>CM067169.1:135698243-135755743 GCA_034093135.1 Erigeron breviscapus
GAACAGGTACTTAATGGCTGAATGGTCAGTAAAAACTATGGTCTTACTCAAAACAAGATATGATCTAAACTTATCAAATGCAAAGACCACTGCGAGCAACTCCTTTTCTGTAGTGGTGTAATTTTGCTGGGCGGGGTTCAAAGTTTTACTAGCAAAGTAAATGGGTTTGAAATGTTTCTCAACCCTTTGCCCTAGCACAGCTCCCACAGCATAGTCACTTGCATCACACATCAACTCGAAAGGCAATTCCCAATCTGGAGCTACCATGATAGGAGAATCAGTCAACTTCTCCTTCAATACCTGAAAAGCACTTAAACAAGCATCATCAAAAACAAAAGGAATGTCCTTCTCCAACAAGTGGGTCATAGGACGAGTAATCTTAGAGAAATCCTTAATAAATCGACGATAAAAACCTACATGTCCAAGAAAACTCCTTACCCCTTTCACATTGGAAGGCGGGGGTAATTTGGCAATTACATATATCTTAGCCCGATCAACCTCAATCCCGGCCTTGGACACTTTATGCCCTAACACAATTCCTTCAGTGACCATAAAATGGCACTTTTCCCAATTCAAAACAAGGTGTACCCTCTCACACCGTTCCAACATCCTATCCAAATTACTCAAGCAAGAATGAAAAGAATCCCCAAAAACTGAAAAATCATCCATGAAAACTTCCATGGAAGTGTCAAGCATGTCCTGGAAAATAGCAATCATGCACCTTTGAAAGGTGCCAGGGGCATTACACAAACCAAACGGCATACGCCGATAAGCAAAGTGCCAAATGGACAAGTGAAAGTGGTTTTCTCTTGGTCCTTGGGATCAATGGGTATTTGAAAGTACCCGGAAAACCATCCAAGAAACAAAAATATTCATTCCCTGCAAGACGTTCCAACATTTGATCAATAAAAGGAAGGGGAAAGTGATCCTTACGGGTGGCATCATTAAGCTTACGGTAATCTATACAAACCCGCCAACCCGTAATAGTCCTAGTGGCCAAAAGCTCCTTATTATCATTTTCAATGACTGTCATGCCCCCCCTTTTTGGGCACACAGTGGACAGGACTTACCCATGAACTATCAGCAATAGGAAAAATGATTCCTGCATCAAGAAGCTTAATCACCTCTTTCTTAACTACCTCCTTCATATTAGGATTCAGTCGCCTTTGTCTCTGGACAACGGGCTTAACATCATCAAGAAAATCAATTTTATGCTGGCAAAAATTAGGACTAATACCTGGAATATCTGTGGTCTTCCAAGCAAAAGCCCGCTTATGGGCTTTAAGCACAGACATGAGACGGTCTTTCTCATCACTCGAGAGTGAGGATGAGATAACCACTGGAAGAGAAGACTCACCTGACAGATATGCATACTCTAGATGGTCTGGAAGCGGCTTAAGCTCCAAGTCAGTAGGTGGTACATCAACAGAGTTAGGTACCCTTGAACTCCTGTCAGCAACTACCTCCTCAAAAGTCTCGTCCTCGGGAGGTGATTCATCCAAGCTCAGTGCCATGACCTCTGCAAATAAAGCTTCATCAGTAATTTCTCCAGATCCTAAATTAGCGATCTCTTCCTCTCCAATATCTGTCTCCATGAACTCCTGAAATTCTTGATCCAATGCATCATCAATGACATCAATCCTGAAACAAGTCTCATCATTAGAATATGAATGCTTGATAGACTTTTCAACATTAAACACAATCCTATCAGTGCCTACGCCTAAGGAAATCTCCTTATCCTTCACACGGATGATAGCATCCGCGGTATTAAGGAATGGGCGTCCTAGAATAAGAGGGACCTTCGTATCTTCCTCCATCTCGAGGATAACGAAGTCAACTAGAAAAACAATATGGCCAACTCTGACGCTAATGTTTTTAGCAATCCCGATGGGATACTGAAATGAATGGTCAGCAAGTCTTATACTCATGCGAGTAGGGCGAAGGACTCCCAAGGACAACTTGGCATAAACCGAGTAAGGCATCAAATTGATGCTAGCCCCTAAATCAGCTAAGGCTTTAGAAATAATAGTTCTAATAGAGCAAGTGATAAGGAAACTCCCTGGGTCTTCAAGCTTTGGTGGAATGCGGTTCTGCAAGATAGCTGAACACACGGCATTAATAAAAGTAGCCTTTGCCTCTTCAAACTTTCCTCTGTCCGTCACAAGCTCCTTAATGAACATGGCATAATTGGGCATCCCCTGAATAAGATCAACTAAAGGAACATTAATATGAACATTTTTGATCATGTCCACAAACTTGTTATAATGCTCCTTCAGCTTTGCTTTCCTGAACCTCTGTCGAAATGGTATCTTTGGCTTGTATGGTTTAACCTCTGGAACCACAGCCGGTTTTGGTGGAGTGACCGGAGTCTTCACGGTCGGATCCTCCTCCATCTCTATCTCTTCATCAACATCAGCATCATCACTCCCGTTATCCTGCACATCTGAAACAACAACATTAGGAATAGGAGGTGGGTCATAAGACCTACCAGTACGAGTGGTGATGGCTTTGGCTTGCTCATTACGGACTGGAGGTGGAGTGTATTTTTGTCTCGAATTAAACTGAGGTCTAGGATTCTGCTGTGTGTTGCTAGGAAGAGTCCCCGTGGGCCTAGCAAGAGCTGCCATCCTACTTTCGATATCCTTGAAATTAGCACCCTAATTTTTCATGTTGATCTCCACCTTCCCGCTTAAAAACCGACTACTACACACTTTCAGGCAGTGGACCTGATCGCATATAGTATAGTAAGTAGTAAGTCCGAGATCGTTCGCGGGGATTGGTTTTGAAATAATTGTTTGCTAAAGCGGTTTTAGAATAAGGATGGAACCGTAGCCGAATTGCTACCTCACTTTGACAATTTGAAATTAAAGAAATTGAAATGACAAGACAATTGAAAGTAAAGAAAGTTCAGACAATATAAATAAAGATCATCCACTTCGAATCCACTTAACTTCAGCTATGATTGCACACGTTAAAGATCAAATTCTTTAGAGTTGACAAGATAATCGTGAAAGGATAAAAATGCTCGCGTGGTACCACCAACCGCTCGCAAATCACCCAAACACCTAAGTTGCTAGTTTAATTACCCAAGCCGGTACCACCAATGCCTAGAAAATCTCCCCAACAATTAGTTTGCTTGATTATCCAATTACCAATTATGCCTATGTGAATGAAAACGTGGTACCACCAACCATTTCTAAACACGTTTACCGATTAATTCCTATTATAGATTTGACATTCACCGTCATACCATGAACCGGTGACAACCGACCATAGACAATCGAATTGCAACGATAAACATATTCACCTAGTACCACTAACGATGAACACATAAATCATCAACATCAAAAGAATAAATCACAAAGAATCAATTGATAAAGATCACGACACAACGATAATTGAATCAACTCTTGAATAAAATATTGCAATCATATCATTCGTCAAGTTTCATCAAAGTGGATGATTAGAAATCTAGCCACTCATGCTAAATTGAAAATAACAAACGAAATAGAAAGAGAACATATTGTACCAATGATTGTTGAAATTAAATTGCAAGACAGAAAATTAGATACGATCTAGATGGGTGTTCTTGAATCTTCAATGAATCCAATGATGAAATCTGAGATGATCCTTGAAAGAATTCGCGGTAGAACAGCTCCTAGAAAGAAAATTTGATCACTTGGGAAATAGGGTTTATTTTTCTATTTATACCTCCCCAAAATCTGATGCAAAAGAGGCTGAAACCTAAGTTCCCCGTGCACTCACTGCGGCGCAGTGAGGATGGTGCTCTCCCACTGCGGCGCAGTGATATATATCTGGAATTCTGTTCTTGTGTGACTGCGGCGCAGTGGGGCAACATCCCTCCCACTGCGGCGCAATAAAAATCCTCTGGAAATTATTTCTTTTTGGCACCCAATGACTGCGGCGCAGTGGGGATGGTCTCCTCCCACTGCGGCGCATGGATAATCGTCTGGAATTCATTTCTTCTATTCAACCTATCACTGCGGCGCAGTGGGCCTTGTGCACTCCCACTGCGGCGCAGTGATATATATCTGGAATTCTGTTCTTGTGTGACTGCGGCGCAGTGGGGCAACATCCCTCCCACTGCGGCGCAATAAAAATCCTCTGGAAATTATTTCTTTTTGGCACCCAATGACTGCGGCGCAGTGGGGATGGTCTCCTCCCACTGCGGCGCATGGATAATCGTCTGGAATTCATTTCTTCTATTCAACCTTTGACTGCGGCGCAGTGGGCCTGTGCACTCCCACTGCGGCGCAGTGATATTCCTCTGGAATCTTTGGTTCTTCTCACTGGCGACTGCGGCGCAGTAGGGCAACATCCCTCCCACTGCGGCGCAGTTAAAACTTGCTGAAATCTTTGGGTCTTCTTTATTAACAGCTCTCGAACACTCGGATCAACATCTTGGCCTAAAATCGTCAGAAAATGCACCAAATGGACGCACAACCTGGTAAGAACCTGAAAGCACTAACAAACACCATAAACGCGCCAAATGCATACAAAATTGACTCAAAACACGTAAGAAAAAGCCAATAATGATGTGGGCGATCTATATAAATTGGTCACATCAAAGAAATAAAATAAAGAATGTGGGTTTTAATTCTTTTTTTACCTTGTTCTTTAGAGTTTATTTTTTAAAAATTTTATTAATAAATTTGATTCCAACAAAATTAAAAGAATTGGTTACATATACATGTGTAAGGAAACAACTTATACATGTGTAATTTTTTTTTATTTTTTTTTTATTTTTTGGAATGAATTTTTATTTAAAACAGCTAAAAAATTTAAATGAAAGAAACAAACATAAAAAATTTAAAAATCACTTTTTTTTCATTGTTTTAAAAAGTAATATTCTCGTTGGGCAAATGCCACGTGGTGTGTGACCCTTATTTTTAAAAAAGTGAACGTTGGAGCGTCTATGTGTTTTTTTTTTTAATCCCCCCCAACTTCTATATATACCTAACATACACATACATATTATCAAACAACCCAAAAACAAACACATACCTATAAAAAAAACAACACATAATTAAACAAACACGGTTTATTATTATTAAAACACATTACAATAAAAAAGACATTACATGATAAAAACACGAAATACATTAGAATGCTACGATTACTCATCATCTTTTATTGACATACTTCCTATGCCACGGTAAGCGTTTTCGTCGAGCCACCACTTGTCGTGTTGCGGACATTTGACTCCCCACGTGGTTTTGTCTTCCCCGAAATTGTCGTGGTACGATTCGGCCCAAGTGCATTGGTCACCCAACGTGTGTCCGGCCTTAAAAACATCATTGACTACCCTCTTGACCTTGTTGATCTCCCTTAGCGCTTGTATTGCATGTATTTGTTGCTTGCATCGTCGTCTTTTCTCCCGTAGGTAACCCATAACCCCAGAGAGTTCTGTTTGATGGAGGGCGTTGTAACAACCCTCCCTTTTTAATAATATATATGTTGCCTATGATCTCGTAAGCCATAGTTACATTAGAAACTAGTAGATGATGCCCCTAAATTAGCAATCTAAAGCTATTGTTTGGTCCTAAATTGAATCCAAGACAAAGCCATTGAACAAAAACTCTATTGTTGATTCAATCAAGTTATATAAATAATAATGCGAGTCTCACAAGTTGAGATAACTATCAAAAATCCTTATAAATGTCCAACAATTTAATCATTAAGTTAATTAAAATATATATGGGCATGAAAATGAAATTTCTATCTCAAAACATATTTATAAATTTATAAGAATATGAACATACTTGAAATAATAATAAGTGTATATATATGTCTAATATAAATACAAAATGTACATAAAATGAATTAAGTGGCAAAATTAAGACACAAAAATATACACATACACACATATATGCACGACACATACACATGGACATACTAGAACAAACAATTAACTTACACTACAAATAAATACATATTACTTTTACAAAACAAACACCCACTTGAAATCTATACATACATATACTTACATATACATCCTTATACAAAAAAAAAAGACTCTTCATTTTCCCCCATATGCCCCCCCCCCCCCTTCTCCACATTTACACCTCAATTCAAATCTATTCCATGCATTAGTCTTGAAACTCCCAACTCTTCACACACTTCACACACTCTCTTTATTCTCTCAAGAAAAACTTTCTCTCCTCCCTCTTTCTTCTTAACACCCACGGCTCAAAAAGGAGCAAGAAACCAAATCAAAACTCAAGTTTAATCAACAATAATAATAAGGTACTCTTAGGTTTAAACAAGGGTTAATACAAGGATAGATTAAGGGTTGTTTAGGGCTTGAAAGAAGGGTTATTTGAAGCTTAAAGGGGTCCGAAAATTCTGCCATAATCTCATCTCAAAACCGAGTTCAACAAGGGTATAACACTTCATCTTTTTACTAGATTTAATCTTGTTCTTGTTTATATTCAAAGGTTTTATCAAAAGTTTATGTTTTCTTCTTGTTTTCTTGGTAATACACACTTGATGAGGGCAAAGTTGATAGGATCTTTCTTCTCATGCACATGCATGTCGAAATCCATGAGAAAGATCCAAGGATTCAACAAGTTTAAGACCCAAAAGTGTTGTTATAGATTAAGTAGCTTTTAAAGTGATTTCTTTTTGATAGATCTATATGTTTTTGTATATTTTGAAGAATATATTTCTGAGATTTTTTATTAAAAAGATGTTTTTATGTTGTTGAATGTTAGATCTATAAAAGTTGGTATTAAAAAGTGTTGATTTGAATGCATACATGCTAGATTTAAGAAAGTTGGATCTTTTGTTGGATTATGAGATGGATATGGATTTTTTATAAGTGAAAAATATGTTAATATTGATGTCAAGATTCTGGAAAAATTAATGAAATAGCAAAGAGGCAAAGCTTGGACCAAAACTAGTAAAAATAAGCTTGAAATCACAAACCGAAAACATGCAAAAAGCTATTTTGAGCACACACTTGCACCATAATCAAAGGACAAGAAAAATATCTTGAACTTACTGGAAATAAGTTGTTTCAAAAGTATAAAAACTCAAGTCATTTGGTTCATGACAATAATAAGCTCAAAAATCACCTTTTCGGGTCAAATAAGCACTAACCGAAAGCACTAAATTGCACATATCACACCACCACCACTATCACGACTTTGAACACCAAAATATGATGAACTTTCTGGAAATAATGAAACAAGAATGAAAACCCCTTTTGAAGCACTTTAATTTCTTAAGAAATGAGGCTAAAATCACTATTTCGGTAAACGATTTTTAAGCTTAAAGTACTCAAAATAAGCAAGACACAAGAGAGGTTGAATTGATATGAATTTTTATTGATAAAAGTTGCCTGAAAGGCCTGGGATTTTTGGCTAAAGTGTTTAGTGGTGATTTCTAAGAATTTCCATGAATTATTGAATTTAAATGGTAATTAAAAGACATATAAATCAATAAATAAATTATGTAAATCAAGAATGTGGTTAAATCATCATAACTAATGGTAAAAATAACTCAAACCTACTGGAGAAAAATAATTAAAAGCTAACAAACAAGTGTTACATGATTTAAAGGTAAATAATTATGTAAAAATCACTAATTAATCACTATTATTAAATTAATGGAAATCAATAAAATGAATAAATAATTAATTAAATAATATTAAATTAAATAAAAACTTATAAATCAGAAAATATTCACAAAAATGAATATTATTAAGTAACTAATGACAAGTATCAAGAATGAGTAAAACCCACAATGGAAACCATGACAATCAAAGTCAAGATACCGAAATTCCAACAATGCGAAATTACGTATAGTGAGAAGATGACTTTCTCCACTAAATATCTTCCAACCAAACATTTTGAACAATATAACACACTTTAACTCCATAAACTAATAACAACCAAAGAAGGGCAAGTCTACTAGTATACATCTCATGATCTAGCTCACTAGTTCATGTCACGCGAACTTACGTCGTGAATATATACATATGGTCTAGGCTTGCTTGAGGCGCAACAAATCTAGGCGAAGGAATCGCGTTTGATCAGCCCATTTCACTCTCTAATCAAGTGAGTCATAGCCCCCTTTCAAACTCTTTTATATGTTTTACTTGCGGGGTGAAAAGCATGATTAACTAAAATGACTTTCTCTTATGAAATGATTCTTTGAAATAATGATAATGATATGGGAATTATATTGTATGTTCAACGTGTTATATGTTATATGATGAGCTTGAGTACTGTCAAACGGTGGTCCCCTGTACACTACTATTAACTCATTGAGGCCTGTAGTTAGAGGGTTGCGCAACTAGGATTCGTCCCCTCACTCACCAAGATGGCAGCGGGTTGACTGGCCGCCTTTGTGGCCGCCCTCATCTCCGGTCTACCTAGGGGTGCTCTAATCTACTTATATATTATTGGTCGTCTCCATGGCACGACCCATTTGTTATTATTATTGCACGTGATTGACAGCATGTGCTTCTATTATCATATCTTCAGGACATATTATCATTATTATTATTTGGACGTGAAAGGGTCTTAGTAGTGGCTCAAGACAAACTCATCGAATTATGCTTTTGGCCAAGTGACATTGATACTATTTATGGTTGGCTATCATTGTTTGGACATACGGTTTGGGTATGGATATTATAATGGAACTCTTGGAAATCTTATGATATACTACTTCTTGTATTGGAGCAAATATATATATATGTTGTTAGCATAAACCTATGAACTCACTCAACTCTCGTAGTTGACACTTTTTCTTCATGCTTTTCAGGTATAGAGCAATAGGTACTAAGCTTGACCGCCCCTATGGAAGCTTATTTGTAATGTGCTTGGACTTATGTAATGCAAACATTTGGTCTTTTGTTTATGAACTTGGTTATGTAATGATCGTTAAACGTCAACTTGAACTTGTAATCTTTTGAGATTTGAACGTCATTTGAAACTTTATGCTGATGATTTCTACTTAATCTTTTTGTACCATGTCGTTCTGTGGCATCTCGTGTTTCCGCCCTAGTCAGGGTGTTACAGAAAAATGGTATCAGAGACAAGGTTATAGAGAATTTTTACTATAACCTACGTAGTTTCAAAACGAGTCGAACATCTCTTAAAGAATCAACTCGATCATAAAGTGTTCGCCTTAGCGAAGCGTAGCCTGGCCAACTACGACTAGTTAAGGATGTAACATGGAGTGATCGAATTAATTGTCTAAGAAATGTTCAAAAATGAGTCTTTTAAAAATAAACTTGAAAAACGATTCTTGGTGCGAAAAGACACATAATCAAATCCGATGTTTGCATTACTCATTAGAACCCTTAGTTAATACCCCCACCTTGCTAGTATTACCTTACTTATATATAGAATTATTACATGAGAGTCGAGCACAAGTCGGTCAATAGTGACTACGCCATTTAGTAGTTGTCATGTTGGTTGTTGGACGTCGTGTTGGTTGGTGGTTGTCACGTCGGTTGTTCGGTCGTCGAGTTGGGTGGTTAGACGCCAAAAGGTTGAGGTCGTCTGGTGATCCGTTATGTCGTCAAGCTGTCCGTGAGTCGTCACATGAGTCGTCAATGGTCAAGTCGGTCGTGATGGAGTCGTCTAAGCGTCGGGTCGAGTCGGCATCTCATGTTTTATGTAACTTGTGTAGGAAGCACCATGTCGCAAAGGGGTGAAGCATCAAGAACCTCCAGTTACCTGAGGAACCTTTATGGATTCGCGGATAGGGTGATGGATCGACAGGAAAGGCAAGAAGAAGAAGAGTCTGATCCCTCAGAAGGATCCGAGTCTACTAGGAACACACAACAGCCTCCCCAACCCCGCCAAGAAGAGGAAGAATCTGAGCCGATGGAGGACTCATCGGAGAGTGAGAGGGCGGCTAGCGTTAGGAGCGTCGCTTCTAACCAGTCTGGGCGCCGCTCACCTACACCGCCACCAGCACCACCAGCCCCTCGAGTTCCTACTCCTCCAAGGCGAAATGCCGCCTTGAACCTTAGTGATGGGCGCTTCCCAGATCAGGACCCATACTTTCCACCGCGCCTTCCTCGTCACCACCCCATGTACCACTTTGGACGAGGACATCATGGAGGGGACCCACATCGTCCTGTCTATGGAGTACCCCCTCCACCTCCGGTTGGCATGACTCGGGAGGAAAGAGAGCGAGTATGGGGCATAGCTAGTGGTTTAAGGGACGCAAGAGCAAGAGTAAGGCATCGGGAGATTATGATGGAGAGGGCTATGGGGATAATGGACCGATCAGCAGGATATTCGGGGATGGCTATATCGGAGGTTCGCAGGATTAATGAGGTGATTCTAGTGATGGGATGTGTACTCTCCGCCGTATGCGTTCTTGTGATTGCTCTCATACTTAGGGCATGGACCTAGGAACGTTCTTTTAATTATGGACCTATCTTAATGTATGAACTATTATGTCTTGTTTCCGTTTCTTGAACATTTCTACTTGTGTGTGATGATGATCGCGATGTATTTGGCATTTAGCAAATTTTTGTGAACTTATCTTAAATGATATATATATATGCTTAATGCCTTTCTATGGTTACATGATGTGTTACTTCCCTCGTATTATTGCTATCCTCATTGTGAAGGTTGTTGTTGCAATAGAATTCCAGATCTGACCACATTTGGTAGAAAAATCATAACTCGAATTCTACTTCGTCTTTTGACCTGATTCCAGTGGGAGATGAAAGTTAACTCATAGGGATACGTTTCATATTTTATGGGTTTTGTCCAGTTCATCCGTCTTAAACTACTTTTACACGCTCCAAGTTCAGAAACAGATTCTGTGAACTTTTTGGTCACTTAAGAGCATGCTTGCTTTACTTTAAAATACCCAATCACTTATTTAATTTTAATGGGAAGCTTGGCATTAATAAGAAAGGAGGATGGGTTTATGTAAATATATATATAGTAGTCATATAGTGGCCTTATGCAAAGCACATTAGCGACAATTCAAAGCTCAACTATTGTGGCCATGAACAATAAGTTCGAACTTGGGATAGGTAATCATATAAGTATATGTATACGCATATGTACTCGTGTGTGATCGCGAAGTTGTGAGTTGAAACTATATCATACGATTTAGCGCAAGAATAACTAAACTACCTTACTCTTTGTTATAGAACTATGGCGCCCCGAAGAAACACCGAAGAAACAAGCGAGGAGGCTCAACGCCGAGCGGAAGAGGCCCGACGACAGGCTGAGCTGGCCAAATTTGATCTCCCAGCAGATCAACTCCGTCATGCCAGCCATAGCCACTCAAATTGCGGAAAGCGTGACCACCACACTTAACACGAACCGAAGGCAAGATGGGGGAGGAAATGCTATTGACAGGAATGCTTACAAGGCTTTCACGTCTTGCAACCCCAAGGAGTTTCATGGGACAGAAGGTCCTGTTGGGTTGCTTACTTGGTTCCAAAGCATGGAAGCCAACTTGAACATCATTGATTGTGCACCGGCTGACCGTGTTAAGTTTGCTGCTAGTAAGCTTCAAGGAAGAGCTCTTACTTGGTGGAATCTCCAAGCGACTACTAGAGGTCCTGCAGCAGTCAATGCTTTGACTTGGGAGCAGTTTAAGGAAGAGTTGAAGCGTGAGTATTGTCCAGGGGAAGAGGTACAAAAACTGGAGATGGAATTCTGGAACCATGCCATGAGGGGACTGGAATTGTCGGCATATGTGATCCGCTTCCATGAGTTGAGCGTGTTGGTGCCGGAGATGGTAACCCCTGTGGCTAAGAAGGTTGAGAGGTTTATCTACGGGTTGGCACCTGAAGTTAGGTTGATGATCACTGCTGCAAGCCCTACCACTCTTGAGCACTTATTAATTTTAATGGGAAGCTTGGCATTAATAAGAAAGGAGGATGGGTTTATGTAAATATATATATAGTAGTCATATAGTGGCCTTATGCAAAGCACATTAGCGACAATTAAAAGCTCAACTATTGTGTATATATATATATATATATATATATATATATATATATATATATATATATATATATATATATATATATATATATATATATATATATATATATATATATATATATATATATATATATATATATATATATATATATATATATATATATATATATATATATATATATATATATATATATATATATATATATATATATATATATATATATATATATATATATATATATATATATATATATATATATATATATATATATATATATATATATATATATATATATATATATATATATATATATATATATATATATATATATATATATATATATATATATATATATATATATATATATATATATATATATATATATATATATATATATATATATATATATATATATATATATATATATATATATATATATATATATATATATATATATATATATATATATATATATATATATATATATATATATATATATATATATATATATATATATATATATATATATATATATATATATATATATATATATATATATATATATATATATATATATATATATATATATATATATATATATATATATATATATATATATATATATATATATATATATATATATATATATATATATATATATATATATATATATATATATATATATATATATATATATATATATATATATATATATATATATATATATATATATATATATATATATATATATATATATATATATATATATATATATATATATATATATATATATATATATATATATATATATATATATATATATATATATATATATATATATATATATATATATATATATATATATATATATATATATATATATATATATATATATATATATATATATATATATATATATATATATATATATATATATATATATATATATATATATATATATATATATATATATATATATATATATATATATATATATATATATATATATATATATATATATATATATATATATATATATATATATATATATATATATATATATATATATATATATATATATATATATATATATATATATATATATATATATATATATATATATATATATATATATATATATATATATATATATATATATATATATATATATATATATATATATATATATATATATATATATATATATATATATATATATATATATATATATATATATATATATATATATATATATATATATATATATATATATATATATATATATATATATATATATATATATATATATATATATATATATATATATATATATATATATATATATATATATATATATATATATATATATATATATATATATATATATATATATATATATATATATATATATATATATATATATATATATATATATATATATATATATATATATATATATATATATATATATATATATATATATATATATATATATATATATATATATATATATATATATATATATATATATATATATATATATATATATATATATATATATATATATATATATATATATATATATATATATATATATATATATATATATATATATATATATATATATATATATATATATATATATATATATATATATATATATATATATATATATATATATATATATATATATATATATATATATATATATATATATATATATATATATATATATATATATATATATATATATATATATATATATATATATATATATATATATATATATATATATATATATATATATATATATATATATATATATATATATATATATATATATATATATATATATATATATATATATATATATATATATATATATATATATATATATATATATATATATATATATATATATATATATATATATATATATATATATATATATTATATTCTGCATGTTGATTGTGATACACTATTTGAAAGTATAGTATATTATAATGAATATATATATTAATAGGCTAGTAAATGACTTGGTTAGGCGTGGGAAGTACACGAGAGGTGAATCAAGTTTGAGACAAGGTGGAGGAAATCGGTTTGGTGATCGCAAGGGGAATGGGCCGGATAAGAGGCAAAAGATTGTGAGAAACTATGGTGTTGTGGATGCTAACCCCAATCCAAATTGTGGCATGCCTCCAAGGTGCAACTGATGCGGTTTTAACCACTTGGGTGAATGCAAACGTTGCACAACTTGCAACCGAATGGGACACCTTGCCGCTTACTGTCGGAATGGACCAAGGTTGGGAGGAAACCCCGGGGGATGCCGCGAGTGTGGAAGCACGAACCATTGGAGGAACACTTGTCCTAGGTTGGGAAGAGCACAAGGCAACCGTGGAAATGGAAATGGTAACCGTGGCAACTTTAGAAATGTTGGGAATCGCGGGAACCAAGCAAACCGATGCAACAATGGAAATCAAGTTAACCGAGGAAATGTTGGAAATCAAGCTAATGTGGGGAATCAAGACAACAACGTTAATCAAGGGAACCGTGGGAATCAAGGAGGTCAAGCTCGAGGAAGGGTGTATGCCATGGGAGTGAATGAGGCACGTGATGACCCTAATGTCATCGTAGGTACGTTTCCACTAAATAATGTTTATGCCTCTATGTTATTTGATTCTGGAGCTGAAAGAAGTTTTATTTCCTTTGAATTTAAAGAATTGATTGATAAGAAACCTAGTGAACTTGATGAAACTTATTATGTTGAATATGCCAATGGAAACGAGTATGAAACTAAGGAAATTATCCCTGATTGCAAGCTGACTTTAGATGATAAGAGCTATAGTATTGACTTGATTCCCATAGAAATAGGAAGTTTTGATATAATCGTAGGAATGGATTGGTTGTCAAAAGTGCGTGCCGAAATCATTTGTCATGAGAAGATCATACGGATTCCCTTGGAAAATGGAGAAGTGTTGATAGTGCAAGGTCATAAGGCTGGAGTCCAACCTAAGTTGGTGTCGTCCATGAAGGTGAGGAAGTACCTACGGAAGGAATACCACACGTACTTGGCACAAGTAGTGGATAAGCGAGTGAAGAGCAAGGATCCTCACAAGGTGACAGTGGTCCGGGACTTTCCTGACGTGTTTCCTGATGAACTACCTGGACTTCCACCTATGAGACAAGTGGAATTTACGATCGATTTAGTTCCCGGGGCAGCCCCCGTAGCTAAGGCACCTTATAGACTAGCGCCCTCCGAGATGCGAGAACTATCCGAGCAATTGCAAGAATTGCTTGATAAAGGTTTGATCCAACCTAGTTCGTCGCCATGAGGTGCGCCGATCCTTTTTGTCAAAAAGAAGGATGGGTCTTTGAGAATGTGTATCGATTATAGGGAGTTGAATAAACTAACTATCAAGAACAAATATCCGCTGCCACGAATAGATGATTTGTTCGATCAACTTCAAGGAGCGTCGTATTTCTCTAAGATCGACCTTAGATCCGGCTATCACCAGTTGAAGGTACGAGAGGAGGATGTACCTAAAACGGCTTTTAGGACTCGCTATAGACATTATGAGTTCCTAGTGATGCCATTTGGTCTTACCAATGCACCGGCCGTATTCATGGACTTGATGAATAGAATTTGTAGGCCATACTTGGACAAATTCGTGATAGTATTCATCGACGATATTTTGATATATTCAAGGAGCAAGGAGGAGCATGAAAAGCATCTGAGGATGGTCTTGCAGTTACTTAGAGACGAAAAGCTATATGCTAAGTTTTCTAAGTGTGAGTTTTGGCTACGCCAAGTCCAATTTCTTGGTCATATCGTGAACGAAGAAGGAATCTACGTAGATCCGTCTAAGATTGAAGCGATCAAGAAGTGGGAAGCTCCCAAGATGCCAACGGAAGTGCGTAGCTTCCTAGGCCTAGCGGGTTATTATAGGAGATTTATTCAAGGATTTTCGAAGATTGCGGTACCTTTAACTCAATTGACCCAAAAGTCAAGAGAGTTCGTGTGGGGTAAAGAACAAGAGCAAGCGTTCCAAACGCTAAAGAACATGTTGTGTGAGGCTCCAATACTAGCGTTGCCGGATGGAATAGAAGGTTTTGTAGTGTATTGTGATGCGTCGAATAAAGAGCTAGGGTGCGTACTAATGCAAAGAGACAAGGTTATTGCATACGCATCTAGGCAACTAAAACCGCATGAGAAGAATTATTCGACACACGACTTGGAGCTAGGAGCCGTGGTGTTTGCCTTGAAGATATGGTGACACTATCTTTATGGCACCAAGTGCACCATATTTACTGACCATAAGAGTTTGCAACACATCTTTGATCAAAAGATGTTGAATATGAGGCAAAGGAGATGGGTGGAGCTACTAAATGATTATGAGTGCGAAATTAAGTACCACCCCGGAAAGGCAAATGTTGTTGCTGATGCACTTAGTAGGAAGGTGAGCACTAGGGTGCCAAGGGCTAGAATTAATCACCTACGAGTGAGAATGTCTCTAAGAGACCGATTCTTAGAAGATTAGGCAAAGGCCTTTGAAGGTAAGAATATTGAGGAAGAGGCCTTAAGCGGAATAGAAACAAGGTTTGATAGGGATGACGAAGGCATATTGTATTTTAAAGGAAGAGCTTGGGTACCAAAGGTGAATGGATTAAGAGATGTACTCATGAACGAAGCCCATAATTCAAGGTATTCGATCCATCCGGGAGCGGATAAGATGTACCAAGGTCTAAAAAGGGACTTTTGGTGGCCTGGGATGAAAGGTGATGTAGCCCGATATGTGAGCCGATGCATGACTTGCGCAATGGTCAAAGCGGAGCATCAAAAGCCGGCTGGGTTGTTGAAACAACCTGAAATCCCCGAATGGAAATGGGAGCAAATAGCAATGGACCTAGTGACGAAGTTGCCTAGAACCAAGAAAGGCCATAATGCTATATGGGTAGTTGTCGATCGTCTTACGAAATCAGCCCATTTCATTCCAATAAGAGAAGATTGGAATACCGAGCGTCTAGCTCGCCTATATGTTGAGAAGATTGTGATATTACATGGCGTGCCATTGTCCATAATATCCGATAGGGATGGTAGATTTACCTCACGTTTTTGGGGTCTTGTAAAAGAGGCAATGGGAACAACATTAGCATTAAGCACGGCATACCACCCTCAAACGGATGGACAAAGTGAGCGTACGATACAAACATTGGAGGACATGTTGAGAGCATGTGCATTAGAATTTGGTGGAAATTGGGACGAGCACTTACCGTATGCGGAGTTTACTTACAATAATAGTTACCATTCTAGCATACAATGTGCACCATTTGAAGCCTTGTATGGACGTAAGTGTAGATCACCCATGTGTTGGATCGAAGCGGGTGAAAGAAATCTAGCTACAGTCGATTATGTCCAAGAGACAACTGACAAGGTGGCCATAATAAAGGAAAAGCTCAAAGCCGCGAGAGATCGGCAAAAGAGCTACGCGGATCAAAGAAGGAAGCCTCTAGAATTTGAAGTTGGAAATAAATTACTATTGAAAGTATCGCCATGGAAAGGAACCGTAAGGTTTGGCAAGAAAGGAAAGTTGAGCCCCCGATACATTGGGCCGTTCAAGATTATTGCTAGAGTAGGCCCCGTGGCCTACAAGTTGGAATTACCCCAAGAATTGGGAGATGTTCATGACACGTTTCACGTGTCAAACCTGAAGAAATGTGTGGCAGATGATTCGAAGGTGGTTCCACTTGAGGAGCTACGAGTGGAGGATAAGCTCCAATATCGAGAGGAGCCGGTAGAGGTTCTAGACCGCGACGAAAAGCGCCTTAAGAGAAGCAAGATCCCTATCGTTAAAGTTAGATGGGATTCGAAACACAGACCCGAATTCACATGGGAGCGTGAGGACTTTATACGGGAGAAATACCCGCACCTTCTCCCTAAGCAAATTCAAATTCCGAGACGGAATTCTTCTAAGGGGGTAAGGATGTAACAACCCTCCCTTTTTAATATTATATATGTTGCCTATGATCTCGCAAGCCATAGTTACATTAGAAACTAGTAGATGATGCCCCTAAATTAGCAATCTAAAGCTATTGTTTGGTCCTAAATTGAATCCAAGACAAAGCCATTGAACAAAAACTCTATTGTTGATTCAATCAAGTTATATAAATAATAATGCGAGTCTCACAAGTTGAGATAACTATCAAAAATCCTTATAAATGTCCAACAATTTAATCATTAAGTTAATTAAAATATATATGGGCATGAAAATGAAATTTCTATCTCAAAACATATTTATAAATTTATAAGAATATGAACATACTTGAAATAATAATAAGTGTATATATATATGTCTAATATAAGTACAAAATGTACATAAAATGAATTAAGTGGCAAAATTAAGACACAAAAATATACACATACACACATATATGCACGACACATACACATGGACATACTAGAACAAACAATTAACTTACACTACAAATAAATACATATTACTTTTACAAAACAAACACCCACTTAAAATCTATACATACATATACTTACATATACATCCTTATACAAAAAAAAAAGACTCTTCATTTTCCCCCATATGCCCCCCCCCCCCCCCACCCCCCCCCCCCCCCCCCCCCCCCCCCCCCCCCCCCCCCCCCCCCCCCCCCCCCCCCCCCCCCCCCCCCCCCCCCCCCCCCCCCCCCCCCCCCCCCCCCCCCCCCCCCCCCCCCCCCCCCCCCCCCCCCCCCCCCCCCCCCCCCCCCCCCCCCCCCCCCCCCCCCCCCCCCCCCCCCCCCCCCCCCCCCCCCCCCCCCCCCCCCCCCCCCCCCCCCCCCCCCCCCCCCCCCCCCCCCCCCCCCCCCCCCCCCCCCCCCCCCCCCCCCCCCCCCCCCCCCCCCCCCCCCCCCCCCCCCCCCCCCCCCCCCCCCCCCCCCCCCCCCCCCCCCCCCCCCCCCCCCCCCCCCCCCCCCCCCCCCCCCCCCCCCCCCCCCCCCCCCCCCCCCCCCCCCCCCCCCCCCCCCCCCCCCCCCCCCCCCCCCCCCCCCCCCCCCCCCCCCCCCCCCCCCCCCCCCCCCCCCCCCCCCCCCCCCCCCCCCCCCCCCCCCCCCCCCCCCCCCCCCCCCCCCCCCCCCCCCCCCCCCCCCCCCCCCCCCCCCCCCCCCCCCCCCCCCCCCCCCCCCCCCCCCCCCCCCCCCCCCCCCCCCCCCCCCTTCTCCACATTTACACCTCAATTCAAATCTATTCCATGCATTAGTCTTGAAACTCCCAACTCTTCACACACTTCACACACTCTCTTTATTCTCTCAAGAAAAACTTTCTCTCCTCCCTCTTTCTTCTTAACACCCACGGCTCAAAAAGGAGCAAGAAACCAAATCAAAACTCAAGTTTAATCAACAATAATAATAAGGTACTCTTAGGTTTAAACAAGGGTTAATACAAGGATAGATTAAGGGTTGTTTAGGGCTTGAAAGAAGGGTTATTTGAAGCTTAAAGGGGTCCGAAAATTCTGCCATAATCTCATCTCAAAACATATTTATAAATTTATAAGAATATGAACATACTTGAAATAATAATAAGTGTATATATATATGTCTAATATAAGTACAAAATGTACATAAAATGAATTAAGTGGCAAAATTAAGACACAAAAATATACACATACACACATATATGCACGACACATACACATGGACATACTAGAACAAACAATTAACTTACACTACAAATAAATACATATTACTTTTACAAAACAAACACCCACTTAAAATCTATACATACATATACTTACATATACATCCTTATACAAAAAAAAAAAAAAAAAAAAAAAAAAAAAAAAAAAAAAAAAAAAAAAAAAAAAAAAAAAAAAAAAAAAAAAAAAAAAAAAAAAAAAAAAAAAAAAAAAAAAAAAAAAAAAAAAAAAAAAAAAAAAAAAAAAAAAAAAAAAAAAAAAAAAAAAAAAAAAAAAAAAAAAAAAAAAAAAAAAAAAAAAAAAAAAAAAAAAAAAAAAAAAAAAAAAACACTTGATGAGGGCAAAGTTGATAGGATCTTTCTCCTCATGCACATGCATGTCGAAATCCATGAGAAAGATCCAAGGATTCAACAAGTTTAAGACCCAAAAGTGTTGTTATAGATTAAGTAGCTTTTAAAGTGATTTCCTTTTTATAGATCTATATGTTTTTGTATATTTTGAAGAATATATTTCTGAGATTTTTCATTAAAAAGATGTTTTTATGTTGTTGAATGTTAGATCTATAAAAGTTGGTATTAAAAAGTGTTGATTTGAATGCATACATGCTAGATTTAAGAAAGTTGGATCTTTTGTTGGATTATGAGATGGATATGGACTTGTTATAAGTGAAAAATATGTTAATATTGATGTCAAGATTCTGGAAAAATTAATGAAATAACAAAGAGACAAAGCTTGGACCAAAACTAGTAAAAATAAGCTTGAAATCACAAACCGAAAACATGCAAAAAGCTATTTTGAGCACACACTTGCACCATAATCAAAGGACAAGAAAAATATCTTGAACTTACTGGAAATAAGTTGTTTCAAAAGTATAAAAACTCAAGTCATTTGGTTCATGACAATAATAAGCTCAAAAATCACCTTTTCGGGTCAAATAAGCACTAACCGAAAGCACTAAATTGCACATATCACACCACCACCACTATCACGACTTTGAACACCAAAATATGATGAACTTTCTGGAAATAATGAAACAAGAATGAAAACCCCTTTTGAAGCACTTTAATTTCTTAAGAAATGAGGCTAAAATCACTATTTCGGTAAACGATTTTTAAGCTTAAAGTCCTCAAAATAAGCAAGACACAAGAGAGGTTGAATTGATATGAATTTTTATTGATAAAAGTTTCCTAAAAGGCCTGGGATTTTTGGCTAAAGTGTTTAGTGGTGATTTCTAAGAATTTCCATGAATTATTGAATTTAAATGGTAATTAAAAGACATATAAATCAATAAATAAATTATGTAAATCAAGAATGTGGTTAAATCATCATAACTAATGGTAAAAATAACTCAAACCTACTGGAGAAAAATAATTAAAAGCTAACAAACAAGTGTTACATGATTTAAAGGTAAATAATTATGTAAAAATCACTAATTAATCACTATTATTAAATTAATGGAAATACACAAATAAATATATAAAACATAAAATTCTAAGTTAAAAAGCATAAAAGTCAGTATATAACTCAATTATAATTATTCATAATTTATAAAGACAAATATGGAACTTAAAAGTATTTTTAAGGAATTATTTGATTAATAAATCAATAAATAAATTATGTAAATCAAGAATGTGGTTAAATCATCATAACTAATGGTAAAAATAACTCAAACCTACTGGAGAAAAATAATTAAAAGCTAACAAACAAGTGTTACATGATTTAAAGGTAAATAATTATGTAAAAATCACTAATTAATCACTATTATTAAATTAATGGAAAAATACACAAATAAATATATAAAACATAAAATTCTAAGTTAAAAAGCATAAAAGTCAGTATATAACTCAATTATAATTATTCATAATTTATAAAGACAAATATGGAACTTAAAAGTATTTTTAAGGAATTATTTGATTAATAAATCAATAAAATGAATAAATAATTAATTAAATAATATTAAATTAAATAAAAACTTATAAATCAGAAAATATTCACAAAAATGAATATTATTAAGTAACTAATGACAAGTATCAAGAATGAGTAAAACCCACAATGGAAACCATGACAATCAAAGTCAAGATACCGAAATTCCAACAATGCGAAATTACGTATAGTGAGAAGATGACTTTCTCCACTAAATATCTTCCAACCAAACATTTTGAACAATATAACACATTTTAACTCCCTAAACTAATAACAACCAAATAAGGGCAAGTCTACTAGTATACATCTCATGATCTAGCTCACTAGTTCATGTCACGCGAACTTACGTCGTGAATATATACATATGGTCTAGGCTTGCTTGAGGCGCAACAAATCTAGGCGAAGGAATCGCGTTTGATCAGCCCATTTCACTCTCTAATCAAGTGAGTCATAGCCCCCTTTCAAACTCTTTTATATGTTTTACTTGCGGGGTGAAAAGCATGATTAACTAAAATGACTTTCTCTTATGAAATGATTCTTTGAAATAATGATAATGATATGGGAATTATATTGTATGTTCAACGTGTTATATGTTATATGATGAGTTTGAGTACTGTCAAACGGTGGTCCCCTGTACACTACTATTAACTCATTGAGGCCTGTAGTTAGAGGGTTGCGCAACTAGGATTCGTCCCCTCACTCACCAAGATGGCAGCGGGTTGACTGGCCGCTTTTGTGGCCGCCCTCATCTCCGGTCTGCCTAGGGGTGCTCTAATCTACTTATATATATTATTGGTCGTCTCCATGGCACGACCCATTTTTATTATTATTGCACGTGATTGACAGCATGTGCTTCTATTATCATATCTTCGGGACATATTATCATTATTATTATTTGGACGTGAAAGGGTCTTAGTAGTGGCTCAAGACAAACTCATCGAATTATGCTTTTGGCCAAGTGACATTGATACTATTTATGGTTGGCTATTATTGTTTGGACATACGGTTTGGGTATGGATATTATAATGGAACTCTTGGAAATCTTATGACATACTACTTCTTGTATTGGAGCAAATATATATATATGTTGTTAGCATAAACATATGAACTCACTCAACTCTCGTAGTTGACACTTTTTCTTCATGCTTTTCAGGTATAGAGCAATAGGTACTAAGCTTGACCGCCCCTATGGAAGCTTATTTGTAATGTGCTTGGACTTATGTAATGCAAACATTTGGTCTTTTGTTTATGAACTTGGTTATGTAATGATCGTTAAACGTCAACTTGAACTTGTAATCTTTTGAGATTTGAACGTCATTTGAAACTTTATGCTGATGATTTCTACTTAATCTTTTTGTACCATGTCGTTCTGTGGCATCTCGTGTTTCCGCCCTAGTCAGGGTGTTACAGAAAAATGGTATCAGAGACAAGGTTATAGAGAATTTTTACTATAACCTACGTATTTCAAAACGAGTCGAACATCTCTTAAAGAATCAATTCGATCATAAAGTGTTCGCCTTAGCGAAGCGTAGCCTGGCCAACTACGACTAGTTAAGGATGTAACATGGAATGATCGAATTAATTGTCTAAGAAATGTTCAAAAATGAGTCTTTTAAAAATAAACTTGAAAAACGATTCTTGGTGCGAAAAGACACATAATCAAATCCGATGTTTGCATTACTCATTAGAACCCTTAGTTAATACCCCCACCTTGCTAGTATTACCTTACTTATATATAGAATTATTACATGAGAGTCGAGCACAAGTCGGTCAATAGTGACTACGCCATTTAGTAGTTGTCATGTTGGTTGTTGGACGTCGTGTTGGTTGGTGGTTGTCACGTCGGTTGTTCGGTCGTCGAGTTGGGTGGTTAGACGCCAAAAGGTTGAGGTCGTCTGGTGATCCGTTATGTCGTCAAGCTGTCCGTGAGTCGTCACATGAGTCGTCAATGGTCAAGTCGGTCGTGATGGAGTCGTCTAAGCGTCGGGTCGAGTCGGCATCTCATGTTTTATGTAACTTGTGTAGGAAGCACCATGTCGCAAAGGGGTGAAGCATCAAGAACCTCCAGTTACCTGAGGAACCTTTATGGATTCGCGGATAGGGTGATGGATCGACAGGAAAGGCAAGAAGAAGAAGAGTCTGATCCCTCAGAAGGATCCGAGTCTACTAGGAACACACAACAGCCTCCCCAACCCCGCCAAGAAGAGGAAGAATCTGAGCCGATGGAGGACTCATCGGAGAGTGAGAGGGCGGCTAGCGTTAGGAGCGTCGCTTCTAACCGGTCTGGGCGCCGCTCACCTACACCGCCACCAGCACCACCAGCCCCTCGAGTTCCTACTCCTCCAAGGCGAAATGCCGCCTTGAACCTTAGTGATGGGCGCTTCCCAGATCAGGACCCATACTTTCCACCGCGCCTTCCTCGTCACCACCCCATGTACCACTTTGGACGAGGACATCATGGAGGGGACCCACATCGTCCTGTCTATGGAGTACCCCCTCCACCTCCGGTTGGCATGACTCGGGAGGAAAGAGAGCGAGTATGGGGCATAGCTAGTGGTTTAAGGGACGCAAGAGCAAGAGTAAGGCATCGGGAGATTATGATGGAGAGGGCTATGGGGATAATGGACCGATCAGCAGGATATTCGGGGATGGCTATATCGGAGGTTCGCAGGATTAATGAGGTGATTCTAGTGATGGGATGTGTACTCTCCGCCGTATGCGTTCTTGTGATTGCTCTCATACTTAGGGCATGGACCTAGGAACGTTCTTTTAATTATGGACCTATCTTAATGTATGAACTATTATGTCTTGTTTCCGTTTCTTGAACATTTCTACTTGTGTGTGATGATGATCGCGATGTATTTGGCATTTAGCAAATTTTGTGAACTTATCTTAAATGATATATATATATGCTTAATGCCTTTCTATGGTTACATGATGTGTTACTTCCCTCGTATTATTGCTATCCTCATTGTGAAGGTTGTTGTTGCAATAGAATTCCAGATCTGACCACTTTTGGTAGAAAAATCATAACTCGAATTCTACTTCGTTTTTGACCTGATTCCAGTGGGAGATGAAAGTTAACTCATAGGGCTACGTTTCATATTTTATGGGTTTTGTCCAGTTCATCCGTCTTAAACCACTTTTACACGCTCCAAGTTCAGAAACAAATTCTGTGAACTTTTTGGTCACTTAAGAGCATGCTTGCTTTACTTTAAAATACCCAATCACTTATTTAATTTTAATGGGAAGCTTGGCATTAATAAGAAAGGAGGATGGGTTTATGTAAATATATATATAGTAGTCATATAGTGGCCTTATGCAAAGCACATTAGCGACAATTCAAAGCTCAACTATTGTGGCCATGAACAATAAGTTCGAACTTGGGATAGGTAATCATATAAGTATATGTATACGCATATGTACTCGTGTGTGATCGCGAAGTTGTGAGTTGAAACTATATCATACGATTTAGCGCAAGAATAACTAAACTACCTTACTCTTTGTTATAGAACTATGGCGCCCCGAAGAAACACCGAAGAAACAAGCGAGGAGGCTCAACGCCGAGCGGAAGAGGCCCGACGACAGGCTGAGCTGGCCAATTTGATCTCCCAGCAGATCAACTCCGTCATGCCAGCCATAGCCACTCAAATTGCGGAAAGCGTGACCACCACACTTAACACGAACCGAAGGCAAGATGGGGGAGGAAATGCTATTGACAGGAATGCTTACAAGGCTTTCACGTCTTGCAACCCCAAGGAGTTTCATGGGACAGAAGGTCCTGTTGGGTTGCTTACTTGGTTCCAAAGCATGGAAGCCAACTTGAACATCATTGATTGTGCACCGGCTGACCGTGTTAAGTTTGCTGCTAGTAAGCTTCAAGGAAGAGCTCTTACTTGGTGGAATCTCCAAGCGACTACTAGAGGTCCTGCAGCAGTCAATGCTTTGACTTGGGAGCAGTTTAAGGAAGAGTTGAAGCGTGAGTATTGTCCACGGGAAGAGGTACAAAAACTGGAGATGGAATTCTGGAACCATGCCATGAGGGGACTGGAATTGTAGGCATATGTGATCCGCTTCCATGAGTTGAGCGTGTTGGTGCCGGAGATGGTAACCCCTGTGGCTAAGAAGGTTGAGAGGTTTATCTACGGGTTGGCACCTGAAGTTAGGTTGATGATCACTGCTGCAAGCCCTACCACTCTTGAGCAGGCTATAAGCTTGGCAACCAGGCTAATAAATGACTTGGTTAGGCGTGGGAAGTACACGAGAGGTGAATCAAGTTTGAGACAAGGTGGAGGAAATCGGTTTGGTGATCGCAAGGGGAATGGGCCGGATAAGAGGCAAAAGATTGTGAGAAACTATGGTGTTGTGGATGCTAACCCCAATCCAAATTGTGGCATGCCTCCAAGGTGCAACTGATGTGGTTTTAACCACTTGGGTGAATGCAAACGTTGCACAACTTGCAACCGAATGGGACACCTTGCCGCTTACTGTCGGAAAGGACCAAGGTTGGGAGGAAACCCCGGGGGATGCCGCGAGTGTGGAAGCACGAACCATTGGAGGAACACTTGTCCTAGGTTGGGAAACAGGGCAACCGTGGAAATGGGGGTAGTTAGCGAAGGGGGTTGAGGGTAGTGGAAGTAGTGGAGAGGGGAGGGGGTCGGTGTGGAAGCACGAACCATTGGAGGAACACTTGTCCTAGGTTGGGAAGAGCACAAGGCAACCGTGGAAATGGAAATGGTAACCGTGGCAACTTTAGAAATGTTGGGAATCGCGGGAACCAAGCAAACCGATGCAACAATGGAAATCAAGTTAACCGAGGAAATGTTGGAAATCAAGCTAATGTGGGGAATCAAGACAACAACGTTAATCAAGGGAACCGTGGGAATCAAGGAGGTCAAGCTCGAGGAAGGGTGTATGCCATGGGAGTGAATGAGGCACGTGATGACCCTAATGTCATCGTAGGTACGTTTCCACTAAATAATGTTTATGCCTCTATGTTATTTGATTCTGGAGCTGAAAGAAGTTTTATTTCCTTTGAATTTAAAGAATTGATTGATAAGAAACCTAGTGAACTTGATGAAACTTATTATGTTGAATATGCCAATGGAAACGAGTATGAAACTAAGGAAGTTATCCCTGATTGCAAGCTGACTTTAGATGATAAGAGCTATAGTATTGACTTGATTCCCATAGAAATAGGAAGTTTTGATATAATCGTAGGAATGGATTGGTTGTCAAAAGTGCGTGCCGAAATCATTTGTCATGAGAAGATCATACGGATTCCCTTGGAAAATGGAGAAGTGTTGATAGTGCAAGGTCATAAGGCTGGAGTCCAACCTAAGTTGGTGTCGTCCATGAAGGTGAGGAAGTACCTACGGAAGGAATACCACACGTACTTGGCACAAGTAGTGGATAAGCGAGTGAAGAGCAAGGATCCTCACAAGGTGACAGTGGTCCGGGACTTTCCTGACGTGTTTCCTGATGAACTACCTGGACTTCCACCTACGAGACAAGTGGAATTTACGATCGATTTAGTTCCCGGGGCAGCCCCCGTAGCTAAGGCACCTTATAGACTAGCGCCCTCCGAGATGCGAGAACTATCCGAGCAATTGCAAGAATTGCTTGATAAAGGTTTGATCCAACCTAGTTCGTCGCCATAGGGTGCGCCGATCCTTTTTGTCAAAAAGAAGGATGGGTCTTTGAGAATGTGTATCGATTATAGGGAGTTGAATAAACTAACTATCAAGAACAAATATCCGCTGCCACGAATAGATGATTTGTTCGATCAACTTCAAGGAGCGTCGTATTTCTCTAAGATCGACCTTAGATCCGGCTATCACCAGTTGAAGGTACGAGAGGAGGATGTACCTAAAACGGCTTTTAGGACTCGCTATGGACATTATGAGTTCCTAGTGATGCCATTTGGTCTTACCAATGCACCGGCCGTATTCATGGACTTGATGAATAGAATTTGTAGGCCATACTTGGACAAATTCGTGATAGTATTCATCGACGATATTTTGATATATTCAAGGAGCAAGGAGGAGCATGAAAAGCATCTGAGGATGGTCTTGCAGTTACTTAGAGACGAAAAGCTATATGCTAAGTTTTCTAAGTGTGAGTTTTGGCTACGCCAAGTCCAATTTCTTGGTCATATCGTGAACGAAGAAGGAATCTACGTAGATCCGTCTAAGATTGAAGCGATCAAGAAGTGGGAAGCTCCCAAGATGCCAACGGAAGTGCGTAGCTTCCTAGGCCTAGCGGGTTATTATAGGAGATTTATTCAAGGATTTTCGAAGATTGCGGTACCTTTAACTCAATTGACCCAAAAGTCAAGAGAGTTCGTGTGGGGTAAAGAACAAGAGCAAGCGTTCCAAACGCTATAGAACATGTTGTGTGAGGCTCCAATACTAGCGTTGCCGGATGGAATAGAAGGTTTTGTAGTGTATTGTGATGCGTCGAATAAAGAGCTAGGGTGCGTACTAATGCAAAGAGACAAGGTTATTGCATACGCATCTAGGCAACTAAAACCGCATGAGAAGAATTATTCGACACACGACTTGGAGCTAGGAGCCGTGGTGTTTGCCTTGAAGATATGGTGACACTATCTTTATGGCACCAAGTGCACCATATTTACTGACCATAAGAGTTTGCAACACATCTTTGATCAAAAGATGTTGAATATGAGGCAAAGGAGATGGGTGGAGCTACTAAATGATTATGAGTGCGAAATTAAGTACCACCCCGGAAAGGCAAATGTTGTTGCTGATGCACTTAGTAGGAAGGTGAGCACTAGGGTGCCAAGGGCTAGAATTAATCACCTACGAGTGAGAATGTCTCTAAGAGACCGATTCTTAGAAGATTAGGCAAAGGCCTTTGAAGGTAAGAATATTGAGGAAGAGGCCTTAAGCGGAATAGAAACAAGGTTTGATAGGGATGACGAAGGCATATTGTATTTTAAAGGAAGAGCTTGGGTACCAAAGGTGAATGGATTAAGAGATGTACTCATGAACGAAGCCCATAATTCAAGGATCCGGGAGCGGATAAGATGTACCAAGGTCTAAAAAGGGACTTTTGGTGGCCTGGGATGAAAGGTGATGTAGCCCGATATGTGAGCCGATGCATGACTTGCGCAATGGTCAAAGCGGAGCATCAAAAGCCGGCTGGGTTGTTGAAACAACCTGAAATCCCCGAATGGAAATGGGAGCAAATAGCAATGGACCTAGTGACGAAGTTGCCTAGAACCAAGAAAGGCCATAATGCTATATGGGTAGTTGTCGATCGTCTTACGAAATCAGCCCATTTCATTCCAATAAGAGAAGATTGGAATACCGAGCGTCTAGCTCGCCTATATGTTGAGAAGATTGTGATATTACATGGCGTGCCATTGTCCATAATATCCGATAGGGATGGTAGATTTACCTCACGTTTTTGGGGTCTTGTAAAAGAGGCAATGGGAACAACATTAGCATTAAGCACGGCATACCACCCTCAAACGGATGGACAAAGTGAGCGTACGATACAAACATTGGAGGACATGTTGAGAGCATGTGCATTAGAATTTGGTGGAAATTGGGACGAGCACTTACCGTATGCGGAGTTTACTTACAATAATAGTTACCATTCTAGCATACAATGTGCACCATTTGAAGCCTTGTATGGACGTAAGTGTAGATCACCCATGTGTTGGATCGAAGCGGGTGAAAGAAATCTAGCTACAGTCGATTATGTCCAAGAGACAACTGACAAGGTGGCCATTATAAAGGAAAAGCTCAAAGCCGCGAGAGATCGGCAAAAGAGCTACGCGGATCAAAGAAGGAAGCCTCTAGAATTTGAAGTTGGAAATAAATTACTATTGAAAGTATCGCCATGGAAAGGAACCGTAAGGTTTGGCAAGAAAGGAAAGTTGAGCCCCCGATACATTGGGCCGTTCAAGATTATTGCTAGAGTAGGCCCCGTGGCCTACAAGTTGGAATTACCCCAAGAATTGGGAGATGTTCATGACACGTTTCACGTGTCAAACCTGAAGAAATGTGTGGCAGATGATTCGAAGGTGGTTCCACTTGAGGAGCTACGAGTGGAGGATAAGCTCCAATATCGAGAGGAGCCGGTAGAGGTTCTAGACCGCGACGAAAAGCGCCTTAAGAGAAGCAAGATCCCTATCGTTAAAGTTAGATGGGATTCGAAACACAGACCCGAATTCACATGGGAGCGTGAGGACTTTATACGGGAGAAATACCCGCACCTTCTCCCTAAGCAAATTCAAATTCCGAGACGGAATTCTTCTAAGGGGGTAAGGATGTAACAACCCTCCCTTTTTAATATTATATATGTTGCCTATGATCTCGCAAGCCATAGTTACATTAGAAACTAGTAGATGATGCCCCTAAATTAGCAATCTAAAGCTATTGTTTGGTCCTAAATTGAATCCAAGACAAAGCCATTGAACAAAAACTCTATTGTTGATTCAATCAAGTTATATAAATAATAATGCGAGTCTCACAAGTTGAGATAACTATCAAAAATCCTTATAAATGTCCAACAATTTAATCATTAAGTTAATTAAAATATATATGGGCATGAAAATGAAATTTCTATCTCAAAACATATTTATAAATTTATAAGAATATGAACATACTTGAAATAATAATAAGTGTATATATATGTCTAATATAAATACAAAATGTACATAAAATGAATTAAGTGGCAAAATTAAGACACAAAAATATACACATACACACATATATGCACGACACATACACATGGACATACTAGAACAAACAATTAACTTACACTACAAATAAATACATATTACTTTTACAAAACAAACACCCACTTAAAATCTATACATACATATACTTACATATACATCCTTATACAAAAAAAAAAGACTCTTCATTTTCCCCCATATGCCCCCCCCCCCCCCCCTTCTCCACATTTACACCTCAATTCAAATCTATTCCATGCATTAGTCTTGAAACTCCCAACTCTTCACACACTTCACACACTCTCTTTATTCTCTCAAGAAAAACTTTCTCTCCTCCCTCTTTCTTCTTAACACCCACGGCTCAAAAAGGAGCAAGAAACCAAATCAAAACTCAAGTTTAATCAACAATAATAATAAGGTACTCTTAGGTTTAAACAAGGGTTAATACAAGGATAGATTAAGGGTTGTTTAGGGCTTGAAAGAAGGGTTATTTGAAGCTTAAAGGGGTCCAAAAATTCTGCCATAATCTCATCTCAAAACCGAGTTCAACAAGGGTATAACACTTCATCTTTTTACTAGATTTAATCTTGTTCTTGTTTATATTCAAAGGTTTTATCAAAAGTTTATGTTTTCTTCTTGTTTTCTTTGTAATACACACTTGATGAGGGCAAAGTTGATAGGATATTTCTCCTCATGCACATGCATGTCGAAATCCATGAGAAAGATCCAAGGATTCAACAAGTTTATGACCCAAAAGTGTTGTTATAGATTAAGTAGCTTTTAAAGTGATTTCCTTTTTATAGATCTATATGTTTTTATATATTTTGAAGAATATATTTCTGAGATTTTTCATTAAAAAGATGTTTTTATGTTGTTGAATGTTAGATCTATAAAAGTTGGTATTAAAAAGTGTTGATTTGAATGCATACATGCTAGATTTAAGAAAGTTGGATCTTTTGTTGGATTATGAGATGGATATGGACTTGTTATAAGTGAAAAATATGTTAATATTGATGTCAAGATTCTGGAAAAATTAATGAAATAATAAAGATGCAAAGCTTGGACCAAAACTAGTAAAAATAAGCTTGAAATCACAAACCGAAAACATGCAAAAAGCTATTTTGAGCACACACTTGCACCATAATCAAAGGACAAGAAAAATATCTTGAACTTACTGGAAATAAGTTGTTTCAAAAGTATAAAAACTCAAGTCATTTGGTTCATGACAATAATAAGCTCAAAAATCACCTTTTCGGGTCAAATAAGCACTAACCGAAAGCACTAAATTGCACATATCACACCACCACCACTATCACGACTTTGAACACCAAAATATGATGAACTTTATGGAAATAATGAAACAAGAATGAAAACTCCTTTTGAAGCACTTTAATTTCTTAAGAAATGAGGCTAAAATCACTATTTCGGTAAACGATTTTTAAGCTTAAAGTCCTCAAAATAAGCAAGACACAAGAGAGGTTGAATTGATATGAATTTTTATTGATAAAAGTTTCCTAAAAGGCCTGGGATTTTTGGCTAAAGTGTTTAGTGGTGATTTCTAAGAATTTCCATGAATTATTGAATTTAAATGGTAATTAAAAGACATATAAATCAATAAATAAATTATGTAAATCAAGAATGTGGTTAAATCATCATAACTAATGGTAAAAATAACTCAAACCTACTGGAGAAAAATAATTAAAAGCTAACAAACAAGTGTTACATGATTTAAAGGTAAATAATTATGTAAAAATCACTAATTAATCACTATTATTAAATTAATGGAAAAATACACAAATAAATATATAAAACATAAAATTCTAAGTTAAAAAGCATAAAAGTCAGTATATAACTCAATTATAATTATTCATAATTTATAAAGACAAATATGGAACTTAAAAGTATTTTTAAGGAATTATTTGATTAATAAATCAATAAAATGAATAAATAATTAATTAAATAATATTAAATTAAATAAAAACTTATAAATCAGAAAATATTCACAAAAATGAATATTATTAAGTAACTAATGACAAGTATCAAGAATGAGTAAAACCCACAATGGAAACCATGACAATCAAAGTCAAGATACCGAAATTCCAACAATGCGAAATTACGTATAGTGAGAAGATGACTTTCTCCACTAAATATCTTCCAACCAAACATTTTGAACAATATAACACATTTTAACTCCCTAAACTAATAACAACCAAATAAGGGCAAGTCTACTAGTATACATCTCATGATCTAGCCCACTAGTTCATGTCACGCGAACTTACGTCGTGAATATATACATATGGTCTAGGCTTGCTTGAGGCGCAACAAATCTAGGCGAAGGAATCGCGTTTGATCAGCCCATTTCACTCTCTAATCAAGTGAGTCATAGCCCCCTTTCAAACTCTTTTATATGTTTTACTTGCGGGGTGAAAAGCATGATTAACTAAAATGACTTTCTCTTATGAAATGATTCTTTGAAATAATGATAATGATATGGGAATTATATTGTATGTTCAACGTGTTATATGTTATATGATGAGTTTGAGTACTGTCAAACGGTGGTCCCCTGTACACTACTATTAACTCATTGAGGCCTGTAGTTAGAGGGTTGCGCAACTAGGATTCGTCCCCTCACTCACCAAGATGGCAGCGGGTTGACTGGCCGCTTAGTGGCCGCCCTCATCTCCGGTCTGCCTAGGGGTGCTCTAATCTACTTATATATATTATTGGTCGTCTCCATGGCACGACCCATTTTTATTATTATTGCACGTGATTGACAGCATGTGCTTCTATTATCATATCTTCGGGACATATTATCATTATTATTATTTGGACGTGAAAGGGTCTTAGTAGTGGCTCAAGACAAACTCATCGAATTATGCTTTTGGCCAAGTGACATTGATACTATTTATGGTTGGCTATCATTGTTTGGACATACGGTTTGGGTATGGATATTATAATGGAACTCTTGGAAATCTTATGATATACTACTTCTTGTATTGGAGCAAATATATATATATGTTGTTAGCATAAACATATGAACTCACTCAACTCTCGTAGTTGACACTTTTTCTTCATGCTTTTCAGGTATAGAGCAATAGGTACTAAGCTTGACCGCCCCTATGGAAGCTTATTTGTAATGTGCTTGGACTTATGTAATGCAAACATTTGGTCTTTTGTTTATGAACTTGGTTATGTAATGATCGTTAAACGTCAACTTGAACTTGTAATCTTTTGAGATTTGAACGTCATTTGAAACTTTATGCTGATGATTTCTACTTAATCTTTTTGTACCATGTCGTTCTGTGGCATCTCGTGTTTCCGCCCTAGTCGGGGTGTTACAGGCGTCCTCTTTGATATCAGCCATGATTAGTGTTTTTATCTCATCCACGGTCATACGAGGTCGGTTAACAACATTTGATGAGGACGCCATTTGGTTGGAATGAGTGAGTTTGTAGTAGAATGAAAGTGGAATGGTAATGAACTGAAATGTGAAGTAGTTTATCAGCTGAATGAATAAATTTCTGTTGTTATTAAATGTGTTCTAGGAACTATTACGGAGCACGTGGCTAGTCAAGACATAGACATCGATGTTTAGTAATCGTTTTCTTTATTTAAATGTATTTGTGTGTTATAATTTTAATTTTAGGTTAATGTTTTAATTTCCTAACTAGATTATTACCCGCGTAACACGCGGGAAACATATATAATTATTTACTTGTTAAATTTTTATAATATCATAAGTTGACAAATATTTAACCAGGTAAGAATTAAACCACAAAAAAATGAAGTTACATTAGTGGTAGTTTAGATTCCGGTTAACAGTGACCAGACAGTTGAAAAATGGATACATCATCTATTAGAGGTTTCGCTAAGTAAGATTTTCGTTTCTTTGGATGTCTTTCATTCATCCGGATATGTCTGCATTGTCATTATACTTGTGCTTTAACGTTTTGCTCGAATAATTTAGTTATCCACTAAAATTACTAAGCAATTTAAATATCAATCTATATATCGCATGTTGTGTTAATCTAACTTAAAATTATGCATAATATCATTGCAATTTTCATTCAATTATTTTTCTGATATATAATTGTGATAGCTTACTATAAACTCCATAATTGTTTTTTAGTTCTTTATTAAGAAGACCGATTTGACATCCGGTCCGGTTTTCAAAACATTGATTTAAAAATAATAAAATATTAATGATATAAAACTAAATACTTATAACCAAATTTTATTACGTTATATGATAAAAATCTTATACAAAAACATAATTTAATAAAAATGTATTACATTGAAAAAGAAAATTTTATCGTAAAAAATCAAAAAATGATTTTAAAGATGAAAGATGATGTAAAATATAAAAATATTAGTTTCCATAATTATATCATTAAAAACATTAATTATTAATGTCTACAAATTTAAATAAGAAAATAATAATCATTTAAATTTATTAAAATAAAATTAAATCTAAAAAAAGTTAAAAAAGGTATATGACATCATCATTTGATCTAATGGCTCTAATTAAAAGTTAAACTTCATCTAAGGGTCCATACTTCTCCAATTATGAATTAAGGTTTCTCTTTTATATATATTTAGAGATGTTTTTATGTTTTAAATAAATGTAATGTTTTATTTAGTTGTATTGTGTTTTTAAAATTAATGAAAGTTTAGGGTTTATTTGGTAATTATATTTTTGGCAAGATTTGACAACTTTTGGACAACTACACCACACCTTTTGGCTAGATATTGACAAGATGTGGCAACAATTTGACAATTCCACGTGGCAAATTCTTATTGGAGCAAAACTAGCCAAAACCATGCCAAAGAGCCAAACATTGGCTCTGCACCCTTGCCCCTAAGTCCATCAATTCATTTAGGTGACAATCAATTTATTAATGATTTCTAGAAGTTTCCGATTCTTCTCCGACATCGGTGGTTGATTGTTCGTCGGAAAAATTTGTTTTCTGTGAGCTAAATGAAACTGAAGAAAATTGGAAACAAACTAAATATATAAAGGAATTTAGTGGTGGGGATTTTGATGATGTTAATGAACTTAAAAGATTCCTTCACTAAATTCTTTTGTAATTTTTTTCTTGTTCCCTTGTTTATCCAATTTCGCATTGCTCGCATTAAACAATTTTTCCACAAAGGTTATACTTGTATGTGAGCACGCGGGCATATACGATTGGAATTTTTCTCAACAAAGATAGATTAATATTCTCCATACGTGAACTGAATGACGCCTAAATGAATGGATGTACTTATCTTGCGATTAATGGTTCTTGCATCGACTAGAAGGCCCACTACCCATTTAAGCATAATGTAAAATACCATGACCTTCGTTGCTCGTTCAAGTAACAACCAAGACTCTTTGTCGATAATTAACAACCCTTGTATGAGCTTATTAGGATAGTATCTATGTCAAAAGGAGTTAGTTTAATTTTCTGAATCTCGTTGGAAAGATTCCGGCTGTGAACGCCATCATCAATGGATAGCGCGACATCTTATTAAAAGCATCGAGTTCCATAATCCACGTTGTAAATAGCAAGAGGGGAGCCGTTCTAATTGTTAGTATATGATCACGTAGAAATGAACGTATGTCCAGAAATGATTTAAGCCTACGGGGTCACACGTCTCGACACAAATGTATTTAATATTAATTAATATATTTAATGTATTTAATTAATATGATCACGATTTCAATTAACGAGTGGTCGTTAAAAACTAACGGTTACTAGTTAACGGCGTTAGTTAAGGAAGGCTTAATTTGTAATTAGGAAATTCTAGAAGTTTCCTAATTATAAACTAAAAGGGGCCGGTTTTAACTAATGAGTTTTTAACTCATTGAGTTTAACTTGGTTTCTTATAGACTAATCCTAGTATATATCTAATACGAATCCTAATCTATGTCAAATACGAAAAGGGTTTTGGATATAAAAAGGAAAAAGAAAAAGCCCTCTTTACTTACTTCTCCTCCTTCCTCCTTCTCTTCTAATTCGGCCGAACCTCCCAAGAACAAAGGGATTTTCGGTTTAGTTGTTTGACAAAATCAAGAGATAAAGCAAACGTTGCGGTTCGTGATCAAGTACTAGCATACGTGCATTCACGTGTCGTGTGTGCAATCGTAGAGAAGTTTATTTTAAACTTTTATAAAGTTTCTTGACTTATTCTCATCAATTTAAGGTACACGTTTTCTATCTTGGTTGATTAATTAACTACATAGGTTTTATCTTCCGCTGCGTGCTTTGTGATTTGATTTGATAAATTGTTATATAACCCACAGTGGTATCACGAGCCTACTATGTATGTTTTTTAATTACCAATTAAATCAAAACTTGAAGGGGGGTTAGGGTCTTGATCTTCAAATTTTCGGATATATATATATATATATATTTAAATTGTTTTTGTAATTTAATTACATTATTTAAATAAGAAACAAATAATATCTATATTATTAATATATATATAGTTCGAAATTTTCCAGAAAATAAAAAAAAAAAAATTGTTTTTTTTTAGGGTTCCTAATCCAAGTTTTGATTAATTACATGTTTATGTGATAAATTGCATGTATATATGGTGTACTTTTAATTATTTAATTGTTAAATAGAAGTAAAAATCATGAATTTTTCATGCAAATTATTCATGATTATTACTTAGATATATTGATATGAAATCTTGATCATTAGGGTTAATTATGCTAGATAATTGAATAATTAATTGTGTGACAATGTGATTATGTTTTGTGAAAGTTTCTGTTTGACACCAGTTCACTAAAAAAATCATAACTAATTAACCGTAAGGAGTTGGAAGCTGAAATCTTTACAGTAGATGCTTGACTCATAGGGCTACAACTTTTATGTTTTGTGCTAAGCCCAGTTCGGCCTTCTTCAGGGCCAGATTTGGTCGTGAAGCTGCTGGATTTTCCAGATCAGCATCCTGTTTTATGGTAGATAAACTTGTTATAGATATTTTGGCTTACGCAATCAAGGCAACTTGATGTATGTGGTCTCTTTCCATGTGAAAGAGGAGCCAATCTTATACCATAGTGACCAAAATAGGTTAATTACCTTAATTGTTAAGTTGTGAATTTAGTAAGTTTAATTTTGCCTTTTTTTATGAAAATTGTGTGCAAAATTGTTTTTGGAAAAATAAACTTGACTAAATATATTGAAATAAGATTTTGTTTATAAAAATTGGTGCCCTAAAATCAAAAGATACACCGGCTCACCCATTTGAACAAACTCTAAGAGAGGTATAAGTCGGAGTGCGCTAGCCTCCTAAAAGGGCGGGTTTTTAAATCGCGTTTATCGCATTCCTTTGCCCTTGCGCTTCTTTGTGCGTTCGAATGGAGCTACCGAGCTCTTTTGTATTTAAAGGCAATAAAAATGAGTTTTATAAACATATTATGTTTAGAAGATATGCATGAATCTTCAAACATAACTTTTTGATCACATATCAAATTGATTGACCCAATAAACTTAAGTCATTGCCACCCAACTCGTAAAGGACACTTGTGGCTGTTGTTTTACTCACTGGTACACAGTGGTGAAATGGCAGTTGCATGGCAAATCCCACTCACTGGTACACAGTGGTGGACAAATTTGCGCGTTCTTGGTTGGACGACTTAAAGCGAGTTAAGCGGTGAGACCTTGACCCGTGGCAAAAGATGGGACAAAACATGACTACAAATCACTTGATGAATCAAGTGTGATTTGTAGGTCCTATTCTTACTAGGAATTGCACATGAAATGCAATTACTGCTCGTCACTTACCTTTTGAGTGCAATCATTTCTAGCAGATCAACTGATGAAATGATTGTATGTCAATTGGATCCTAGCCTTAATGAAATTAATTGTTTATTTGATAAACATTGGGTAATTATTTCTTAAGGATTTATTATCGAAAATACTGATTTTTGAACTTAATCTGTTTTGTAGATGGCAATGAATCCTTCCACAAACACCAATGCTTTTCGGCAAATGTTTGAAAGAGAAAAGCTTAATGGATCAAATTTCAATGACTGGTATCGTCAACTGAGAATTGTTCTAAGAGTTGAGGAACGCATGGATGTCATTGAAAGGCAATGGCCAACCGAACCAAGTGCTGAATCCACAGCAGCTGAAAAAGCTGAATATAGGATTCAGTACACTAGATTCAATGAAGTTTGTTGTTTGATGCTTGCGAGCATGTCTCCCGAGCTTCAAAAACAATTCGAACTCTACACTCCATATGATATGATCACAGAACTTAAATCCTTGTATGAAAAACAAGCTGGAGTGGAACTGTTCGACTTAGTCGTGGAACTTCATGACATGAAACTTGAATCTGGCAAATCGGTTAGCAGTCATGTGCTCAAGATGAAGAGCATTTTTGACAAATTGGATTCGATGGAGTACGCTTATCATAAAGAGGTAAAAGTTGGCAATGATTCTCAAATCCCTTACGAAGGAATATGAGGGTTTTGTGCAAAACTATACCATGCACTCTATGAAAAAAAGCGTCAATGAACTTCATGCTATGCTCATTGAATATGAGAAGACGATTCCAAAGAAGGCCAATGACCCAAATGTCCTTATGATTAAGGGGGGTCGGATCCAGAAAGCTAAGAAATCGCACCAAGCTAAAGGCAAGTTTGATGGTAAAGGCAAGGGTAAGCAAGCTGCTTATTCCCCCAAACCAAAGAAAACCCCTCCGGCTAAGAAAGAGCATCCGGCTAAAGACCAGACCTGTCATCATTGTAATGAAGTCGGGCACTGGAAGAGGAACTGTCCCAAGTATCTTGCCGAGTTGAATGTGAAGAAGAAGCAAGCAAGCGTTGCTAGTACTTCAGGTATCTTCACCATTGAATTATTTTCCTTTACTAAGCGTAAATCATGGGTTTATGACACTGGCTGTGGAACTCATATCTGTAATGAATTACAGGCACTTAGGAAAAGGAGGAAGCTGAAGCCCGGAGCTTTGCAGCTGTTCGTGGGCAATGGTCTACCAGCACCTGTTGAAGCTATTGGAGAATATCATTTAGTTCTTCCTTCCGGTTTAATTATTGTTTTAGACAATTGTCATTATGCACCTTCTATCACTAGAGGTGTAGTTTCAGTTTCTTTGTTGAAAGACAACGGATTCATTAATGTTTTTAATGATTATGGCATTTCAGTTTCTAAAAATAATGTTCATTATTTTGATGCTATTGCTTGTGATGGTATTTATGAAATTGATATGCGTGGTTGTGATTCAAATAATTCAATGTATAATGTTAGCAAAAGAGCCAAGACTAACTTGGACTCTACTTATCTGTGGCACTGTCGTCTTGGACACATTGGCAAAAATCGCATTGAAAGACTTCAACGTGAAGGGATTTTACAATTAAATGATGAATCATTTGATAAATGCGAGTCATGTGTTTCCGGCAAAATGACGAGAAAACCTTTTTCGCATAAACCGGAGAGGGCTAAAGATCTTCTTGGACTCATTCATACCGATGTTTGCGGCCCATTTAGACATGTGTCAAGAAAAGGAGCTAGCTACTTCATAACTTTTACGGATGATTTCAGTCGTTATGGTTATGTTTACTTGCTTAAACATAAACATGAAGTGTTTGAAACATTCAAAGAGTTTAAAAATGAAGTAGAAAATCAACTCGGAAAGACCATCAAGATTCTTCGTTCGGATCGAGGTGGTGAATACTTAAGCCAAGAGTTTAAGGATTATCTGAAAGCGTGTGGAATTGTCCAACAGCTTACTCCTCCATACACTCCTCAACATAATGGAGTGTCTGAAAGGAGAAATCGAACCTTGCTAGACATGGTGAGATCTATGATGAGCCTTACGACTCTCCCATTTTCGTTTTGGGATTATGCTCTTGAGACTGCTGTACGCATTCTCAATATGGTTCCAACCAAGAAGGTTGACAAGACACCATATGAATTATGGCATGGAAATGTTCCTAATCTGTCTTACTTAAGAGTCTGGGGATGTGAGGCACTTGTGAAGCGCGATACGCCTGACAAACTTGAACCCAGAACTACTAAGTGCATCTTTGTCGGATACCCTAAGGAAACGATGGGTTACGACTTCTATGATCCCGTCAAAAAACACTGTTCGCGTTGCTCGATATGCTGAATTCTTTGAAAAGAAATTAGTTCCAGAGAACAGTGGGAGATTTGTAGAACTTGATGAGATTCAAGAGGAAGATGTGTCACCTTCTGAAGCTCCTAGCAATCATCAACTTGGGGGGGAAAATGTTCAAAGTGATGAACCTCAAGTCGATGATGATGAAGCGATTCTACTTCGTAGGTCCGAAAGGACAAGACGTCCTACTGACAGATTATGTCTGATGGTAGAAGAAAACGTTTTAGGAGATCTCGATGAGCCTCCGAATTTCAAAGCTGCATTATCAGATCCGGAATCTGAAAAATGGCTTGAAGCTACGAAGGTGGAAATGAAATCCATGAAAGACAATCAAGTCTGGAGCTTGGTTGATCTTCCACAAAATGCTCAAACTGTTGGGTGTAAGTGGATCTTCAAGAAGAAGACGGACATGGATGGACATGTACACACCTATAAAGCTCGTCTCGTGGCGAAAGGTTATACTCAACGTTTCGGTGTTGACTATGATGAGACCTTTTCTCCAGTTGCGGACATTAGAGCTATTAGGATTCTCTTAGCCATAGCTGCGTACTATGACTTTGAGATATGGCAAATGGATGTTAAGACTGCCTTCTTAAATGGTTACTTGGATGAAGAAGTCTATATGGATCAACCTGAAGGTTTTATTGATCCAAAACATCCCAACAAAGTATGCAAGCTTCAAAGGTCCATTTATGGACTAAAGCAAGCATCAAGAAGTTGGAACAAGAGGTTTGATGAAGAAATCAAAAAGTTTGGTTTCATTCAAAACCCCGATGAGCCATGTGTATATCGCAAAGCTAGTGGGAGTAATGTTACTTTCCTTGTCTTGTATGTTGATGACATATTGATCATAGGAAAACACATTCCAATGTTGCAAGATGTAAAATCCCATCTTGGAAAGTGTTTTGCCATGAAAGATTTAGGAGAAGCGGCATTTATTCTTGGAATCAAGATCTACCGAGATAGATCAAAGCGATTAATTGGACTAAGTCAAAGTGCTTATATTGATAAGGTCTTGAAGCGATTCAAGATGGAGAATTCTAAGCGTGGGTTTACACCTATGCAAGAAGGACTTAGTTTATCTGTCAAACAGGGTGCTACTACACCTAATGAGGTGGAGCGTATGCGAAGAGTCCCTTATGCTTCGGCTGTGGGATCAATTATGTATGCGGTTAGATGCACTAGACCCGATGTGGCGTTCGCGCAAAACATCGTAAGCCGATATCAACAGAATCCAGGTGAAAGTCACTGGACTGCTGTTAAGAGCATTCTGAAGTACCTACGGGCTACTAAAGATATGTTTTTGGTGTATGGAGGAAATCCAGACTTGGAGCTCAAAGTGACCGGATACTGTGATGCTGGATTTCAAACTGATAAAGATGACACGAAGTCTCAGTCAGGATTCGTCTTCGTTCTTAACGGAGGTGCTGTGGATTGGAAAAGCAGCAAGCAAAAACAGTTGCTATGTCTGCAACAGAGTCTGAGTACATTGCCGCCTCAGAAGCCGCAATGGAAGCAGTCTGGATAAGGAAGTTCATTAGCGGGCTTGACATGATCCCCTCAAGTGACTTACCCACTGATATGTACTGTGATAATACTGGTGCATTAATCATTGCCAACGAACCCGGAGTTCAGAAAGGTGCCAGACATTATGCTAGACGATATCACTATGTTCGTGAACGGATCGAACTAGGTGAAATCAAATTGCTCAAAGTTCACACAGATTTTAACTTAGCTGATCCTTTCACAAAAGCTTTGTCTAGGCCCAAGCTTGAAAGGCATGCCGAGGGCATAGGACTTAAATTAGCTAGTTATTTCATGTAAATCTGTTGTTTCGGTATTTGGATAAGGGATGTTAAACAATTTATATTTTTGATAATGAAATAAAGTACTTGATATGTTTGATTTCATTTAATATTAATTAATATATTTAATGTATTTAATTAATATGATCACGATTTCAATTAACGAGTGGTCGTTAAAAACTAACGGTTACTAGTTAACGGCGTTAGTTAAGGAAGGCTTAATTTGTAATTAGGAAATTCTAGAAGTTTCCTAATTATAAACTAAAAGGGGCCGGTTTTAACTAATGAGTTTTTAACTCATTGAGTTTAACTTGGTTTCTTATAGACTAATCCTAGTATATATCTAATACGAATCCTAATCTATGTCAAATACGAAAAGGGTTTTGGATATAAAAAGGAAAAAGAAAAAGCCCTCTTTACTACTTCTCCTCCTTCCTCCTTCTCTTCTAATTCGGCCGAACCTCCCAAGAACAAAGGGATTTTCGGTTTAGTTGTTTGACAAAATCAAGAGATAAAGCAAACGTTGCGGTTCGTGATCAAGTACTAGCATACGTGCATTCACGTGTCGTGTGTGCAATCGTAGAGAAGTTTATTTTAAACTTTTATAAAGTTTCTTGACTTATTCTCATCAATTTAAGGTACACGTTTTCTATCTTGGTTGATTAATTAACTACATAGGTTTTATCTTCCGCTGCGTGCTTTGTGATTTGATTTGATAAATTGTTATATAACCCACACTAATGACATTGCTTAATTACGGCTTGTTTGGTGAAATGTGTGTTGTGAAGAAAGTTGCCAAATGCCAATGATGACATGCATGTCCCTTGACCCTGAAAATCTTTACCATTATGGGTTAGTCTAGTATATGTGCAGTCTCTTATACTAAATTTCTTGTTAAGGCAAGGGTGTAGTCGGCTATTTATATTGGCAAAAAGCATCGGCTTGCATCGGCTCTTTGGCAACCCTATAACACATGCATCGGCTAGTTTTGGCAAGTTTAATCGACTAGTTTTGGCTATATATTATCGGCATGTTTTGGCCGATCCTTGTGAACGTTGGGAGCGTGCCTTTGTGACCGTTTTTTTTTGTTCTTGTGCCAATCTCATTTGTATCACCGGAAACCTAAAAAATAGGGTTTTGGATATAAAAAGGAAAAAGAAAAAGCCCTCTTTACTTCTTCTCCTCCTTCCTCCTTCTCTTCTAATTCGGCCGAACCTCCCAAGAACAAAGGGATTTTCGGTTTAGTTGTTTGACAAAATCAAGAGATAAAGCAAACGTTGCGGTTCGTGATCAAGTACTAGCATACGTGCATTCACGTGTCGTGTGTGCAATCGTAGAGAAGTTTATTTTAAACTTTTATAAAGTTTCTTGACTTATTCTCATCAATTTAAGGTACACGTTTTCTATCTTGGTTGATTAATTAACTACATAGGTTTTATCTTCCGCTGCGTGCTTTGTGATTTGATTTGATAAATTGTTATATAACCCACACTAATGACATTGCTTAATTACGGCTTGTTTGGTGAAATGTGTGTTGTGAAGAAAGTTGCCAAATGCCAATGATGACATGCATGTCCCTTGACCCTGAAAATCTTTACCATTATGGGTTAGTCTAGTATATGTGCAGTCTCTTATACTAAATTTCTTGTTAAGGGCAAGGGTGTAGTCGGCTATTTATATTGGCAAAAAGCATCGGCTTGCATCGGCTCTTTGGCAACCCTATAACACATGCATCGGCTAGTTTTGGCAAGTTTAATCGACTAGTTTTGGCTATATATTATCGGCATGTTTTGGCCGATCCTTGTGAACGTTGGGAGCGTGCCTTTGTGACCGTTTTTTTTTGTTCTTGTGCCAATCTCATTTGTATCACCGGAAACCTAAAAAATTGATTTGGGGGTTTTCGATTTTGAGGCTAGATCTATGTTTTTCTTGGCTTCTATTGCCGGAATACATGTCGATAAAACTTGTCGATGCTCCTAACGTTATATTGCACCCTTTCCGGTGAGATCGGAAACCCCTTTTTGGGGTTTCCGGTGGTTGCCGGCCAGAAACGTTCACTTTTTTAACGGCCAAAACTTTGTTTGGCTTGTGCAAGAGTGTAGTTGGCTATTTGACTACTTGTTCGGTTTTCCGGCGACCCCTTTTTTTGGGGTTTCCGGTTTAATCGATTAGGGTTTCCTGTTGCTTTGTTGGTTCGGTTTTCCGGTGAGCCCTTTCTTGGGTTTCCGGTGAACTGCTGGTGCTGCTGCATGTTGCCCCTTCGGTTTTCCGGCGACCCCTTTTTTGGGGTTTCCGGTTTAATCGATTAGGGTTTCCTGTTGCTTTGTTGGTTCGGTTTTCCGGTGAGCCCTTTCTTGGGTTTCCGGTGAACCCTTTTTTTTGGGTTTCCGGTTTAATCGATTAGGGTTTCCTGTTGCTTTGTTGGTTCGGTTTTCCGGTGAGCCCTTTCTTGGGTTTTCCGGCGAGCCCTTTCTTGGGTTTTACGGTCAACTGCTGCTGCTGCTTATATATATATATATGTATATTTATCTTTTTACATTGCCGTTAATTGCATGTTTGTGATTAGCTTGGTAGTGTTAACTTAGCGGTAGCGTTGCCGGATTTTTCCTTGGTAGCGTTGCCGGATTTTGTTCCATTAAAGCAATAGGTAGCCGGAAAAAGTAGTTTTAGCCGATGATGGTATCGTTGAACAGTTAGGTTGCCGGTGTTACGTTAAATGGGCGATGATGATACAAATGTTCGTAAAAATGGGACTCGGATGATCCGAGGCGTATCTTGGCGGGGTAAACCTTCGGGTTAGCAGCCATGGCGTCTCCGACTTCCGAAATTCCCAACCCCCAAATTCTGAGCCCAAGTTTCTATTTTATACAAAAAACGGTCACTTTTTATGTTTTCCGGCAACTTTGATTATTTTCCGGTTACCTTTTATATGTTTTCCGACATTAGTAAATTGACAAGTTTTTGCTAGTTTTGTTTGCTACACCATGTAATTTGGCTAGTTTTGGCTAGTTTTTGGCAACGACACGTGTCGGCTTGTCGTTGGTCAAAAACTTGCCAATTTGCCAAAGTTTTGGCACTACACCCTTGCCCCTTATAATATGAAACGTTTTTCCATGGGGTTTGTCCCGTGTTCATACTAAATTTATTGGGTTCACTCTATAAATATTTCCTTTTTCTCCAATGTGTAATTTGTTAATAAAGTTACTTATTTCGGTATGCCTTAGTCTTGGTCGTACGAGAAAGACTCACATATCCACGTTGGTAGGATTAATGGAATAGACGAGGGGTCCTTGTTGGAATCGTGGATTTGGAAATCACACCTACTCGTCCCTCTTTTTTTAACTCGGGGTCCCACGCCCTCTCTAAAAATAGAAGGTTAATCCTTCTTTTTTTTAAACTTTTGTAGACAGGCTTGTCTTTGCATCTAATTCACTGGTAGATGAGATTGGCCATGGAAGCCATGTTTCTTCTTTTAGAGTCAATAACTTTGTCAAAGGTATGCTTGTTAGACACAAGGTACATGCTTGTTCCTCGAATGTCCTTTTGCCGATGAACTTTGGAAATTCATACTATCCTCGTGCAAAATTCCATTAATAAAACCTTCCCAGACTAGAGCATTCTTCGAGATACACAACCCATTTTGGACCCTCAAAAGTCCAAGCTGCTCAACACAATTATCCTGGGTTATGTCTGGACGATTTGGAAGATAAGAAATGACACGCTCTTCGACAACAAAACCCCGTCAATCCACCATGCTACAGAGAGGTCAAATCCTTAAGCCTCATTTGGATTTCAAACAGGATGACATCAAACCGAATTTAATGGTCGAATTGGAATAGCTTTACTTTCTAAATACCCACTAGCTGTAATTTGTCGTAATCCCTCTACGTCTCAATCCTTTTCTCTTGTACTCACTAGCATCTTGCTAGTTTTGGTTATCAATAATATTGAACATTCAAAAAAAAAAAAACATGCTTGTTAGACAAAGAAATCGACACCATAGCGGCTATGGCTCCTTATGTCTATGTAGTTAGTTACAACAAGGGTCATAACAAAAAAGATTATGATAAGTATGGTGAAATGAGTACATTAACCATGAGATATATCATTTCAAAAGAAGTTGATGACAGGGTAACATCATAAACTGGTCACTAGGGTCGTTGGTGACCTAAGTCGAATGAAACCGAATGAAAAGTTTATAATGTATATACGTCAACAACGTCTCCTTTTAAAATGGCACCTCTTATGGTAATTAATGTACTCATATTTGCATACTCATCATAATCTTTCACGTGATGGCTAACTTTGTAACCAACTATGTGTGCATAATGTGCCATACCGCTATGGTGCTGATTTCTTCGTCTAAAAAGCGTGCATCTTTTACGAAGTTATGGACAATAGAGGAAACATGGGTTCCATAGAAGAAGTTAATGTTACAATTTATTGTTTTTTAGGATAGTTGATAGCTCATTAGTTTGATATATTAACCTCTCGATCCGTGCACGTCTGATTTGATATACATGTTTCCATTTTGCTAGTTTAATTAGTGGGTCGTAGTAGTTTATATTAGTAATTTTCATCTATACATCTACATTTATAATAGCATGATACCCGCACATGCGACGATGGTGGAGGCGACAGGGTTCTGGTGGTGGCGGCGACTATTGGTGGTGGTAGCGATATCAAGTGAACTAAATTGATATAAATTTAACTGATGTAAAGGCGATAGTGAAAATATTTTAGAAGATAAAGTCTTAGAGTGTAAATTAGTAAGATAATGATTTAGGATGTAAATTAGTTTATTAAGAGCAAATTGAGTAATTTTTAACAACTCTTTCTATAGGCGGATGGTTCATTAAAAACAATTGGTTCATTTCCAAACTAACTTTCTCATAACACTTTCAAAAAGGAGAGAGTTTAGAATTTTTAAAAAAAGTTTAGAGAAGATATATATATCAATATATTTTTGTTTTATGGCATTCGAAGGTAATGAGAAAATTGTAGCAAAAGTTTAAGAGTTCTTTTTCTAGTTAGATTGACCATCTCGAATCAGTATGCTATTAGTATATCTTCTGTTTACATGTTTAAAACAAATGTCAATGAAGTTGAAGTTTTGTTTATAATATAATGACTCTTTATTTGACAAATGTTAGTCATACGTATTCGACAAATGTGTTAATCATATTTTTAATTCGACAAATGTTAATATATCTTCTAAACATTAATCATACTTATTAACATTAGTCGAATACAAATTCATATTTTTTTTTTCAAAAAAAAAATAATAATATAATTACTTTTTATTCTACAAATGTTAATAAGTATGATTAATGTTTTCTTCATTAAAAATTTTTCACATTTTCCTACTGGACAACTGGTAATCCGGATTTGTAATTTATATTTGATGGTTTTCCAATATGAAACAACAATGGCGTGACATTATAATGAAGTCAGAATATGATTATCGAAATTATAATGTAACCGAAATATAAGGATGAGTAAAGTGGGTTGACTACTTGTGTATCATTCCATGTTTTAAATCTGCTAGATAAATGATAAATGGCACATTCGAATATGTGAAAAATTGGTTGAAGAGTCTCAGTGGGCCTTTTACATGGAAAAGGGCTTATGGGCCATATATGTTATAACAGAGGTAGATATTATTATTGCTAACAAATTGCAGCCCAAACAGGCCGTTTTCTTTTTTTTTTTCTTTTTTTTTTTTCCCATTAAAAAAAAAAGGACTTAAACTAATATATGGTGTAACTTGTAAGTGTGTAACTGCAAGCATTTAAAGACACCCATATAATTTTTATAATTTATCGATGTACGATTTTTGAGATAAAAGATTTTGAATGAATTAGAGGAATAAAATGATTTATGGATAAGAGAGAAAACAATGAGTGGTTGAGATTTGAGGAGAGAGAAAATGTATTATATTTATTTTAGGTAAATATAGAATAGATAGGAAGGACATTTTGGGGAAGTAAATGTTGAAACTTAAAATTTTAGACAAAGGCTATTTGCTTTATAATATAGTATAGATATAGATAAGCAAGGCAATCATATTCATCAATGTGCAAATCGGCTGAATCACAACAAAATGGACTCCAAGGTGGAGGTCCAACCAACAACATTACAAATTTACAATTATGATCTCGTACGGCTTGTTGACCCACATATCAATAGTGATGCGTCTTCTCCTATAACTAAACTAAAAAGAAGTTAAAGATGTTTTATTGAATGAAAACGATCACAATTAACACGGATGTACACATGAATGAAATAATTTGTATGAACATATGAATGCAATAATATTACTTAATTTATTTAACTTTGTGATGCAAAGATTAACACAACTAAAACACCGAATTCATATACATTGATTGACACAAGACTTGTTGTAATGTTACCAAATAAAAAAGAAAAACCATGTAACTGATACCAAATAGATAAGAACCAAGTAGCATCTACTTAAGGATCCCCTGACCAGTTTTCTTTAATTAGCAAAGACAGGCCATAGGAGTACGTTTCATGGATATGAAGCCGTCCATGAGTGGTATTCTTTCAGCTTGATCATAAAACAGTCCACCTTTGAACAGGATGGCATGATCTTTCTTGGGTAAATTTTGCATGTCTCTAAAAAAGTCTTGTACCACCTTTCAAGGTCTTCTTGGGTAGCCATGTCCATGCCACTAGGAGGGCGTATCTTGACCTCAAAGTAGGCTCGATCTATAATATGAGGTGCGTTATATCTGTAAATATATGGTAAGGTTGAGAAGAAACGTACCGAAAAATTGTATATATTTGCTAATCTTAGCCCATAGAACTATGATTAAACTTGTTAGTATTTAAGAAGGTGTTTGACCTATCCTATTTAAAGTAGTTTATGCATTATCTTAAGCTTCAAAATAGTAGCTTTAGCTTAGAGATGGGCAAAGCCAAGGCCGGTCCTATCTTGACACGGTTCACCCCTTTATATAAAAAGTTAAAGATCGCTCTTTTTAAATGACCGAGCTTGCGATCTATGTAAAAGGGCAGTGGCGGGACCCAGGACTGAATACCACTAAGTTCACAAAACAGTTAGACCTGGTTCATTTTTCTCATCTAGTGAATCATAAGAAAAATCAAATTATATCAAAGAAATTTAGAGAGATCGACGACCGAGAGAAGCAAAACGAAATCATGATTTTGGCCGAAAAAGAAGCAACGCTATGAAATCATGACCGATCAATATCGATAAAGATATCTCTCAGACTCAAGTTTCACCATATACCAATCCAATAATATAACTAAAGAGATAGAGTAAGAGAGATCCATGATCGAGACTGAATTAGACGGCTTGAAATCCTCTGCATCATCTGCTAATTTTACATCATATAATTTGTATTTGTTAGTAATTAAAAAAAAAAAAACTAACATAACAGAAATAACGAAACAACCAGGCCATTCACGACGGCTCCTTCTTTCTCCTAACCCTAGAAATTCAATTCCTCACGGTGTTCAAAAATCACGAAGATTCGGATATTGAATAAGGCCATCAGAATCGATAATTTCGGATATCCGGTTTTTGGATTCGGATACTCAGATTAGCCAACAAAGTTATCATCATACAAAAATAAGGAATAAAAAATCCTTTCATTGATAGATATAAATAAAGTTGTTTCCTACAATATGCCAACACAATCGATTGATTTCAATATTATATTCATACAACTAAACATAAAGGAAAATCATGGAGCAAACGTACAAAGTAAACCAAACAAAGCCTTTTAACACAACTTTATTTTCATTAAAAAACTCAAATCGAAAAGAGCTGCCATAGAATTTTTTTAATCTACTAGTGGGTGATTAAAAAAAAAACCCTAAAATCAAAATACAAAATCAAACCTCCGAGTGACGTTACGATGGTGATTAAAATGAGAATTAGATAGGCAGATCCGGATAAGAGAAGAGATGGATGACGGAAAGGGTTTTTCCAACTAAATTTGAAAAAGAGAGAGGTTACGTATGGATCACTAGCAAGTTAGGATAAGAAAATAGTTAATAAACTCTTACTGAGTCGATTCGATTTACACAAAAACGAGGCGACTCGCTAAGTGACTCTTTTTACTTCTGAGTTGTGGTGTGAATCTGGATCGAGTCAATGCGAGTTGCAAAATTATAATTTTTGTAGTTTAAGAGGTCTTTTGGGGCTGAGCCTTTGATCTTAAGTGCATATCTAAACTGGACTATTATCTATATTTAATACTATCTTATAAAGCATTTTGCTCTTTTTTTTTAAGAAAAGATGATTTGAACTACCCAAAATACCCCTATTCTTTATTCACTAATTTAAACATCTCTACCTAATATACCTATAATAACCTTAAATCTCAACCACTCATTTTTTTCTCTCTCCTCAAATCTCAACCACTCATTTTTTTCTCTCTCATCCATAAATCATTATATACCTCTAATTCATTCAAAATCTTTTATCTCAAAAACCGTATATCGATAAATTATAAAAATTGTATGGGTGTTCTTAAAATTTCATGTTCTTTCATTAGAGATGTCATTCGATATATTTTCGACGAATTTTTAAATCCGAGGGCGGAGCCCGTACGGCTAAGGCATTTTGGTTATCATACTCTATGACTTGACCTATCACCCCCACCATCTCACCGCCGCAACGCGCGAGCACTATCCCTCGTTATCTTATAAAAGAGGAGCACCTTTTTTATTAAGAAAAGATGATTTGAACTACCCAAAATACCCCTATTCTTTATTCACTAATTTAAACATCTCTACCTAATATACCTATAATAACCTTAAATCCCAACCACTCATTTTTCTCTCTCCTCAAATCTCAACCACTCATTTTTTTCTCTCTCCTCAAATCTCAACCACTCATTTTTTTCTCTCTCTCCATAAATCATTATATACCTCTAATTCATTCAAAATCTTTTATCTCAAAAACCGTATATCGATAAATTATAAAAATTGTATGGGTGTTCTTAAAATTTCATGTTCTTTCATTAGAGATGTCATTCGATATACTTTCGACGAATTTTTAAATCCGAGGGCGGAGCCCGTACGGCTAAGGCATTTTGGTTATCATACTCTATGACTTGACCTATCACCCCCACCATCTCACCGCCGCAACGCGCGAGCACTATCCCTCGTTATCTTATAAAAGAGGAGCACCTTTTTTATTAAGAAAAGATGATTTGAACCGACGAAAATACCTCTCTTCTTTATTCACTAATTTAAACATCTCTACATAATATACCTATAATACCCTTAAATCCAAACCACTCATTTTTCTCTCTCCTCAAATCTCAACCACTCATTTTTTTCTCTCTCCTCCATAAATCATTATATACCTCTAATTCATTCAAAATCTTTTATCTCAAAAACCGTATATCGATAAATTATAAAAATTGTATGAGTGTTCTTAAAATTCATGCTCTTTCATTAGAGATGTCATTCCATATACTTTCGACAAATTTTTAAATCCGATGGCGGAGCCCGTACGGCTAAGACTTTTGGATATCACACTCTATGACTTATCACCTCCTATGACCTATCACCTCCACCATCTCACCGCCTCAACGCGCGGGTACTATCTCTCGTTAGTCATAATGCACCTCTTTGAATGTCAATCAATCGTGATGTCTTGTCCCTTGGTTCGGTTACATGTCCCCCAAATCCCCAGTATTGTATCGAGACAAACTATTATCAATGGAGGGAATGTTTTCTTGATTTCATTGACCGCGCGCCATGATATGTGTGATGAGATATGAAATCATTATACGGTCCAACAATTTTTTGTGTTCCTGACACTAATACCCGTCTTACTTTTAGCCAAGTGAATGTCACCTAGAAAAATCGTGTTGAAGGACAATCTGGCAAGATCATTCCTCTCACTTGTGATACCGGATGATCTTTTTGTCAATGTTGATAGTTACAAAAGCGGAAAAGAAATATGAGTTGAGGTTAAAAAGCAAATGCAAGGTTTAAACCAGAACAAGAAAGGCAAATGTTCATGCTTTACTTTGTATAAGCAGGGCCGTCTCATGAATTTAGAAGTCCCTGTTCGAGACATAAAAATGGGCCCTTATAAACGTTAAACTTTTCAATACATATAAAAAGATAATACTACTAAAAAGTCATCAATAGAAAATAAAAAGTTCGCAAAACAACTGTAGCAAACTTTTCAATGCATATAAAAAAATAATACTACTAAAAAGTTATCAATAAAAACAAAGTTCTCAAAACAACCGTAACAAAGTGTTTTATTCTCAAATAGTTGTCATTCCATTATACTTAAACTATTCTTTAAATAAAACTATTCTCCTAGCATTTTTAGAAGCAAAGTTGTTGATCAACTCTTTATAGTCAATACTCTTCAATATATCATTCTCAATAGCTAACAACGCTAATCCATTAAGTCTTTCTTGAGACATGGTAGACCGCAAGTAGGACTTCAACAACTTCAGTTTTGAAAAACTTCTTTCTGCAGATGCCACGGTTATTGGAATAGTCAACAATCTCCAAGTCAAGTATCGACAAATCATAAATAAATAATAAAACCAAAAGAGTAATGTATATTAATTCAAAGATATAATTAAAAAAAATCAATAACAATAGTAGAAGTCTTTGTTTATGGCGTACCTGTTGTCGAAAAAACGCAAACGAATTAGTTGTGTGGGCGTATGGTTTTTTTCCTTTATTTATTGTGATTAGTTGGTTATGGATACATAAGCCCATTAATTAATGGTGAATCCTTTTTTTCCAGCCAAATACAAATAGGAAACAACTTTTCAATAAGAACTTGGACCGGGCTACACTACATATATGTATATTGGATATAAAAATTTGGGCCCTTTCAACTTTTTGGGCCCTGTTCCATTGCCTAGGTTGCACAGGCCCGAAGACGCCACTGTGTATAAGTTTTAAGCAAATGGGATGGTGAACCGTTGAAGAAAACATACAATCTTTAGTTGCCGTTGGCGCCAAAGGCCAACGCAAGCGCCCATTCACCCGCCAATGCCACCTAGCTGGGGACGTTGGAGATGTTCTAAGTTGCTTATAAAGACTTGGTTTCTGAATTATAAAGTACAATTGATCAGCAGTCACTACTAGAAAACTGGGCTTCACCGACGGTCAAATCCGTCGCTAATCCGTCGCTAACGACTATTTCCGACGGATTACCGACGGAAAAAATCCGTAGGTAAAAACCTCGTCGGTAATATTTTCCGACAGATTTGGCGACGGATCTCGAATTTTACCTACAGAATTATCTGTCGGTAATCTGACGCTGTAGGTATTTTCCAAAGTGAAATAAATTGTTTATTTAACAGAATTTGCCACGGATATTCTGTCGGTAAATAAATTTAGAAAAAAAAAAATAATAATAATAATTAAGTTTTAAGTTAAAATTAGGATCATAATAAATATTCATTAATTTTGCTAATTCTTTGCCAAAATAAGTCATTACAAACAAATTTCATTACATCGCCAACAAACTATACAATCAAAATCAAGAAAATCTTATTCTAAATCTATAACAAAATTACAAGCCATTTGTACTTTTCTTTTCTTTTCTATCAATTCCCCTAAGATTCATTCTTTCAGATCTGAAACAAGAAAAAGAAACCCAATGATTATTATAAACCCAAGTTAAATATTACAAAATATAATAAGATAAGTAGAACTTGAAATTAATAGCTAGAGTAAGAATCTGAAAAACATTACCTGCATACAACCCATTTATATTTCATCTACAAAGATGTAATCTTTTGATTCCAACAATTGAGAAACGAAAAACAAAATTAAAATTTCAAGTGAATATGGAGAGAAAAGTTAGAGTAAGAATATATATCAACAAAGATAGTGTTACCTGTTTTACCGACGGATTACCTACGGATAAAGATTACCGACGAATTATCCGTCAATAATAACGACGGATTACCGACGGAAAAAATTATATATTTAGTTTTTAATGAAAAAATTTGTGTCTATCAACCTACAAGGTATACATACATATATATAAAACATTTAAACATAAGAAAAAAGTTAGAAATTGACTTACTTTGATACCATGTGAATAAAGTTGTAAGTTGGTATTGTTTATATATTTTAATCCCAATGCTACTTTGGCCAACAACGAATAAAAAAAGAAGCAAACATGAAAGTGGTAGTTTTATGTTGTCTCTTATAACTATTAATGCTAAATATTATAGAAAGAATAATAGGGTTGTCACGATTGTCAATGATGAACATCGTTTTTAAGTTTATGATAGTTAAATAACGCATGACAAAGGAAAACATGGGTTTTGTGAGTATAACCCGGATATAATTATAAATTTATATGTTTTTTTAATTATGCATGAAGTTATTAAGCTAAATATTCGGTTCCAAAGCTAAAAAACTAAAGATCTAGATTTATCCGTAGGTAATCCGTCGGTAATTACCGACGGATTACCTACGGATATATATTACCGACGAATTATCCGTCGGTAATAGCGACGGATTACCGACGGAAAAAATTATATATTTAGTTTTTAATGAAAAAATTTGTGTCTATCAACCTACAAGGTATACATACATATATATAAAACATTTAAACATAAGAAAAAAATTAGAAATTGACTGACTTTGATAATATGTGAATAAAGTTGTAAGTTGGTATTGTTTATATATTTTAATCCCAATGCTACTTTGGCCAACAACGAATAAAAAAAAGAAGCAAACATGAAAGTGGTAGTTTTATGTTGTCTCTTATAACTATTAATGCTAAATATTATAGAAAGAATAATAGGGTTGTCACGATTGTCAATGATGAACATCGTTTTTAAGTTTATGATAGTTAAATAACGCATGACAAAGGAAAACATGGGTTTTGTGAGTATAACCCGGATATAATTATAAATTTATATGTTTTTTTAATTATGCATGAAGTTATTAAGCTAAATATTCGGTTCCAAAGCTAAAAAACTAAAGATCTAGATTTATCCGTAGGTAATCCGTCGGTAATTACCGACGGATTACCTACGGAAAAATATCCGTAGGTAATCCATCGGTAATTACCGACGGATTACCTACGGATATATATTACCGACGAATTATCCGTCGGTAATAGCGACGGATTACCGACGGAAAAAATTATATATTTAGTTTTTAATGAAAAAATTTGTGTCTATCAACCTACAAGGTATACATACATATATATAAAACATTTAAACATAAGAAAAAAGTTAGAAATTGACTTACTTTGATACCATGTGAATAAAGTTGTAAGTTGGTATTGTTTATGTATTTTAATCCCAATACTACTTCGGCCAACAACGAATAAAAAAAAGAAGCAAACATGAAAGTGGTAGTTTTATGTTGTCTCTTATAATTATTAATGCTAAATATTATAGAAAGAATAATAGGGTTGTCACGATTGTCAATGATGAACATCGTTTTTAAGTTTATGATAGTTAAATAACGCATGACAAAGGAAAACATGGGTTTTGTGAGTATAACCTGGATATAATTATAATTTATATGTTTTTTTAATTATGCATGAAGTTATTAAGCTAAATATTCGGTTCCAAAGCTAAAAAACTAAAGATCTAGATTTATCCGTAGGTAATCCGTCGGTAATTACCGACGGATTACCTACGGATATATATTACCGACGGATTATCCGTCGGTAATAGCGACGGATTACCGACGGAAAAAATTATATATTTAGTTTTTAATGAAAAAATTTGTGTCTATCAACCTACAAGGTATACATACATATATATAAAACATTTAAACATAAGAAAAAAGTTAGAAATTGACTTACTTTGATACCATGTGAATAAAGTTGTAAGTTGGTATTGTTTATGTATTTTAATCCCAATACTACTTCGGCCAACAACGAATAAAAAAAAGAAGCAAACATGAAAGTGGTAGTTTTATGTTGTCTCTTATAATTATTAATGCTAAATATTATAGAAAGAATAATAGGGTTGTCACGATTGTCAATGATGAACATCGTTTTTAAGTTTATGATAGTTAAATAACGCATGACAAAGGAAAACATGGGTTTTGTGAGTATAACCTGGATATAATTATAATTTTATATGTTTTTTGATTATGCATGAAGTTATTAAGCTAAATATTCGGTTCCAAAGCTAAAAAACTAAAATTCTAGATTTATCCGTAGGTAATCCGTCGGTAAAGTATGTATGTTTCCGACAGATTACCTACGGAGTTTTTCCGTCGCCAAACCGTCGTAAATCCGTCGGTAAATCTATCGTAATTTGACTCACAGTTGTAAAATAACGTTGCGACGGTGTATCCGTCGCTAAATCCGTCGGAAATTGCGACGGATTTTATTCCGTCGGTAATTCTGTCGGTAAAGCCCAGTTTTCTAGTACTGAGTAAAACATTTATTTCTCCTGCATTCCACTTGTCCTTGTTATCAAATTTCCAACACACTCGAGACAGGTGCAGGAAGCGAGGGGGAGACATCACATACAGAAACCTGGCTGCGATAATCTGGAACGAGATCCCTTATATAGTTATATCTGTAAATATATGGTGAGGATGAGAACAAATATATTAAAAAACTTTATATACTGCATTTTGCTAATCGTAGCCCCATGACCATAAATAACACCATGTGGGACAAATTGCATTGAAATATTTAAATGCTTGGCTGTTATGGTATAAAACTTTATACGAAGATACGATAATAATTAATAAGTGTTGGTGACGACCCCAGTGAAGTTGTTGGGATGAATATGCATGGTGTTCTTATGGGCATAACATATTTGAATGCAATATGTCTCACATCGGTGAAAATTTCATTTTACACAAAAAATTTAATATCTTTAAATTTCCTGATGCTCTATCACTATACCAAAAAAAAAAGACATACGACCAATGTTTTCATAACCGGACCGGAAGGCGAACCGGTCTCCTTACTGGTCACTGGTCGGATCGGTTGGATCGGTTGAACCGGATTACAGAACCGGGTAACATTTTAAGTCTAATAAAAATATACTACATATAAAAAATTATAATATAAATATAAATACATCAAAACCCCGATGTGAAGTAAACTCAAGCAACGTATTGCAACTCCGACAAAGATATCGCACCTCTCTCATGTGAGTCAACCCCGATTGAACTAGACTCCGGCAGAGATCACCGACAATGTGTTGCAACTCCGGCAGAGATTACCCGCAATGTGTTCCAGGCAGAGGTTATGAGTAACGTGGTGCAATTCAGTGGACATCACCGCAATTTAGAATCTCTTTTTAGCCC
>CM067169.1:135763243-135807249 GCA_034093135.1 Erigeron breviscapus
TACTTTTACTACCCAGCTGAAAACAAAGTGTTTCCTGCTCGATTTGCTGAGTTCTTGGAAAGAGATCTTCTCTTGCAAAAGATCAGTGGGAGTAAAGTTGATCTTGAAGAAATTCAAGAACCACAGGGTGATATGCCTTCTGAAAATACTAGCAGTCCACATGTTGAATCTGAGCACACTATTGGTGAGTCAGAACATGTTGCACCTGCACTTCGTAGATCTGATAGAACTCATCGTATACCTGTAAGGTATAATTATGCAATTAATTCAGATGAGCCTTATCTAGGGGATTATGATGAACCCTCTAACTACCGCGAAGCCATATCGAATCCTGAATCCGATAAATGGCGAGATGCTATGAATGCAGAGATGCAGTCCATGAAGGATAATCAAGTATGGGACTTGATGGATCTTCCACCCAATTGTAAAACAGTAGGGTGTAAATGGGTCTTCAAGAAGAAGACTGACATGGACGGTAATGTAAACACATTTAAAGCTCGGTTGGTAGCAAAAGGCTATACTCAGACTCAAGGAATTGATTATGAGGAAACCTTTTCACCAGTCGCGAGCATTAAATCAATTAGGATACTTATTGCCATAGCTGCTTTTCATGATTATGAAATATGGCAAATGGATGTCAAAACCGCTTTCCTAAATGGCGACCTTAGCGAGGACGTATATATGGTTCAGCCGGAAGGGTTTGTCAATCCAAAGCATCCTAATAAAGTATGCAAGCTTCAAAAATCCATTTATGGATTGAAGCAAGCATCCAGGAGCTGGAATCTTAAGTTTGATGAGAAAATCAAAGAGTTTGGTTTTTCTCAAAATCAAGATGAGCCCTGTGTTTACATTAGAGCTAGTGGGAGTAAAGTAGTCTTCTTGATCTTGTATGTTGATGACATATTACTTATTGGAAACGATATTCCAACTTTGCAGGATGTTAAATCTTGGCTTGGAAAATGTTTTTCCATGAAGGATCTTGGAGAAGCTACTTACATTCTTGGAATCAGAATCTATAGAAATAGATCCAAACGGCTTATTGGTTTGAGTCAAAGTACATACATTGACAAAATCTTACGAAGATTTAACATGCAAGACTCCAAGCGTGGAGCTTTGCCAGTACAAAAGGGCATAACCTTGAGCAAGTCTCAAAGTCCTATCACACCTGATGAGATAAGACGAATGAAAGGTATCCCGTATGCTTCGGCTATAGGATCCATTATGTATGCCATGTTATGTACTAGACCTGATGTCTCGTTAGCTTTGAGTTTGACGAGTCGTTATCAACAGAATCCAGGTGAAGAACATTGGATTGCTGTTAAGAGCATTCTTAAGTATCTGCGGAGAACTAAAGAGATGTTCTTGGTTTACGGTGGTTTGGAAGAAGAGTTGAGTATTAAATGTTATACGGATGCTAGTTTCCAAACTGATCGAGATGACTCTCGATCCCAATCTGGTTATGTCTTTGTCATGAATGGCGGGGCAGTTGATTGGAAAAGCTCAAAGCAGAGCACAGTTGCACAATCTACAACAGAAGCAGAATACATTGCTGCCTCAGAAGCTGCTCAGGAAGCTGTCTGGATTAGGAAGTTCGTTGCTGAGCTAGGAGTAGTACCCAGCATTGAATCTCCCATGGAAATGTACTGTGACAATTCGAGTACTATTATACTTGCGAAAGAATCACGTGTACGTAAAGGTAGTCGGCACATTCTTCGAAAGTTTGACTACATTCGTGAAGTCATTGAGAGGAATGAGATTAATATTCTTAAGGTTCACACAGATGATAATGTAGCTGATCCATTCACTAAGCCCATGACACACAACAAGCATGATGATCATGCTAGTAGTATTGGACTTCGTTATGCTACTGATCTATTTCATATGTAAATTAGTATTTGGATATTTTTGGAACATTAAGCAGTTTTATCTTAATGAATTGATATACTTGGTATGATCGTTTTCATTTATAACACTGTGTTCTATATTAGCATGTTTAATCCATGAATAATTGTTGATTATTCAAAATCTCCATAGTCGGTTATGTTATGGGAGTAACATGAATTAAGACTAATATGAAGTTTTGGTTTTATTCACTGATGGTGAATAGTTAACTTGTTGAGGCCAAAATTCATATGTATTCATTGTTGATGAATATTGGAGTGACCCAAATCACGAGATGTCACTGCATGGATCGGTGTCAATAGTGAATCTCGAAGTGATTATGTCTTTGTGTCCTTAGACCTGAGATTTGTATGTTGGTTGCTGATTGTATGACATGTTATGCTTTGATATGGTTTAACGCTATCCTGAACAAGGTAGTCATAAAGGCCATTATTGGATATGATGTGAAATGCATGATGTGCACATAAAATCAAGATGGGATTTATTCCTCTATGCGAGAGTATGATACCACTGGGCCCCTCGATGAAAATGAATGGATATTTACACGGCCGTGCCCAAGCTATATTGATTGTTGATCAATTTTAACTTGGTGATCGCATTCGACTTTTCTATATCAAGAAACAGAATTTGTTGACTAATGAGAATGACTCGATCCATGTCTCATGTCAACACGGTATCGGTAATAAAGGGACAATTGACACTCAATCATTAAATCATTATTTTGATAATGATCGTTAGTTTAGCTGAAACAAACACTCGTGTGTTTTCGGGGGCAATGATGTGTTGCTAGACACCAACCATTGTCTGTGTGGTTTTCTAGATGTTATGTCATACACAAGTGGGAGTTTGTTGGATTAGTGTGTACGTCATAACACAAAACTATACTACCGCTTACACACGAGCCTACGGGGTCACACACAATGAACATTTAGATACCCGGATATATGTATATTATATACATATATATAATCACCAAAATAGATGGAGATAAGATTGACTTTTATCAATTAACTAGTTGAGTTAATTAGCAATATTTATTTAATTAATCTATATGATTTATTAATTATTTAAATATAGATTTAAATATTCATATATGATATGATGCATGAATATAAAAAGGAAGAGAGTAAACAATTGTCTTCTTGTTTTGATTTCTCTTTTGGCCGACTACTCAAAAGGAGAAAGGGACATGTGCAATTGGTGTCAAATAATGCCATACATCAATTCCACATATATATGTTTTGTATTGGCCGTGGTTCATGCATACAGACTACATTCTTCCTTATATAGTTCACATATAAGAAAAGAGAATAAAAAGAGTTCTCTTGCTCAATAATCTATATGAAAACTAGAAACAAATACTAGCTCTATTTGTTGCTTACGGCTATAACAAGTGAGAGTCAAACTAGGAGTTTGGCTCTAGGTGATTAAGGTCTAGCAGCCTTCGGGTATTGTTTGAAGTGTTCGTGTGGATCAACTGTAGAGATATTCATATCATTGAATATTGTTTCATCCTACGTGATTTCATCTACTCAAAAGGTATTATTCTTAATCTATCTTATTATGACAACTATCATGGTGTAATTGGATCTTGGTGGAAATATTAATCGTGTGCATGTTTTATAAAATACATGTTTGTATTTTTAGTCTTCCGCTGCGTTTATAAAATTTAAAAGTACACACGAGGGCCTAGTATTTCCAACACTTTCCCTATCTGCACGCTCATAAGGTCTAAACCCACATGGAGGATGTAGCACGACCCGATAGAAGATGCCCTTATCAGCAACCGAATTAGCTGCCCTGCAAATACATGGTGATTGTAAGAACTAATGTAGTGAAAAACTAAATAAATCAATGTGTGTGTATATATATATGTGTGATATATATATGTAGGCCTGTAGGGTGCATTTTTATGTATATATATATATAATAATATATATTTATATATATATATATATTATATATATATATATATATATATATATATATATATATATATATATATATATATATATATATATATATATATATATATATATATATATATATATATATATATATATATATATATATATATATATATATATATATATATATATATATATATATATATATATATATATATATATATATATATATATATATATATATATATATATATATATATATATATATATATATATATATATATATATATATATATATATATATATATATATATATATATATATATATATATATATATATATATATATATATATATATATATATATATATATATATATATATATATATATATATATATATATATATATATATATATATATATATATATATATATATATATATATATATATATATATATATATATATATATATATATATATATATATATATATATATATATATATATATATATATATATATATATATATATATATATATATATATATATATATATATATATATATATATATATATATATATATATATATATATATATATATATATATATATATATATATATATATATATATATATATATATATATATATATATATATATATATATATATATATATATATATATATATATATATATATATATATATATATATATATATATATATATATATATATATATATATATATATATATATATATATATATATATATATATATATATATATATATATATATATATATATATATATATATATATATATATATATATATATATATATATATATATATATATATATATATATATATATATATATATATATATATATATATATATATATATATATATATATATATATATATATATATATATATATATATATATATATATATATATATATATATATATATATATATATATATATATATATATATATATATATATATATATATATATATATATATATATATATATATATATATATATATATATATATATATATATATATATATATATATATATATATATATATATATATATATATATATATATATATATATATATATATATATATATATATATATATATATATATATATATATATATATATATATATATATATATATATATATATATATATATATATATATATATATATATATATATATATATATATATATATATATATATATATATATATATATATATATATATATATATATATATATATATATATATATATATATATATATATATATATATATATATATATATATATATATATATATATATATATATATATATATATATATATATATATATATATATATATATATATATATATATATATATATATATATATATATATATATATATATATATATATATATATATATATATATATATATATATATATATATATATATATATATATATATATATATATATATATATATATATATATATATATATATATATATATATATATATATATATATATATATATATATATATATATATATATATATATATATATATATATATATATATATATATATATATAAATTAATGCATTTAAAACTTCATCTAATATATACATATACATATATATATATATATATATATATCTATATATATAGATAGGTAGCCTTTAAACACATACACATTATTCCTATAAGTAGTTTTGATTTTATCTGGATCAATTTTGCATGCCTCCAGACAAGACTTGTACCACTTTTTCCTCTCTTCACGCTCAGAATGTGAACGTCCAAACACACATGTAGGCTGTAGCACGACCCGATAAAAGAAATCCTTATCAGCAATCGAATGAGCTGTCCTGCAAATACATGGTGATAGCTTATTGCTAACTTTATAAGCAAAAAAGTTATGCCAAAAGAATAGTAGCTTTATAATAATTTAATAATACAACCAAGCTATTCAATTCTTGAATAAGCTATGCCAAAAGAACCCCTAACAGAAAAGTATGAAATAATTAAATACTAACAATCCATATTAACCATGACTTCCATTTTATGATGCATGTGTTTATTAGTTGTTCACTCTACATACATCAAGTGAGATCAATGGCATTATCTTGACTTGAAAATATATTGATGAACTGAAGTGAACATTCAGGGCATGGTCAAAACTGTCACTATTGAATTGAAATATATAATTTTCCCTTTTCCAAATATACTGATGAACTCAAGTAAATCTTCAAATGAAGATTTCTTTACTTCAGATAAGCGGTATGAAAAATCCCTATATATTGGGCCCCTTTCAATTCGAAGATATCAAAAGTGCAGTTTGGTATTGTGGGAACGATAAAGTGCCAAAGACCGCACGAGCTAAATTTCAGATTCATCAAAACATTCTGGGATGAATTGAGGGGTTTCCCATTTTTACCAAACAGGACAGTTACGACTTAACGGGGCAGGATCGGCATTTATTTCACTTGTCCCAAAACGCTCGTTCACTTAAGCCAATTACCTCAATCAGGTCGCTGAACAAAATCATCTCCAAACTGCTGGCCTAATTATAAGGCTGAAATGTGTCATTCCTTATATTATCTCGGAGACACAATCTGGTTTTTCGTCCAGATCTAGCATAATCGATGCCTCGATGGTCCACCTATGGTAAACAAAATTATCTCTAGGGCCAAGAAAACAATAACCAGACTCTTTCTCTTAAAAATTGACTTCAAAAAGGCATTTGATAACATGAGTGCCGTATGTGTCAACCATTTTAAAGGCGTCTACATATTATTAATTTTCGTGTAATTTTCACTTGTAAGACTGCATGTTCCAATTGCTAGCTCCTAAAACTAATAAAGTTTAATATTACATTATAGTTATTATATAAAAGTTTTATAATTAATCTACAAGATTTGATATATTGATAATAAATATACAAAAAAAAAAAACTACTGATAGAAGAGAGAGAGTAAGAGAGATACCGAAAAAAAAAAAAAAAAAAAAAAAAAAAAAAAAAAAAAAAAAAAAAAAAAAAAAAAAAAAAAAAAAAAAAAAAAAAAAAAAAAAAAAAAAAAAAAAAAAAAAAAAAAAAAAAAAAAAAAAAAAAAAAAAAAAAAAAAAAAAAAAAAAAAAAAAAAAAAAAAAAAAAAAAAAAAAAAAAAAAAAAAAAAAAAAAAAAAAAAAAAAAAAAAAAAAAAAAAAAAAAAAAAAAAAAAAAAAAAAAAAAAAAAAAAAAAAAAAAAAAAAAAAAAAAAAAAAAAAAAAAAAAAAAAAAAAAAAAAAAAAAAAAAAAAAAAAAAAAAAAAAAAAAAAAAAAAAAAAAAAAAAAAAAAAAAAAAAAAAAAAAAAAAAAAAAAAAAAAAAAAAAAAAAAAAAAAAAAAAAAAAAAAAAAAAAAAAAAAAAAAAAAAAAAAAAAAAAAAAAAAAAAAAAAAAAAAAAAAAAAAAAAAAAAAAAAAAAAAAAAAAAAAAAAAAAAAAAAAAAAAAAAAAAAAAAAAAAAAAAAAAAAAAAAAAAAAAAAAAAAAAAAAAAAAAAAAAAAAAAAAAAAAAAAAAAAAAAAAAAAAAAAAAAAAAAAAAAAAAAAAAAAAAAAAAAAAAAAAAAAAAAAAAAAAAAAAAAAAAAAAAAAAAAAAAAAAAAAAAAAAAAAAAAAAAAAAAAAAAAAAAAAAAAAAAAAAAAAAAAAAAAAAAAAAAAAAAAAAAAAAAAAAAAAAAAAAAAAAAAAAAAAAAAAAAAAAAAAAAAAAAAAAAAAAAAAAAAAAAAAAAAAAAAAAAAAAAAAAAAAAAAAAAAAAAAAAAAAAAAAAAAAAAAAAAAAAAAAAAAAAAAAAAAAAAAAAAAAAAAAAAAAAAAAAAAAAAAAAAAAAAAAAAAAAAAAAAAAAAAAAAAAAAAAAAAAAAAAAAAAAAAAAAAAAAAAAAAAAAAAAAAAAAAAAAAAAAAAAAAAAAAAAAAAAAAAAAAAAAAAAAAAAAAAAAAAAAAAAAAAAAAAAAAAAAAAAAAAAAAAAAAAAAAAAAAAAAAAAAAAAAAAAAAAAAAAAAAAAAAAAAAAAAAAAAAAAAAAAAAAAAAAAAAAAAAAAAAAAAAAAAAAAAAAAAAAAAAAAAAAAAAAAAAAAAAAAAAAAAAAAAAAAAAAAAAAAAAAAAAAAAAAAAAAAAAAAAAAAAAAAAAAAAAAAAAAAAAAAAAAAAAAAAAAAAAAAAAAAAAAAAAAAAAAAAAAAAAAAAAAAAAAAAAAAAAAAAAAAAAAAAAAAAAAAAAAAAAAAAAAAAAAAAAAAAAAAAAAAAAAAAAAAAAAAAAAAAAAAAAAAAAAAAAAAAAAAAAAAAAAAAAAAAAAAAAAAAAAAAAAAAAAAAAAAAAAAAAAAAAAAAAAAAAAAAAAAAAAAAAAAAAAAAAAAAAAAAAAAAAAAAAAAAAAAAAAAAAAAAAAAAAAAAAAAAAAAAAAAAAAAAAAAAAAAAAAAAAAAAAAAAAAAAAAAAAAAAAAAAAAAAAAAAAAAAAAAAAAAAAAAAAAAAAAAAAAAAAAAAAAAAAAAAAAAAAAAAAAAAAAAAAAAAAAAAAAAAAAAAAAAAAAAAAAAAAAAAAAAAAAAAAAAAAAAAAAAAAAAAAAAAAAAAAAAAAAAAAAAAAAAAAAAAAAAAAAAAAAAAAAAAAAAAAAAAAAAAAAAAAAAAAAAAAAAAAAAAAAAAAAAAAAAAAAAAAAAAAAAAAAAAAAAAAAAAAAAAAAAAAATGCCTATAATTATATCTATTATTATAAGAACTATTCCATACTTCAACATTTTTTGAAAAACAATAATAAGTTATAACGATTGTGAGTCATTTGATTTAGATCAATGGTCAAAATAGTTGGTTGAAATCAAATACACCCATTTTCTTTGATATTATCGTAAATTAAGTACACCATAATAACAAGTGTACGATGTTAACTACTTATAAGACCAGATTTGCTACTCTTTTTCGATTATTTTTTAAGTGTCTGTTTTTGTGTGTGTAGGTTTTGACTTTATTGCATCATATCTTTTATTTTTTGCAATCTTTGACCTTGTTTGCATACCAAACCGCATCTAGACAAAAGGTTTGGCTTCAGATTTATTTGCCGTAAGGTGGCAATGTATATACATCCATGAGGATTCGTTAATGTGGACGGATTTTGATTATCAGGAAGAGGATTAATTTTCTTTAATTTAACTACAGTATTTTTTTTAAACGCTCCTTGAAACAACTTGTAATTATGACAAGCATGTTGCTGCCCAACTAACTTGTAATCTATATCAGCATCATGCTGATTTAAAAAAATGTTGTTCATAAAAAGGAAAAAAGAAATGTTCACTAAATTAAATAATGTATTACTACATCAATAGCAAGGTGATATACGTAGTACGATATCTAATCAAAAGTATAACATGTACAAACAAGTAGCATAGTATAAAACATATAAGTTTGTATGTGACTAGATATTTTTATGTATATACCTATACACCTCCTAACAATGTATTTACGGTCTCATCTTTAACATGAAGATTTCAATACCACAAATATCCTTATAATTTATTGAACGAATTGCATTTTTGGTCCCTGAGGTATCACCAACTTTGCAAGTTTGGTACAAAAGTGTGAAAAGTAGTGAAACCTATCCCTGTGGTATCACAACCGTTGCATTCTTGGTCCAACATTAACGTTCCGTCCATTTTCAGCCGTTAATGCACCATGTGCTTGGCACGTGCGGGGTAGTTCAGTAATTAACCCCCTCCCACCCATATATATACCTAATTCCACCCCCAAAACTCATTCAATCGTATTTTCCTTAATAATCTAAAACCCCCAAATTACAAAAATACGATTAACAACTTGCAATGATTCTTTGTAGCTGCGGCCATCCATCTACGATTCGCACCTCATGGACTGAGAATAACCCAGGAAGGCGATTCTATTGTTGTTCTAGAAAGGTAAGAGATTTATTATAGTCGATTAAATTAATCTGACCTAATTTTTTTTTCTTTGAATAATCAAAATTAGGGTTCAAGACATGGATTTATTAGTTTGATCCACCTATGTGTTTTTTTTTTTTTTTTTTTTTTTTTTTTTTTTTTTTTTTTTTTTTTTTTTTTTTTTTTTTTTTTTTTTTTTTTTTTTTTTTTTTTTTTTTTTTTTTTTTTTTTTTTTTTTTTTTTTTTTTTTTTTTTTTTTTTTTTTTTTTTTTTTTTTTTTTTTTTTTTTTTTTTTTTTTTTTTTTTTTTTTTTTTTTTTTTTTTTTTTTTTTTTTTTTTTTTTTTTTTTTTTTTTTTTTTTTTTTTTTTTTTTTTTTTTTTTTTTTTTTTTTTTTTTTTTTTTTTTTTTTTTTTTTTTTTTTTTTTTTTTTTTTTTTTTTTTTTTTTTTTTTTTTTTTTTTTTTTTTTTTTTTTTTTTTTTTTTTTTTTTTTTTTTTTTTTTTTTTTTTTTTTTTTTTTTTTTTTTTTTTTTTTTTTTTTTTTTTTTTTTTTTTTTTTTTTTTTTTTTTTTTTTTTTTTTTTTTTTTTTTTTTTTTTTTTTTTTTTTTTTTTTTTTTTTTTTTTTTTTTTTTTTTTTTTTTTTTTTTTTTTTTTTTTTTTTTTTTTTTTTTTTTTTTTTTTTTTTTTTTTTTTTTTTTTTTTTTTTTTTTTTTTTTTTTTTTTTTTTTTTTTTTTTTTTTTTTTTTTTTTTTTTTTTTTTTTTTTTTTTTTTTTTTTTTTTTTTTTTTTTTTTTTTTTTTTTTTTTTTTTTTTTTTTTTTTTTTTTTTTTTTTTTTTTTTTTTTTTTTTTTTTTTTTTTTTTTTTTTTTTTTTTTTTTTTTTTTTTTTTTTTTTTTTTTTTTTTTTTTTTTTTTTTTTTTTTTTTTTTTTTTTTTTTTTTTTTTTTTTTTTTTTTTTTTTTTTTTTTTTTTTTTTTTTTTTTTTTTTTTTTTTTTTTTTTTTTTTTTTTTTTTTTTTTTTTTTTTTTTTTTTTTTTTTTTTTTTTTTTTTTTTTTTTTTTTTTTTTTTTTTTTTTTTTTTTTTTTTTTTTTTTTTTTTTTTTTTTTTTTTTTTTTTTTTTTTTTTTTTTTTTTTTTTTTTTTTTTTTTTTTTTTTTTTTTTTTTTTTTTTTTTTTTTTTTTTTTTTTTTTTTTTTTTTTTTTTTTTTTTTTTTTTTTTTTTTTTTTTTTTTTTTTTTTTTTTTTTTTTTTTTTTTTTTTTTTTTTTTTTTTTTTTTTTTTTTTTTTTTTTTTTTTTTTTTTTTTTTTTTTTTTTTTTTTTTTTTTTTTTTTTTTTTTTTTTTTTTTTTTTTTTTTTTTTTTTTTTTTTTTTTTTTTTTTTTTTTTTTTTTTTTTTTTTTTTTTTTTTTTTTTTTTTTTTTTTTTTTTTTTTTTTTTTTTTTTTTTTTTTTTTTTTTTTTTTTTTTTTTTTTTTTTTTTTTTTTTTTTTTTTTTTTTTTTTTTTTTTTTTTTTTTTTTTTTTTTTTTTTTTTTTTTTTTTTTTTTTTTTTTTTTTTTTTTTTTTTTTTTTTTTTTTTTTTTTTTTTTTTTTTTTTTTTTTTTTTTTTTTTTTTTTTTTTTTTTTTTTTTTTTTTTTTTTTTTTTTTTTTTTTTTTTTTTTTTTTTTTTTTTTTTTTTTTTTTTTTTTTTTTTTTTTTTTTTTTTTTTTTTTTTTTTTTTTTTTTTTTTTTTTTTTTTTTTTTTTTTTTTTTTTTTTTTTTTTTTTTTTTTTTTTTTTTTTTTTTTTTTTTTTTTTTTTTTTTTTTTTTTTTTTTTTTTTTTTTTTTTTTTTTGTTCTTAGTTGCAGGCTTCTTCACTGCAGTCTTCTTTCTTCCATGACTTGAACCAGCAGCTTGTTGACTTGGTCCCCTTGTACATGTTCTCTTGTTGTGTCCATCTTGCTTGCAATTCCCACATTTAGTGTAAGCAGCAGCCCTGGTAAGCTTTCCTTCCTTCACCAACTGTATCTCAACTTGACTCCTTCTTCTCTTTTTCTTAGGCCTCCCTATTGAAACCTTATGTTTTGGTGGAAGAATTGTGATGAGACTGTCAAACTTTGGCCAATGTGCCCTTCCCTTGGTAGGTCCAATTGTAAAACTGTACATAGTTCTCCAAGTAGCAAGCCAGTAAACAGGATCTACATATGACTCAGGAATGGCACATTGCATACCATTATTTCCCATGTCGTTGAATGTAGCCACAACATGTTTACATGGCATGCCAGATAATTCCCATTTTCTGCATGTACATGTCCTTTCAATCATATCCACTACATGTTGATCTTGCCATGGACCAGCAACCTGAAACTTTGTACCACCATTCCAGATGATTCTGTATCTTTCAGCCTCCTTCTTTATCAACTCAAACATGGCAGCTGCATTGGGTGTTAATGGCCCAACAGCACTTTCAATCATCTTTTGTACCTTAGCATGTCTCTTCATCAAATACTCCCTTATATATTCTAAACACATGATTATAGGCTTCTCCCTACCATCTACAAGTTTTCCATTTACAGTCTCACACATATTGTTCACAAGTACATCACAATGACATCTCCCTGTTATTTTTGACAACTATTAAGAAAAAACATAAAAAAAGTATGCAGAATTGGTAAAAATTATACAAGTCTTACCAGAAAAATGAGACCTAGCCCAGTGTCTTGGTGGAATTGCCTTCAACCACTCATATGCAGAATTGTTGACTGCCTTTAAGTCTTCCATGAACTTGGTAAATTCTGGAACTGTTGTTGCAGTGGCACACTTCCAGAGGAAGTCTTTGTAAACTTGTCCCCTATAAGTCAGCTTCATGTTCTCATATATGTGTTTCAAGCAGTATCTGTGCTCTGCACAGGGGAATAGTTCTGAAATGGCTGGAATGATCCCCTAAAACCCAAACAGTTTGTTAATTAGTAAATAGAGTATAATTAATAACATATACATTGTAAGATTATACTAATGCAAATAAGGTTGGTTATTGTACCTTTTGTCTATCACTTATAAAAGTGAAATTAGACATGTGATTCAGATCAAGATCTCCTCCAAGATGCTCAAGAAACCATCTCCAAGAAGCCTTATTCTCAGATTCCACAATCCCATATGCAAGTGGAAAGGTTCCATTGTTTGGATCTATTCCAACAGCAAGCAGTAACTGACCATTAGCCAAGCCCTTCATGAATGTCCCATCCAATCCCAGAAGATCTCTTCCACCAGCTTTAAAACCCTGCTTCAATGAACCCAAGCATACATATATTATTCTAAACACTCTAGTGTTACTGTCTGGATTTGGTTCTGGCTCATAATCAAGCCTCACAGTTGTTCCTGGATTGGTTGCTTTTAATTCTAGAATATAATCTCTCAAAATGGCATATTGACTTGTGTAATCACCCATCAGTCTCTCATTTGCCTTGTTATGTGCCCTGTATATCTTGTGCTTAGAGAATCCTATCTCATACTTCTGTTGAATTTGTTCTCTAAAATGACTTGGTTGAACTTTTGAATCTGGATGTAGTTGTTGTTGAATCTCTTTAGCCAAAAACTCAGAAGTGCATCTATTTAACACTCTAGCTTGTAGACATTTATGGTGATCTTTGTATGTTTTGACCACCCATGTCTTATCTTCTTTTTTACTAGACACATGCAACCTCCAAGGGCATTTGACCTTTTCTTCTTTATCTTTTTGAGATTCCTTTTCTTGTTTATCTTTTTGAGATTCCTGTTGTTTTTCTTTTTCTCTTTCCTTGTATTTGTCATTGACCATATCTTTAATAGCCTTCTTTGTAAACCTAATGCCGTTTGGTGACTGGGCTGGACTATTCAAACCATGAGGCCCAACCTGTTGAGATGGCCCAATATTATTAGTTGGCCCAACATTTTTATCCAAGTCTTTTTTTTGTTGACTACACCCCACATCTGCATTAAAAACAGGAATAGATCCCTCACATATTACAGTAAATCTCTCTGCATCATTTTTGACAATTTTTAACAATCTTATGCTTTCAATTGAAAGCATGGTAACCAGCTCCTTAACTTCCAACTTAGTTCCAAATGCTTGGCCAGGATAGAAATGAACCTTGTTTTCTGGGTTAGTGTTGTGCTCCCTTCTCAACTGCTTCAAAGCTTTTGTTCTAGCATCATCCCCTGACTCTGGTTCACTATCAATATTATCATAGTTAACCCTCTCAACCTCCACATCATTGACCATGCTCTCATTTGGCTTATCCCCACATGCAACCCATTCTACATCAGCATCTACATTGTCTCTGAAATCTGTCATATCCACTTCCACCTCATTTATAATGTGTTCATTGTCCACAAAGTCATTGTCTTCCCCATTATCACTATTTTGCTCACCCTCAGTTGCATCAACACAAGTATCACTACCCTGCCCATGTTCTTCAACCTCAGCAGCATGTACACCAGTACCACTACCCTGCCCATGTAAGATTATACTACCCTGCCCATGTAAGATTATACTACCCTGCCCATGTTCTTCAACCTCAGCAGCATGTACACCAGTACCACTACCCTGCCCATGTAAGATTATACTACCCTGCCCATGTTCTTCAACCTCAGCAGCATGTACACCAGTACCACTACCCTGCCCATGTAAGATTATACTACCCTGCCCATGTAAGATTATACTACCCTGCCCATGTAAGTTATACTACCCTGCCCATGTAAGATTATACTACCCTGCCCATGTAAGATTATACTACCCTGCCCATGTAAGATTATACTACCCTGCCCATGTAAGTTATACTACCCTGCCCATGTAAGATTATACTACCCTGCCCATGTAAGATTATACTACCCTGCCCATGTAAGTTATACTACCCTGCCCATGTAAGTTATACTACCCTGCCCATGTAAGATTATACTACCCTGCCCATGTAAGATTATACTACCCTGCCCATGTAAGTTATACTACCCTGCCCATGTAAGATTATACTACCCTGCCCATGTAAGTTATACTACCCTGCCCATGTAAGTTATACTACCCTGCCCATGTAAGATTATACTACCCTGCCCATGTAAGTTATACTACCCTGCCCATGTAAGATTATACTACCCTGCCCATGTAAGTTATACTACCCTGCCCATGTAAGATTATACTACCCTGCCCATGTAAGATTATACTACCCTGCCCATGTAAGTTATACTACCCTGCCCATGTAAGATTATACTACCCTGCCCATGTAAGTTATACTACCCTGCCCATGTAAGATTATACTACCCTGCCCATGTAAGATTATACTACCCTGCCCATGTAAGATTATACTACCCTGCCCATGTAAGATTATACTACCCTGCCCATGTAAGTTATACTACCCTGCCCATGTAAGATTATACTACCCTGCCCATGTAAGATTATACTACCCTGCCCATGTAAGTTATACTACCCTGCCCATGTAAGATTATACTACCCTGCCCATGTAAGTTATACTACCCTGCCCATGTAAGATTATACTACCCTGCCCATGTAAGATTATACTACCCTGCCCATGTAAGATTATACTACCCTGCCCATGTAAGATTATACTACCCTGCCCATGTAAGTTATACTACCCTGCCCATGTAAGATTATACTACCCTGCCCATGTAAGATTATACTACCCTGCCCATGTAAGATTATACTACCCTGCCCATGTAAGATTATACTACCCTGCCCATGTAAGTTATACTACCCTGCCCATGTAAGATTATACTACCCTGCCCATGTAAGATTATACTACCCTGCCCATGTAAGATTATACTACCCTGCCCATGTAAGATTATACTACCCTGCCCATGTAAGTTATACTACCCTGCCCATGTAAGATTATACTACCCTGCCCATGTAAGATTATACTACCCTGCCCATGTAAGATTATACTACCCTGCCCATGTAAGTTTCACTACCCTGCCCATGTACACCAGTACCACTACCCTGCCCATGTAAGATTATACTACCATGCCCATGTAAGATTATACTACCCTGCCCATGTAAGATTATACTACCCTGCCCATGTAAGTTATACTACCCTGCCCATGTAAGTTATACTACCCTGCCCATGTAAGATTATACTACCCTGCCCATGTAAGTTATACTACCCTGCCCATGTAAGATTATACTACCCTGCCCATGTAAGATTATACTACCCTGCCCATGTACACCAGTCACTACCCTGCCCATGTAAGATTATACTACCCTGCCCATGTAAGATTATACTACCCTGCCCATGTAAGATTATACTACCCTGCCCATGTAAGTTATACTACCCTGCCCATGTACACCAGTACCACTACCCTGCCCATGTAAGATTATACTACCATGCCCATGTAAGATTATACTACCCTGCCCATGTAAGTTATACTACCCTGCCCATGTAAGATTATACTACCCTGCCCATGTAAGATTATACTACCCTGCCCATGTACACCAGTACCACTACCCTGCCCATGTAAGTTATACTACCCTGCCCATGTAAGATTATACTACCCTGCCCATGTAAGATTATACTACCCTGCCCATGGTGTTTGTACCCTAACCATTTTTTTCCTAGGACTGTAAGTCTTTAACGGTGTTTGAATCCTAACCTTTTTCCCTTTCTCAACATACACTTCTAATAACTTAAACCTGTCAACATACTTCACTAAAGATCTAACATCTTCATCACTACTTAGAGGATATAGCCCATCATCCAACTCCCTATCTGGTGCTTTAAAGTGATACAACATTTGAGTTTTAACGTTGTATCCTAATTCTTGAAGCATGGCATTTAACTCTAGTAAAGAAAACTGGTCCCCATCTACACAGTCAAAATAACTTACCCTCCCTTCAATATACCTTCTGTTTGGCAACTGCGAAAAAACCCCTCCGTGATGAATCGCCAACGTAAAAAAGCTAGGTTTTTGTTCTGAAAATATATATATTAAAAAAAAAATTATAAACATAATAAATAAAAATTTAACTTCATAATTATCAAATAAAAAAAAAAAAAAAAAAAAAAAAAAAAAAAAAAAAAAAAAAAAAAAAAAAAAAAAAAAAAAAAAAAAAAAAAAAAAAAAAAAAAAAAAAAAAAAAAAAAAAAAAAAAAAAAAAAAAAAAAAAAAAAAAAAAAAAAAAAAAAAAAAAAAAAAAAAAAAAAAAAAAAAAAAAAAAAAAAAAAAAAAAAAAAAAAAAAAAAAAAAAAAAAAAAAAAAAAAAAAAAAAAAAAAAAAAAAAAAAAAAAAAAAAAAAAAAAAAAAAAAAAAAAAAAAAAAAAAAAAAAAAAAAAAAAAAAAAAAAAAAAAAAAAAAAAAAAAAAAAAAAAAAAAAAAAAAAAAAAAAAAAAAAAAAAAAAAAAAAAAAAAAAAAAAAAAAAAAAAAAAAAAAAAAAAAAAAAAAAAAAAAAAAAAAAAAAAAAAAAAAAAAAAAAAAAAAAAAAAAAAAAAAAAAAAAAAAAAAAAAAAAAAAAAAAAAAAAAAAAAAAAAAAAAAAAAAAAAAAAAAAAAAAAAAAAAAAAAAAAAAAAAAAAAAAAAAAAAAAAAAAAAAAAAAAAAAAAAAAAAAAAAAAAAAAAAAAAAAAAAAAAAAAAAAAAAAAAAAAAAAAAAAAAAAAAAAAAAAAAAAAAAAAAAAAAAAAAAAAAAAAAAAAAAAAAAAAAAAAAAAAAAAAAAAAAAAAAAAAAAAAAAAAAAAAAAAAAAAAAAAAAAAAAAAAAAAAAAAAAAAAAAAAAAAAAAAAAAAAAAAAAAAAAAAAAAAAAAAAAAAAAAAAAAAAAAAAAAAAAAAAAAAAAAAAAAAAAAAAAAAAAAAAAAAAAAAAAAAAAAAAAAAAAAAAAAAAAAAAAAAAAAAAAAAAAAAAAAAAAAAAAAAAAAAAAAAAAAAAAAAAAAAAAAAAAAAAAAAAAAAAAAAAAAAAAAAAAAAAAAAAAAAAAAAAAAAAAAAAAAAAAAAAAAAAAAAAAAAAAAAAAAAAAAAAAAAAAAAAAAAAAAAAAAAAAAAAAAAAAAAAAAAAAAAAAAAAAAAAAAAAAAAAAAAAAAAAAAAAAAAAAAAAAAAAAAAAAAAAAAAAAAAAAAAAAAAAAAAAAAAAAAAAAAAAAAAAAAAAAAAAAAAAAAAAAAAAAAAAAAAAAAAAAAAAAAAAAAAAAAAAAAAAAAAAAAAAAAAAAAAAAAAAAAAAAAAAAAAAAAAAAAAAAAAAAAAAAAAAAAAAAAAAAAAAAAAAAAAAAAAAAAAAAAAAAAAAAAAAAAAAAAAAAAAAAAAAAAAAAAAAAAAAAAAAAAAAAAAAAAAAAAAAAAAAAAAAAAAAAAAAAAAAAAAAAAAAAAAAAAAAAAAAAAAAAAAAAAAAAAAAAAAAAAAAAAAAAAAAAAAAAAAAAAAAAAAAAAAAAAAAAAAAAAAAAAAAAAAAAAAAAAAAAAAAAAAAAAAAAAAAAAAAAAAAAAAAAAAAAAAAAAAAAAAAAAAAAAAAAAAAAAAAAAAAAAAAAAAAAAAAAAAAAAAAAAAAAAAAAAAAAAAAAAAAAAAAAAAAATAGATAGTCATCGCCAACTTAAAATCCTATACTACTCATTTAAACCTAAACTTTTCTTTCAAACTTAAGACTATTGTCGTCCCACACGTATATACACCCATATATACCACCAACGCTATCATCATCACAACAACCACATCGCCGTCTCCGTCTCCACTGCCACCGCCATTGACGTACAGCATGAGTACCCTTTTAATATATAGTATATTGTGTTAGTTTTTAAATAAAGAGTAACATTGCTCGTATTTCTTTTAAATAAAAGAAGTAATAGTATTATATTATATTGTATTGAACAAAATAAAATACAATTATGTAAAAATTGTATTCCGGAATCATAAGTAGCTTATAGTCATAAGCAGCTTATAGTCATTTTTCGCTCAAAAATTTCAATTCATGGTTCATATTTAAATTACAAAAATGAAATCATTATGTAAAAAGTAAGCAGTACAGGGGACCTAAATGTAACTTACAAGTGGCATATATATTTAAAAGCTTTTTTTATGCAGAAAAAAACGATGCAATTAATAAACCAACTTAAATATATCAAAGAAAACACAGAAATGGTGATATCACACATATAAGCATTACACACACAAAATGTAACGTAAAATTACATCACATTTTTCTTTCTTTTTTTCAAATAAAAATTTATAGCATCTTTAATATTAATTATCTCTCTCTATACGTTTTTCTAAACTTGTGATGAAAAACATCGAACAACCACCGACTAATTAAAATACTTACGTCGTAGCCATTGCCACATATTGAATTCGACTTAATTTCTGCTAACATCACTTGTCGGTCCATGAATCATATATTGCATGTCATCATCATCATATTACATATAATGTTGCATGTTATATATGATCATATACTAGTACATACTTTGACCTTGTTATTATTAGTATATGGTTTGATCATAGATATATGATGGACCTTTGCACATGTTCTCTCTAGCTATATATAATGCAGTTTGGTTAGTACGTACGATATACGTACTAATTAGTTGCATGATGAATAACGAAGGTAGTAGTAGTGAACGCGCAATTATTGATGATCTGGATTTTGATATTGATGGGATTTTGGATAGCTGGATTGATGACCTTATGGATGATAACTGTGAACTTGTGATGAGTTCTGGGTAAATTCTTGATTTTTTTTCCCCATTAATCTGTTACTCTTTTGTTAAGTTAAGAAATTATTATTATTTTTTAATTATTTTTGAATTAAATTTATATTTTGCATGTGAGAGCAAGTAGTCAATTTGGGATACTTATTATTTTCTAACATGTTTTGTGGTAATGTCTGAATTGAATGTTTATCAATTGATTAATGGCGAAGTATTTCCTTGGCTTTTATATTTTCATAAATTTAAAGTAAAAAATCTTAATATTATTACTTAATTTAAAAGTTAACTTTTATTTGGGGAAAAGGTATCTTAGATCAGTTTCTAGTAACTTTTATGGTTTTATTTTTAGATTTGTATGAAAACCATTATATTCAACATTTTTTTTTCCGTGTTTAACACTATTATTTCCAGGAACAAGCAAGTAGAACACTTACTTTGAATTTTGTATATATCTTCATCAGAAGGATCAAAAATTAATTTCACATAATTAAAGGAGAAGACAATCAATTGATAATAGGAAGACATGATCACTTAATATAGAACTTAATAATTATATTAATATTAATACGGCTAATTCTAATTTGTTTATTTTCATACTTTTTATACAATCATACATGAACTTAATATAGTAATTATAGATTAGCTTGCAGGATCTTCAGCATAAGACAAGGTACTTCTAATTAAGTTTACATATATGCAAAAGAAACTTTTGAAAGAAGAATATCTGTCTAACATTTAAGACCACGAACGGTTGAAGATCGATCTGTTCTAACTAGCTTGTTTCTTTCCATACAAATTGATCTTTCATATATTACAAAAATTCCAAAAAAATACAATTCAGCATATATAAGTTACAAGAATTTAGCCAAGAAGTTACCTATACGTCGACATAAAGAAGTTTCCCTTCTTTATGTTGTCGTTTAGTTGTCTATTGTCGTTTAGTTGTCTATTCGTTATCTTTGTTAGTTGCTTCATGTCTATATAGTTGTCGTCACTTGATAACGCACGTTCTAGGTGAGAGGATCTATTAAGTCCTACGTCAAATGTTTGTTCCCTATATGTTCTCTGGCTTCTCTTTGTTGTCGTTTAGCTGTCTATTATCGTTTAGCAGAAAATAAATAAAGATAAGAGTTATTATCTATAATCGTTGTCGTCACTTGCTATCGTACATTCCGTGCATATGTTATTGGTATCCTTAACATCCACATGTCTCAATATTTTAGAAATTCCTTAAATGTGAACACGGCTTGCCAGACACATTATAAATTTGTCAAAAGAAACATACTTTGCTTGCGTGTGCATGCTTAGGTACATATGTGGCGTAGCCAGGAATTGAGGTCTAGGGTGGTCGTGGCCACCCTTTGCCTCAATGTGGCTCCCCCTTTGCTAACATCAATTGTGATGTATCAAGGGGCAAAAGGCTTATAGCTTAATGACATGTACATGTTAGCACGTGGATTAATCAAAAGATCATGAGTTCAAGTCTCATAGTAGCAAATATGTGTGGTTCTGGTGACAGGGTGCCCTCCTATACCTTTTTTTTTTCCTTTCTAAAAGAAATAATAATAAAATTGTCAATTATGATGTTGATCATCAATTTTGGAAGGAAAATAATCTGATATGATGATATAAAATTACCTTTTAATTGTAATTCTAGTGATTTTACTACTCATTTTAGCTATATGGATGCTGCATGTTAGATTACAAATTACACTAGTATAATTTCTGAAGTTAGGCCTATATGCTAGCGCCAAGATTTATGCATAGAGTTGAAATGAAAGTATAGTAACTGCTTAATTTTCTTGTCCAGGGTGGAAACAATGACCATCAATCCAGGTCCTAGTCAGCCAATCATGTCCACTATAAACACCAACACAAATTTGAAAGGAGGTTCAGCAAATCAGGTATATATGCTCAAATTTTCCTAATTGAGTGATTATGTATCCATATGTTTCATGTACATTGCCTAAAATATTTCAAGAATTTTGTATTTAGTTAAGCATTGTGCAGAGTTATTAGTTAAAAGCTGCTTTCTGTCTTATAATTTGTATCAGGATTCGGAAGTCTTTAATACTAACTTTATTATGTTTAACTAGTTGCGAAACACATACTTAAAGTGAACATTCCTACAAGGATACAAAGCATTAGGAAGATTTCTACAAGGAAACAAAGCGATTTAACATTAATTAATACAATGAATTGACCAAAGTAGCCCCTAAAGATGGAAAATTAGGGAGAAGTGAATTATGAAAATTGATCATTTAAGAATTTATTTTGTTATTAAGCTATATTTGTTTACATGGTTCTATATAGTCGCAATATGGAATTGCGAAGGAGATGACGTCTATGAGCAGCTTGATTCCCAACAATAGCGCACCCTCAACATACATATCAGGTAACTAGTGAGCTTCTTTGGTTACAGAATGATGTCACGAAATATGTTTGAATTTTCTAAAAATGTTTCAGAAAAACAGTCTTCATGATAATTACGATTCGTGTTGCAGGTCAGGTTTTGTCCGCTGAACCTATATACTCGTATGTCTGTAATTCAGCTGCACAGAATTCACAGTCAGGTAGAACAACAAATTTTCCCCAATATCACCCTATACAGACGACCCAGTCAAACCAAAATCCACCGTCGCTGCAGCATGTCTTCAATAACAACTCTTCCCAGCAGCCACTAACACATGCATTAGCAGATCAATCAAACATCACGTTTAGTAACCAAAAGAACGAAATCCAATACCAAGTGGGGACTCTACGAAACAGTCAGGCGTCAATACTTCAAACTCAGCAAAACCCGAATCAACAACAGTTGCAGTTACAACAAGGTACAGGGACACCGGGTAATTTGATATTAGATGGGATACAACAAGAAGCTAACACTAGTATGTACTTTTTAGGTAACAGAATCAAACCTAACACATCTTAATTGGGTAAGAGGTTACCCTGGTTAGATTAACACATCTTAATTTATAGAATTATTGCATACTTTGACTTTGCAGGCAAGAATTTACAAGGTATGCAACTGGATTATATTAAGAACTTTTGTTATCTTAAGATACAGAATTACTTGGTAATCATTTAAAGGATTGATTCTCAATTCGTTATATCATTGAGTTTTATAGTAAGAAATAAAACATTGGTTGTGTGTTACATGTCGTATGATCAAGAGTCTGAACCAAACTCATCATTTCATTTGGTACACAACTTGATATACTCTTTAATTCCTTATTAGTTTTTGGTTTTGGTATCTGACTTTTTGATAAATCTTTGCTATGTTAGCGAATGATAATCATTATTTGATCTTTATTGGCAGCTTCAGCCGGTTTTGTAGCTCCTACAGAAATTTTCCCTCCAGCTGCTTGGCGTGAGTATGCATTAACACAGGTATTCATATATCCTAGTTCTGCCTGCTCTGAGCACGTTCTGTATCTTTCCACCAACTGTCCACTTCTGTTATCGTACCTTATTACGTTGTTTCTTGTTTATTTGACGCATCTCGTTTCTTCTTTATTTGAAGCATCTTAATCCTACCTTATGATGTTGATTGATCTTCTTATGATTCATTGTTGTTTAATGTGGTCTGCAGATCCGACTGATGAAGGAAAAATACTTTAGCGACCTACTGAAAATGCATAGAAAGGCCACACAGTTCCGTAATCAGGTCCAACTCGATCACTTACGTTCAAACCATTTATGAACCCACATAATTTCTTCATTTGTCGAGGCTTATAATATTTTCTTTCTTGCAGGCAACAAATGTGGAGGCATCAAAGGAGTACCAACGTGTCATAGTTTTTCTGGAAAAGATGCTAACTTTTTTGAGCATCTCTACAGATGAAGGTCTTCCTATAAATAACCAGAAAACTTACGGTTGCATGACTCAAATAGCCAACTATGTGAAATATCATATGGACAAGAGTGGTGCTTCTTCTCAGCACCCTGAGCCGGGCGGTCACCCATCTAGAAGACATGTGCATCCTAATAGACGCAGAAAGTTGCTATACAACCCACCACCAAATCCTTCTACAGGGGTTGCAAATTTGGATGACATGGCAAGTTTTAATCAGAATTATCCATCAAGAAGACTACCAACTGGAAGAATGCCAAGTGTTCAAAACAATAGATCTTCTCAAATAGGTATAGATCGACAGCCTGTGAATGATCCTCAACGTATTGGTTCCTTCAAAGCTCCACAGCCAATTGGTTTGAGCACATCACAACAGGTAAACTCGGGATCTAAGAATAGCAGTGTTAATGCGTCGGGCATTCCTATAAATTTACCTTCAAATACAACTGCCTCAAACTTTCCATCTAGACCACTCAACAACCAACCAGCAGTGGCCAATCAGAAGTTAAATTCAGGAAAAATGAAGCAGCCAATGCACAAAACAGATGAGCTTTACGAGTCAAAAGGGGGTCAGGCCATGTCTCTTTTGGGTCCCAAATTGCTGAATCCGGGTCATTCTCCACAGTTTTCTCGTCCATTGACTCAGAAGCCAATTAGTCAGCAAACAGCTTCTCCTCAATGGTCTTCTTGGCTGTCAACTGTTACATCATCAGGATTTAATGCAAACCATGTGTTGTCACCAGAATCGATAGCACGTTCACCCTTCATACTTTCTTTTTCACCCAATACATCTGGTCAATCATCACTGTCAACTGCAGAGAGTAAAGCGCTAAAAGCACCCATGGATCCTCCTTGTAGGGTACAAGGTCCAGAAGAAGAAAAATGCAAAGATCCAATCCAACGTTTGGTGGATGCGGTGCGTCATGCTAGCTTGTTTACAGTTGCATCATGTTTTGATAGCATTATTTTCCATATATATTCAAATTATTTTGGTGTGTGCTGATTGTTATATTGTTTTTCCATTTCAGGTAAAATCAATGTCTTCGAAAGCAATGAGATCTTCATTAACTGCCATCAGCTCACTCAAAAGAGATATGGATATAGTACCTAACTTTGAGCCTCCATATATCCTTGGCTCATACATAAATGATGGAGAGAATGCTACGTTAGAAAATGACAACGAGCCAGAAAGAAAAATCAGACGCAAACTAAGTGTTTCATCAGTGTCTCAAGAACCGTTTAACTTTGAGGAATGGCCCGAGATTGAGGTAATTCAGTTACACTTCATAATTAAGCTCCAAGTTTCTCATACTCGATCTTATTTCATGGAACTGAATTGTACCCAATATAATCAAGTTGACAAACAAGGCACAAGTGAAATCTTCAAAGCATAATTGTTACTTTTCTCAATGTTTTAATTCCCTTGATGTTTCTAAGTTTAAAGTTTTTTGCAATAAATGTTACCCGAACAGAACAAAGGGACAATATTGGCCGAGATCAAACAGATTAACAGCAAGCTACTCGAGACATCCATGGTTGTAGTGTCAGAATCTGCTCAAGGAACCATAGTCAATTGCATATTCAGGAATGTATGTTTCCGTGATTTACTTGGTCCACGAGCTGGTGTTTCAACTGAAAAGGTATACTTTGAATTTTGGAAACTGCCTGCTATGTGTAGCTTTTATAGGAAGTGCTGTTCTGCTAAGTGTTTCGTCTGCTATATGTTTTAATCTACATATGATATTTACATTTTGTATGTAAAGCCTCTTTTGCTTCTTTGTACAGATGCCTGAGTTTGTGATACAGCTACTTGTTCCGGTTAGCTATCCAGCCTTTGCACCCAAAATCTCGAACTTGCGTTCTAATGTCTTGAGGTAATGATAATCAAATTTTATTAGGAACAAATAATAAATCGGGATATTTCTTCGCACTTTGTACATTCATTAAGTTAGTCACACTAATCAGTGCTTAAATTTTGAAGTTTGTGAACTCATTATAAAAAAGAGCCTACCTTACACTTGTAAGTATATAAAAGTAAAATTGTTATAAATCTGCTTCTGGATATGCAATATATACATATGCTAATGAGCATTGATTGAAAAAACTTGATACTTTTTAATGCATAGATATACCAAAAAAGTATTGTATAGTAGATAGTAGATAAATGATCAATTGTACAATGAAATATATATGCATTGAAATATGATGTTAAATTATATGAACTTTTTGGCACTAATTAATCTGGTAACAGTGAACCGTGGAAGAAGCTATATGAAAAGATGGTGACTCGATTTGATCTTGCACTTCGTGGGGTTGTTGGACAAATGATGCTTGGAGATATAGCACAGAAATGGGATGCCAGTGTGCGGTTTGTGATGACTGAATTTGTGCAAAAATTGGGCGGACAAAGCTTCAGTTCGAGACATGGAAGCTGGGAGAGTTGCGTACACAGTTCTTCTGGCTCTAACTAGCTAGAGCCCGAAACAAAAAAATATATATGTCTTGCTTGGTATGAGTTGCGAGTCTTGTCGATTTTCGTTTCTGTACTTTCTGTTCCTATGTGTGTCAAGTTGTTTCGACCGGTCTATATTTGGATTTCATGTTTATGTATTTAATTTCATCTCCTATGTGTGTCAAGTTGTGTCAGTTTATGTTATGTAATAAAACGACTCTATGTGTGTAGAATTTGTAAGTTTGTTCGGTGAGATATTGTATGATATTATAAGTATGTGGTAACTTTTATAAGAAAGTCGAATATTGTTATGTAATATGACTCTTTTGTAAGTTTGTTTGGATTTCAGTGGATATCTCCCTTTTCATTTTTCATACTAAAGGAGACATATAATGTGACATCACAATTGTGTGTTGTCGAGCAGCTTGCCACATAGGATTTATGATGTCAAGTGCTAGGTATTTTAAGGTGTATTTGGTGTGTGTGGGGCGTATTTGGGCGGCAGGTTTTCAAATAATGGTTTTGGCGGGGTGTTTTAGAGGGTGTTTGGGCGGGGTATTTGATTTTTGAAAGGGGGATAGATTGGAGGGATAACAGAGAGAAATAATAAAAACAACACACATTCATTATCTCTATATCTCTATATCTATATCGATATTTTAAGGTGATTTGTTAAAAAAAAAACAGAAGCAGCATGGTGAGTTCTATTTTAAATGAAATTCTTTAAATTGTTTCCTTTTATATTGATGTACATTAACTGTTTGATTATAGTTGTAAAGAGAGAGAATGGCGATTGAGTTTAAAAGGTAAAAGATCAATTTATGGTGATGAAAATGGTATGTTTTTTTATGGTGAGTTAGTGTGTGGGAGAGAAAATATTAAATTAAATCTTATATCTAAGATCTAATTTGAAAAAAAAAAGATCATATTTCTCTCTAAAATCAAATCTTCAAATCTCCATTTACATGAGATTAAACTATCATGGATTCATATCCATCTCCAAACTTTAATTAATCCCTCCATGTATTATCATCCGGTGTTGACTGTGCTAACTCCGACGATGTTCACGGATGATGTTTAATCAAGGTATGGTCAATCATTTTATAATTCTTTTCCTAAAAGAAGTTGATGTAAAAGATTGAATACATCTTGTCTCGATATGAAGGTTCGCTTTATGCAATAATGAAGTTGTGGGCTGTGTTATATGCATCATAAACTTCATATTTCATCCTTATTTTACTTCAGTTTGACTCGATATGAAGGTTCGATTTTTGTGTTAAATCATGTTCACAAACTGTTTGTGTAAATGCCTGACTTATTTTTTTGTATGATTTGACCCATTAAATGAGTTTGGGAAAGAATGGAATGTAAAGTAAGATGTGTTTATCCATACTGTTTTGATTCTTTTGGTGTAGCAAAAGGAGATCTGGGGTGATCATCAGTAGAAGTGGGTATGCTACAACTGGTTACATTGGCTATGATGATGATGATATATTTATACTTCCATTCATTTCGGTTAGCCAATATGAAAGTTGTCCTTTTTCTATGATGATGTGTTTACATCAAAAAGAGGTTGATTGGCTATGATGATGTGTTTACATTAAAGTAAAGGTTGAGGTTGTGTGTTCCTTGGCATGGCATTTGAGGTGTGTATGTGACCTTGCTGTCATATGCTCACCTTCTTTGATGCAGCCATGCTGAATCATTACTGTTATTTCAACATGTTTGAGCCTTTCGACTATTTCAATAGCTTAATATGATGATTGTCCCTTTTAGATTGGCTATGATGATGTGTTTACATTCAAAAAAAGTAAGAGGTTATGTGTTCCTTGGCATGGCACTTGAGGTGTGTATGTGACCTTGTGGTTGCATGCCAACCTTTTTTGATGCAGCCATGTTGAACCATTAATCTTACTTCAACATGTCTGAGCCTATTTGATATTCATACCCAAAATGTTATATTGATACAAAATTTGTTTGCTTTTTTGATATATTGCATAAACAAAAACTTGGTTGTTCTCGGGTGATTTTTTTAGGTCACCACAATGTTTTGAATAGGTCTTGTGTAGAGTGGCAAAAAGGGTGTTTTTCTTGCTCTTTATGGTTGCAGGTATTTGGCATGCTTTATAATAGAGTTTTCGGATGTAATCAAACTGGCGAGTACAGATGTGGTGAGTTTTATTTTAATTAAATTCTTATAATTGTTTCCTTTTATATTGATTATGATAAACTGTTTCATTATATGTTTGAGTGGATGAAATGGTACAATTTGTTGTTTGAGTGAAAGGCGGATAGTTGTTAAGTTAATGAATGGTATATTCTTACTGACTATTTTCTATATTCATATGTAAGTTTGTTTTGACATTTGAGTTTTTGGGTTGTTGCATATGCATACATACATCTATAAATCAAACTTGTTTATTTTTGTCTTGGATGAAAGAAGACGAAAGAAAAAAATCAAGGATATAGACATGTGAAATTGCGAAGCGGCTTCTAATGACGATATATATGTAAAGCTGCTTCTGTTAAGGCTGATGGTGATGATGATGATGATAACCTAATCAGACTTCGACTCGATTGGAATTCATGTGTAAGTTTTGATATTTGTTGTTTTATGGATTAACTTTTTATTTATACTAATTATATTTTGTTTATATTATTGTTTTTTGTTTTGCAGGTTTAATAAATAGATCGAATATAAGTATTGGATGTATAAACTAGCTGACAGAAGACCAAAGCACAAATAACAACTCAGTATGTTCTATTTATTTATTTCATAATATATATTGTAGAATTGATGCATCTAAGGTGTTTGATAATATGTGTGAAAGATTTTTTTTTATCAATTTGATAGTATAGTTTGTGGTGTTAAAATGATCATAAGATTTTATTAATCTTAGTTGTCAAACCACTTCTCTAAAAATGTCATTTATATACAAAAAAAATCATTTGATATTTTAAAGTTGGGCATTGCCAATGGTGAAAGCAAATAAAAGAAACAGAAAAGCATCATGCTGCTGTTTGATAGTGGATGTAATGGTAAAGGTACTTGCTAGAAGTAGAGAGTGGTCCGTATATGATCTTCAAAGTTAGATTTCAATGTTGTAATAATCTTAGTACTTGAATCTTAGATTTCAAGTATTGTAAATGTGTCTCTTGGCAGGAAGAGCTTTCGATGTTGAAAGAAGAAGCCGAGCGTTTGCAATAAGAGGTATTGTGTTTTTGCAGGTCAACTCAAGTTCTATCATACATATATTGAGATAAAGGTTATTTTCAGTCAAATTGATCATTTATAGTTATAAGTATGTGTCAGAATCAGGAGGGTTGGGTTGACTGTATTCGGTGATTTTTACAACAACATATGAGGTTGTAAGCGTTGTTACATATTTCTAACTATACATGTGCTTCATCAAAATATATGGTTATAAAAATGTACTCTTTTGTGATATTTTGTTGTTATATAAGAATTTTGTACAAAAGTTTTGGAAACAAGGTTGGGTAAAGGTCTAAACTAGGATGAGTGGAAACAAGTCATTTTAGAATAAAAACCAACTTGGTCGATTCTAGAATACAACTTAAAAGCGACATATATAGAAGTAATGGGTTGAAAATATCACCTCTAGATTTACATCATATACCTATGATTTTCCAAACTTGTCCTCATGGGCTACTTCAAGTATACAGCAGAGTGCTTCAACTCATCCAGGATTTCGTTTTTTTCAACTCTATGTGAGTCCCTGTATCTTTGTTATGGTAGGAAAATAGAAATCTCGCATTATTCATAAAACCAAATAATTCGTTAAGTTTTTCTACATTAATCTGCAGATGGGCTTGTTATATGTTGATCGACAAGTTTCAACACAAGGTATGGCTACTTTCTCACTGTATAAATGTATGTTCCAACAATTTGAGCCCGCTTATAGATTCACTTGATACTTGATTTAGGACATCAAGATGAAAGCGAGACGTAATGATCACAAGAACAAGTTTTGCTCCCAACCCATTGTTGTTGCGACATAAAAGGTTTGTACTTTGTAGTAGGTCTTTCTAAATCTGCTCAAGCCTATTTCATAGGTTATATAGAAATGATGGTAGGTTTGGTATTTGTATATAGAAATGATGGTAGGTTTGGTATGTGGCTATGTGCATGAATGCGTCTTAGGAGAACTTCAATGTTGCTTTTTGTATATAGAAATGATGGTAGGTTTGCTTTTTGTATGTGGCTATGTGGCTATTTGCTTTGATATCAATAAATGAATATTTAGTCAGCTTGGTAAGTATATGCAATACTCTAAATGCATATTCATTCAGCTTTTTGTATTCTTATAACTTAAATATTTTGAGGGTTTTTGGATGTTAGGTGGGCAAGCAAAGACTGGATTTCTTGGATATGTCGCCTGGATTTTTTGATGTAGGATGATGATGATTGTAGATACTTATTTCTTGGATCACTTCAATGCCATTTGGTAAAAAAGTAGTTATGTTACTTTTTTTAGTTTAACGATGAAATAGAAAATTATATATTGGGCTCATGTTTAGCTTATGATGTTATTGTTGTTGAAGTAAGAAATCCATCTTTACACATAGCTTATTTGATTGTTCAAGTGGTATTGAGTTATATTGAATATTGCAGAAAAAGTGATAGAAAAAAATCGGTAGATAAGTATGAGAAGAGGATAGAAGAGTTGGCTCCTCGATGTCAATGTAAGGCTGATGAATTGCTATCAACTTTGGATGACACCTTTAAGTTCAGCTCGGTTATATATTGATCTTGCAGCATTTGGTTAGTTGAGTTTAAGGTTGTGAAAGTGAGAATTAGCTTTCTAGTTTGTCGATCTAGGATTTCTATTGGTTCTTCCACAAACTTCAACGCTTTATCAACATGGATTTCTTCGAGGGGCACGTGAAGTGTTGGATTTGCTAAACACTTCCGAAGATTACAAACATGAAAAACATTATGAACTCCACTCAATTCTTGAGGAAGTTCTAATCGATATGCAACCGGACCAATACGCTCCAAGATCTTGAACGGGCCAATGTACCGTGGCCCCAACTTGCCACGTTTCACAAAACGAACCACACCTTTCCATGGGGACACTTTCAATAAAACAGAATCACCAACTTCAAATTCGAGGGGTCGTCTTCTAACATTAGCATATTTCAATTGTCGTTCTCGGGCCACTCTTAACTTTTCTTTGATTTGCGAGATCACTTTCGTCGTTTCAATAACAATTTCGGGCCCAACGAGTTGGCTTTCACCAACTTCTGCCCAAACTAGCGGTGACCTACAATCTCTCCCATATAATGCTTTAAATGGAGCCATTCCAATGCTAGCATGATAGCTATTATTGTAGGAGAATTCAACCAAAGGAAGATGCACATCCCAATTACCACCAAAATCAATAGCACAAGCTCTTAACATATCTTCCAATGTTTGAATCGTTCTTTCACTTTGACAATCGTATATCGGGTATTCTTTAGCTTTCTAGTTTGTCGATCTAGGATTTCTATTGGTTCTTCCACAAACTTCAACGCTTTATCAACATGGATTTCTTCGAGGGGCACGTGAAGTGTTGGATTTGCTAAACACTTCCGAAGATTACAAACATGAAAAACATTATGAACTCCACTCAATTCTTGAGGAAGTTCTAATCGATATGCAACCGGACCAATACGCTCCAAGATCTTGAACGGGCCAATGTACCGTGGCCCCAACTTGCCACGTTTCACAAAACGAACCACACCTTTCCATGGGGACACTTTCAATAAAACAGAATCACCAACTTCAAATTCGAGGGGTCGTCTTCTAACATTAGCATATTTCAATTGTCGTTCTCGGGCCACTCTTAACTTTTCTTTGATTTGCGAGATCACTTTCGTCGTTTCAATAACAATTTCGGGCCCAACGAGTTGGCTTTCACCAACTTCTCTGATTTTTTTTTTTGAAACGGTCGTTTTTCAAGGGTGTTTTGTCAAACAAGTTTTCGATTTTTTTTTTTTGTGAAACAAGGTAAACCGGTACTGGGAGAACCGGTTTCGAATTTTTGGCCCGGAATACCGGTTTCAAGAAAAGGGAATTGAACCCGGTTCTACCATCACCGGTTTTAGAGGTACACAGTGGCTTTTCAGAAGTGTTCAGACGATGTGACAAGGTGGGGTACTGTAACAAATGTTACATTATTCCCCCGTTAAAGAATTTCGTCCCGAAATTTGAATCTAACTAGACTCGTTAAACAAATGGGGATACTTGGCTTTCATAGAATCTTCACGTTCCCAAGTAAACTCGGGTCCACGTCTAGCTTGCCATCTCACTTTGACAATCGTATATCGGGTATTCTTTAGCTTTCTAGTTTGTCGATCTAGGATTTCTATTGGTTCTTCCACAAACTTCAACGCTTTATCAACATGGATTTCTTCGAGGGGCACGTGAAGTGTTGGATTTGCTAAACACTTCCGAAGATTACAAACATGAAAAACATTATGAACTCCACTCAATTCTTGAGGAAGTTCTAATCGATATGCAACCGGACCAATACGCTCCAAGATCTTGAACGGGCCAATGTATATATATATATATATATATATATATATATAGTCAAAAGTTAAAATGAGAACCATAAAATGTCGAGAAAGAATAATATATTATATATATAATATATATATAAGGGTAATATATATATATATATATATATATATATATATATATATATATATATATATATATATATATATATATATATATATATATATATATATATATATATATATATATATATATATATATATATATATATATATATATATATATATATATATATATATATATATATATATATATATATATATATATATATATATATATATATATATATATATATATATATATATATATATATATATATATATATATATATATATATATATATATATATATATATATATATATATATATATATATATATATATATATATATATATATATATATATATATATATATATATATATATATATATATATATATATATATATATATATATATATATATATATATATATATATATATATATATATATATATATATATATATATATATATATATATATATATATATATATATATATATATATATATATATATATATATATATATATATATATATATATATATATATATATATATATATATATATATATATATATATATATATATATATATATATATATATATATATATATATATATATATATATATATATATATATATATATATATATATATATATATATATATATATATATATATATATATATATATATATATATATATATATATATATATATATATATATATATATATATATATATATATATATATATATATATATATATATATATATATATATATATATATATATATATATATATATATATATATATATATATATATATATATATATATATATATATATATATATATATATATATATATATATATATATATATATATATATATATATATATATATATATATATATATATATATATATATATATATATATATATATATATATATATATATATATATATATATATATATATATATATATATATATATATATATATATATATATATATATATATATATATATATATATATATATATATATATATATATATATATATATATATATATATATATATATATATATATATATATATATATATATATATATATATATATATATATATATATATATATATATATATATATATATATATATATATATATATATATATATATATATATATATATATATATATATATATATATATATATATATATATATATATATATATATATATATATATATATATATATATATATATATATATATATATATATATATATATATATATATATATATATATATATATATATATATATATATATATATATATATATATATATATATATATATATATATATATATATATATATATATATATATATATATATATATATATATATATATATATATATATATATATATATATATATATATATATATATATATATATATATATATATATATATATATATATATATATATATATATATATATATATATATATATATATATATATATATATATATATATATATATATATATATATATATATATATATATATATATATATATATATATATATATATATATATATATATATATATATATATATATATATATATATATATATATATATATATATATATATATATATATATATATATATATATATATATATATATATATATATATATATATATATATATATATATATATATATATATATATATATATATATATATATATATATATATATATATATATATATATATATATATATATATATATATATATATATATATATATATATATATATATATATATATATATATATATATATATATATATATATATATATATATATATATATATATATATATATATATATATATATATATATATATATATATATATATATATATATATATATATATATATATATATATATATATATATATATATATATATATATATATATATATATATATATATATATATATATATATATATATATATATATATATATATATATATAAGTTACCGGGCCAATATGTGTAAGAGATCTTAAATGGACCAATGTATCTTGGCCCCAACTTGCCACGTTTCACAAAACGAACCACACCTTTCCATGGGGACACTTTCAATAAAACAGAATCACCAACTTCGAATTCGAGGGGTCGTCTTCTAACATTAGCATATTTCAATTGTCGTTCTCGAGCCACTCTTAACTTTTCTTTGATTTGCGAGACTTTCGTCGTTTCAATAACAATTTCGGGCCCAACGAGTTGGCTTTCTCCAACTTCTGCCCAAACTAGCGGTGACCTACAATCTCTCCCATATAATGCTTTAAATGGAGCCATTCCAATGCTAGCATGATAGCTATTATTGTAGGAGAATTCAACCAAAGGAAGATGCACATCCCAATTTCCACCAAAATCAATAGCACAAGCTCTCAACATATCTTCTAACGTTTGAATTGTTCTTTCACTTTGACCATCAGTTTGCGGGTGGAACGCCGTACTCAAACCGAGACGAGTACCCATAGATTTCTGGAACGCCTTCCAAAATTTTGAAGTAAATCGGGCATCCCGATCGGATATCACGGAAATCGGCACTCCATGCTTGGATATAACCTCTTTGATGTATAAACGTGCCATAGTGTCAAATTTATCGTCCTCCCGGATGGCTAAGAAGTGAGCCGACTTAGTCAACCGGTCAATTATCACCCAAATGGTGTCCCGACCACTACTCGTCCTAGGTAACTTCGTGATGAAGTCCATAGCAATTTCTTCCCATTTCCACACCGGTGTTACTGGTTGGACTAGTAAACCCGGTGGTTTCTTGTGGTCGGCTTTCACTTGTAAACAAGTGAGGCATTGACTAACATACCTAGCAATGTCCGTCTTCATTCCCGGCCACCAATACAAGTCTCTCAATCCAAAATACATCTTGTCGGAACCCGGGTGAACCGAATAAGCCGACTTATGAGCTTCATCCATCAATTTCAATCGCCATCCTCCAAGAATGGGGATCCACAATCGATCAACAAAATACAAACCATTATCGTTCTTCCTATCAAACTGTTCTTCTAGACCGTGTAAAGCTTCATCGGTGAAGTTCTCCGGTCTAGTTGCCAATTCTTGAGCTTCGATAATGGAGTCACGGACACTCCTTAATACAGTGAAGCTCATGGCTTTAACTCGTCTTGGCTTCATACGTTCCTTTCGACTCAAAGCATCGGCTACCACATTTGCTTTACCCGGATGATACCGGATAACGCAATCATAATCACTCAACAGCTCAAGCCACCTTCTTTGCCTCATGTTCAGGTCATTTTGAGTGAAAATGTGTTGAAGGCTTTTGTGATCGGTATAGATCACGCTCTTGGTGCCATACAAGTAATGCCTCCAACATTTCAAAGCAAATACCACTGCTCCCAATTCTAAGTCATGGGTCGGATAGTTCTTCTCATGCACCTTCAATTGTCTTGATGCATATGCTATCACCTTATCCCGTTGCATTAAGACACAACCCAATCCTTGCCCGGATGCATCACAATATACAACGAAATCATCGACTCCATCGGGCAAGCTCAAGATGGGTGCATCACACAATTTGTCCTTTAACAATTGGAATGCTTGTTCTTGCTTTTCACCCCAATCAAACCTTCTTTCTCGTTGAGTCAACAAAGTCAAAGGTTGGGCGATTTTTGAAAAGCCTTCAATAAATCGTCTATAATAACCCGCCAAACCAAGAAATTGGCGAATTTCGGTTGGTGTTTCGGGGCGTCTCCAATTCTTTACTGCTTCAACTTTACTTGGGTCCACATGAATTCCTTCTTTGCTCACTACGTGACCAAGAAACTGGACCTCTTCAAGCCAAAATTCACATTTGGAGAACTTGGCATAAAGCTTTTCTTTCCGGAGTAACTCTAAGACTTGTTTCAAATGTTCCAAATGATCTTCTTTGGTTTTGGAATAGATGAGAATGTCATCGATGAAAACAATGACAAATTGGTCCAAGTAGGGCTGACACACTCGGTTCATCAAGTCCATGAACACAGCTGGTGCGTTAGTCAACCCAAAAGGCATCACCGTAAATTCAAAGTGTCCATATCTCGTTCGAAAGGCGGTTTTTGGAATGTCGTCTTCATGAACACGTAATTGATGGTAACCCGACCGCAAATCAATTTTGGAAAAGAAACGAGCACCTTGGAGTTGGTCGAATAAATCATCAATCCTAGGAAGAGGATAACGATTCTTTACCGTTAGTTTGTTCAATTCTCTATAATCGATACACATTCGGAATGTGCCATCTTTCTTTTTAACGAACAAAACCGGTGCGCCCCAAGGCGATTGACTAGGGCGAATGAAACCCTTCTCTTGAAGTTCTTTGAGTTGGGCGGCCAACTCTTGTAATTCGGTCATGGCTAAGCGATAAGGTGCTTTGGCCACGGGAGAAGCATTTGGGATAAGATCAATACGAAAATCGAGTTCACGAGATGGAGGCAAACCCGGTAGGTCATCCGGAAATACATCCGCAAAGTCTTTAACTACTGGCACGGTTTTCAATTCAATCTTTGTGATCTTAACACTATATACATTCCCATCCCATAGTTCGGTCGTTTCGCCTTGAACCACTAATTCTTCCCTATTTTCTAACGGAATCCTCACAGTTCGACTACCACAATCAATTACCGCGTTCATGGCCGATAACCAATCCATACCCACAATCACGTCAAAACTACCGATATCAAAAGGCATTAAGTCAATGTAAAATGGGTGATCACATAAATCTAACACACAATCACGAACAACTTGACTAATCCTAGACAATCCACCATTTACCATTTCAAGTTCAAAACAATAGGACAACGGGCTAGGATTAGCATCGATCAACGGAATAAAATCATTGGAAATGAGACTATAATCGGCTCCAGAATCAAATAACACGGTAGCATATTGGTGATTGAGGAGAAAGGTACCTGCTACGACATTAGGATCACTTCGAGCCTCGGCCGCATTCACGGCAAAAGCTCTTCCACGGGGGGCCAATTGTTGGCGAGGAGCTTGAGGAGGTTGTTGTTGTTGTCCTTGGTTTCCTCGGTTTTGATTCGGACCGGCAATTTGCAACTGGTTAGGATGCACGGTCACTTGGACTTGTTGACCAATAAGATGTGGGCACCGGTTGCGGTAGTGGTCTTGGCTACCACATTCATAACAAGAACCCGGAACCATCGGGGGACGTATAGCATTAAGAGGGGCAACGTTCAAAGGACCATTCCGGGGGTTAGTTGGACAAAACCTTGAGGTGTGTCCTGGTAGGTTGCAATGAAAACAAGCATCACACCTCACGGTAGGCCAATGATGGCGATTACACCTAGGGCATAAAGGACGACCCCCTGTGTAACCAACCTGTTGAGGACCCTTTGTTGGTACTACTGCCGCAAAAACCTTTCCACCACGACCATGGCGCTTATTATCACGCCGATCATCTTTCTTGGTGCCGCTTGACTCGGCAACATCCTTCCTTTTATTGTCATTCTTATTATCGTTCTTGTTCAACTTGCCACCCCTAATGAGTTCCAAGGTTATGCTAGCGGTACGGGTGGTTGCCTCTTTGTAAGTTAAAGGCATGGTGGGGTGTGAGACAAGCACTCTCACTTCATGTGGCAATCCCGCAACATACTTCTCAACCTTAACTTCTTGGGGTCTCACATAGTGGGGAATGAGTCTAGAGAGTTGGCCAAATCGGCGAGTGTAACCCTCATAGTCTCCTCCCTTCATGGCAAGTTTAGAAAATTCCACTTGCAATTTCCTCAGTTCATGGGCCGGGCAATACTTAGTAGTTATCATATTCTTGAACTCTCCCCATATAAGATTATTAGCCGCATCAATCCCCAATTCATCAACTTCTTCGTTCCACCACTCAAGAGCCCCACCTTTCAACATACCGGAAGCATAAGTGATTCTTTGGTGGTAGGCACAACCACTTCGAGCAATGATAGATTCAATGCTCTCTAACCATTCCAAGCAACCCGTAGCACCACCATCTCCATTAAATTCCGGGGCTCCACAAAGTTTGAAGTCTTTAAACAAGCATCCCGGTTGACGAACATCATAATCCTGTCTAGGTAAAACTTCTCCTACACCTACACCGTTTACATTTACGTTTTCTGGTTCATTTTGTATGGGAACCGCTTCATCTTCCGGTTCTTCTTGTTCATTATTATTTCCCATGGCCGCTTGAATTCGGGCCATAAGATCCGGCATGAGGTCATTTAGAGCTTGTGCGACAACCTCGGCGGTTATCGGGGGATTAGGATTACCCCGACCACCTCTGCCACCACGACCTCCACGGCCACCTCTACCTCCACGACCACCTCTGCCACCACGACCACCTCTGCCACCACGTCCACCACGACCACCTCTGCCACCACGACCACCTCTGCCACCACGACCACCTCTGTCACCACGACCACCTCTGCCACCACGACCACCTCTGCCACCACGACCACCTCTCCACCACGACCACCTCTGCCCCACGACCACCTCTGCCACCACGACCACCTCGGCCACCACGACCTCCACGACCACCTCTAACTCCACGACCACCTCTGCCACCACGACCACCTCTGCCACCACGTCCACCTCTGTCACCACGACCACCTCTGCCACCACGACCACCTCTGCCACCACGACCACCTCTGCCACCACGACCACCTCTGCCACCACGACCACCTCTGCCACCACGACCACCTCTCCACCACGACCACCTCTGCCACCACGACCTCCACGACCACCTCTACCTCCACGACCACCTCTACCACCACGATCACCAACTACTTCTTGTTCAATCGGGTTCTCGGGTTCATTCTGAGGTCCATAGTTAGTGTTAGCTCTCCTTGGTCTAACCATTTTCCTGGACACGTGTGTTAGATCAGTAAGTTAGTTTTCACACGAATAATCAAAATCGTCCGTCAAACATTACATACCTAAATCCTTCTAAATCATTGCATGAATATAGTTATCTCTACAGGGGTATTATCATGGAAATAATCTAAGGCTTCAGCAATCGTACAATTTACAATCAACAATACAATCACGAAAACATTCAACACTATATAAAAGGGTCAAGTCATAACAAGGTGGGTAAAGCATAGTCCGAATTTTAACCTCAACATTCAATACATTAAAAGTGTTTGTATACAGGGTGTACCAGCGGCTAACCCTCCACCTAATCAACACTCATTAAACATACCGGGGTAGCTACTATACTCTATCCACAAGGCGCAATCCATGAGATCATTAATTTTGTATGACATAGGATAACTTTCGATTTGTTGATCAGTCGCCTCTACGGTTACCGAATGTTATACTCCATTAATGTCATCGTTTCATTTTGCTTATGGGGGCAAATAATAAATGCTTCTAAAATTCAACACATCAACGTTCATCATAACATTTCCACAATTAACGGTGTATCCCGACACTATCATATACGTTCATCATAACAATTCCACAATTAACGGTGTATCCCGACACTATCATATACGTTCATCATAACATTTCCACAATTAACGGTGTATCCCGACACTATCATATACGTTCATCATAACATTTCCACAATTAACGGTGTATCCCGACACTATCATATACGTTCATCATAACATTTCCACAATTAACGGTGTATCCCGACACTATCATATACGTTCATCATAACATTTCCACAATTAACGGAGTATCCCGACACTATCATAAACGTTCATCATAACATTTCCACAATTAACGGTGTATCCCGACACTATCATATACGTTCATCATAACATTTCCACAATTAACGGTGTATCCCGACACTATCATATACGTTCATCATAACATTTCCACAATTAACGGTGTATCCCGACACTATCATATACGTTCATCATAACATTTCCACAATTAACGGTGTATCCCGACACTATCATATACGTTCATCATAACATTTCCACAATTAACGGAGTATCCCGACACTATCATAAACGTTCATCATAACATTTCCACAATTAACGGTGTATCCCGACACTATCATATACGTTCATCATAACATTTCCACAATTAACGGTGTATCCCGACACTATCATATACGTTCATCATAACATTTCCACAATTAACGGTGTATCCCGACACTATCATATACGTTCATCATAACATTTCCACAATTAACGGTGTATCCCGACACTATCATATACGTTCATCATAACATTTCCACAATTAACGGAGTATCCCGACACTATCATAAACGTTCATCATAACATTTCCACAATTAACGGTGTATCCCGACACTATCATATACGTTCATCATAACATTTCCACAATTAACGGTGTATCCCGACACTATCATATACGTTCATCATAACATTTCCACAATTAACGGTGTATCCCGACACTATCATATACGTTCATCATAACATTTCCACAATTAACGGTGTATCCCGACACTATCATATACGTTCATCATAACATTTCCACAATTAACGGAGTATCCCGACACTATCATAAACGTTCATCATAACATTTCCACAATTAACGGTGTATCCCGACACTATCATATACGTTCATCATAACATTTCCACAATTAACGGTGTATCCCGACACTATCATATACGTTCATCATAACATTTCCACAATTAACGGTGTATCCCGACACTATCATATACGTTCATCATAACATTTCCACAATTAACGGTGTATCCCGACACTATCATATACGTTCATCATAACATTTCCACAATTAACGGAGTATCCCGACACTATCATAAACGTTCATCATAACATTTCCACAATTAACGGTGTATCCCGACACTATCATATACGTTCATCATAACATTTCCACAATTAACGGTGTATCCGACATATCATATACGTTCACAAGCACGTTTAACAAACACGTATATGTACACTTTTCAGCCCGAATCTCAATTGAGTAGGGAGGGTTTACGAAACTCACCTTGATTGAATATGCAAGCTAAATACAAGATATAGTCGAGTTATAATCGTCCAACAATCGCTTAGCGTGCACCACCTATAAATATATATACATTACAATTCACGTGTCAACCCTCATCTAAGTTTTAGAAGAGTAAATGAACCTTAGAGGACAATTGAGACTCGACTCGGTTACGTCACAACTCTCAAGTGTCTTAATGATTCAACCGGATGTAAACAAAGACACTTTATCACTTCATTTTTGAAAATGGCAATGGATTCAAGGTATAAGGATTATACCATGATAAAGTAGACTCTCTCACGATTCCAACGATAGGTCATACGTCTAAAACGGACTTACGGTTCAAAAGTTATGATTTTTCAAAATAAATTAAGTTTTGCTGTACTGAGGGATAGGTGCGACGCACCAAAGATGAGGTGCGACGCACCAAAGGCTCAGGAAACTCAGAAATCAGTTCTAAATTAAGCCAAACACGAACCAAAACCCTTCCCATACCATTTTAACTCCAGGAATCGACCAAGGGCCTTTCCAACATGTTTTTGGACATAAATATTCATATATACACATAATCAAACCCAACCCACTTCATGAATTCAATCCAAAACCTCAAAATCACTTCTAGATCATATCAAACCCAAACCAAAACCAACCAACCCATAACTCAACTTTTGGCTCGATTTGTGACCCGGAAACACTTGATTACAACTAGAAACATGTTAACAAACATAAAATGATGAATTTGAGTTAAGTTGGACTTACCAAAAGAAAAGTCAACTCCGAGAATGAACTTGAAAGTGAAGATTTCTTGAACTTGGATAGCCAAATTTGAGATATTAATTTCTAGTTGATCACTTATTATGATGATGATTTAGATCAGAAATTAAGAAGAAGAATAAGAAGAAAAGAGTAGGAGAAATGGTCTGTGTGTGTGTTTGTTTTTGTGGTTCCAGAGAAAAGAAAATATAAGAAATAATAGAGATAGATAACCCTTGAGACTAATAGGGGGTATTTATCCAGTCAAGGGATTAGGTTCATGATCAATAACAGACAACGGAGATTTCACAAATATTATTCTTTACATAAAGTTATGTCGGTCTTTGTCCCATTAATGAAATTATTAGATAACCACCGACACTGTTCCACCGACACTGTTCCACCGACACTATTCCACCGACACTGTTACCGACACTGTTTCACCGACACTGTTCCACCGACACTGTTTCACCGACACTGTTCCATCGACACTGTTGGAACCGTACATTATACTTAAGGTTTCGTATATACTGTTCCACCGACACTGTTCCACCGACACTGTTCCACCGACACTGTTCCACCGACACTGTTTCACCGACACTGTTCCACCGACACTGTTGGAACCGTACATTATACTTAAGGTTTCGTATATACGTTCCACCGACACTGTTCCTATTAATGAAATTATCATCTAGCCACCGACACTGTTTCACCGACACTGTTCCAGCGACACTGTTCCACCGACACTGTTCACGACACTGTTCCTATTAATAGAATTATCATCTAGCCACCGACACTGTTCCACCGACACTGTTTCACCGTCACTGTTCCACCGACACTGTTCCACCGACACTGTTTCACCGTCACTGTTCCACCGACACTGTTGGAACCGTTCATTATACTTAAGGCTTCTCATATACGTTTCCACCGACACTGTTCCACCGACACTGTTTCACCGACACTGTTCCACCGACACTGTTGTAACCGTACATTATACTTAAGGTTTCGTATATACGTTTTTCCTGTTACCATGTTAACCACCGACATTGTTCCACCGACACTGTTCCACCGACATTGTTCCACCGACACTGTTGGAACCGTACATTATACTGTTCCTTTACCATGTTATGCGTTCTGTTCCTATTAATAGAATTATCATCTAGCCACCGACACTGTTTCACCGACACTGTTCCACCGACACTGTTTCACCGACACTGTTCCACCGACACTGTTGGAACCGTTCATTATACTTAAGGCTTCTCATATACGTTACCACCGACACTGTTCCACCGACACTGTTCCACCGACACTGTTTCACCGACACTGTTCCACCGACACTGTTGTAACCGTACATTATACTTAAGGTTTCGTATATATGTTTTTCCTGTTAATAGAATTATCATCTAGCCACCGACACTGTTTCACCGACACTGTTCCATCGACACTGTTCCACCGACACTGTTCACGACACTGTAACCATACTTAAGGTTTCGTATATACTGTTCCACCGACATCTTAACCACCGACATTGTTCCACCGACACTGTTCCACCGACATTGTTCCACCGACACTGTTGGAACCGTACATTATACTGTTTCACCGACACTGTTCCACCGACACTGTTCCACCGACACTGTTTCACCGACACTGTTCCACCGACACTGTTAACCACCGACATTGTTCCACCGACACTGTTCCACCGACATTGTTCCACCGACACTGTTGGAACCGTACATTATACTGTTCCACCGACACTGTTCCACCGACATTGTTCCACCGACACTGTTGGAACCGTACATTATACTGTTCCACCGACACTGTTCCACCGACACTGTTTCACCGACACTGTTCCACCGACACTGTTGGAACCGTACATTATACTTAAGGTTTCGTATATACGTTCCACCGACACTGTTC
>CM067169.1:135808249-135815749 GCA_034093135.1 Erigeron breviscapus
ATCCTTTTTTAATTCACTATACAAATATAACAAAATAATAATGATATATATAATAATAAATGCATTCTTGTATCAATTATTTTTCTTAATATACTTTTCATTGAAAAAAATAAAACTATATTTTCATAATAAATTTTATATCTTCAACTTAAAAACTAAAGTGTAAATAAAACTCTAAATTCTTAATAATTATTATTTTTAGGGTGAATTACAAGGATAATACCTGAAGTATGCACAAAATTACGGTTTTGATACCTCACATGCACGGCACGTGACTTGACTTAACGGTCAAATAGACGACCGTCAGCGATAGGTATGGTCAGTGTAAGTTTTTGACAACGATGGGTATGTCTCGCGTAATTTTTAAATTGTAGGTATGACCAGTGTAGTTTCGAACAAACCTCAGGTATGATATGTGTAATTTACCCTTAAAATAATAACTAAATTAAAAGATGTCGGTATAACTATACGAGAAATGTTATACTTACAAATGAATGTTTACAAATAATGTTGACAAGCATAGATTGACCAATAAAAGAAGAGAGTGAATAAAAAATAATTAAAATAATTTTAGTGGTTTCTATTACTCCACCTACTTTTAAACATTTGTTTGTAAGATAATAATGAAAGTACCCAAACTTTCCAACTTGGTCACCACTCAACTATTATAACAAATTATGAGATTCGCATGCTTTAAAATTAAGCATTTTTGGAACCTCAACTAAAAGAAAAAGGAAAGACACATCTCCAAAAATAGAGTTAATTTCATTACATCCCCATAGAGTATGTCATTTTATCAAATTTCGCCCTCATACTATTTTTTATTATTACATCATCATGTGGTGACTTTTTGTATCATTAGACACCCCTCTCTCTAACAGAGGTTTATTTGTCTCCGTTAAGTCCCTCATGTGCAATGGCATTTCCGTCCTTTAACTCTTAAAAACCCTCTTCTTCTTGCTTTCTTTCCTTTCTTTTCCGTATCTATCATTTTATTTTCCAGATCTATCATCTTCATACCCACCTGTTAGATCTCCCCGTTCCCCAAAAAAATTATAGATGGGAAAAAAAAAAACTTAGATCCACATGGCTACACAAAAAAGACTGTGATCTTCCAAATGAGTTGTTCTCAATAATTTTACTATCAATAGATATAATTGCAAATGTATATGTGTGTTGTTTGTATGTAATATAGTCGGTGCCTTGGTGCTTAATCTGTTGTGTGTGTATAGATATATGTCTTAAATGATGGTTGTTGTAATCTGTATCTATATGTATATGATTATATATGTATGTTAATTTGAATGTGTTTATATTATCACAATTGGTGATCTGGAAAAAAAGTGTTGATATTTGTTATTTAATATTTGTATGTGAGATATAGATAGATTTGGTTCTTAGATCTGGTAAAGAGAAGCAAGAAGAAGAAGAGAGAAGCAAGAAGAAGAAGAGAGTGTTAGAGGTGAAATGTCCAATATACCCTCACGTGGTATGCACATGAGGGGGATAACGACGAGTTGCAAACGGACGTTTGGGAGAGGGGTGTCTAATGATACAAAAAGTCAACACAGGGTGATGTATTAATAAAAAAAAAGTACGGGGGCAAAATTTGATAAAATGACATACCCCAGGGGCATGTAATGAAATTAACTCCCAAAAATAAGAATGAATCCAAGATAGGTTATTATCTTATGTATCTCAACTAACTAGTAATTATGTAAAGCCATATGCTGTCGTTATTATATATGTTCTTTAACATAATGTAACTAATTTTTTTCATCGTAAGGTCATTTTGTAATTTTTTTTGTTATTGTTTTTAGTGTTTATGTAAATTCTAACCCCATGCAGTCATGCTGTTAATATATATAGAAAGAAATACTCCTTCCGTCCCATTTTAGTTGTCCACTGTTGACTTTCAAAGTCTTTTTGCTTCAACTTTGACTATAAATATTTTTGTTTGTATTATATAATACTTGATGAAAGTTATATCATTGAAAAGTTCGTTTAAAATCAAATTTATTTATATATTTTATATCAAGTGTTATAGAATATAAACAAAAATATTTGCGGTCAAAGTTGAGACAAAAAGACTTTGAAAGTCAACAGTGGACAACTAAAATGGAACGGATGGAGCATTTGTTAATAACTAAAAATTGATTGACACAAATATACTTGCCTTAAAAGTGTAATCCATTCTTCCCAAAAATAAAAAATGATTGGAGTAATTTTATGAAAAAGAAAAAGAAGAGGGTAAAAAGAAAAAAAGGAGCGGTAAAAACGGATGCAAGGAATTTGATAAACCGATGACGTCCGAAAGCCAAGCTCGTATATAAATAAACCACCCTTTCCTCTCTTTTCTCTTTCCATCTTGTACCAAAACCCACATTCCTTTTCCTTTCCGTTCATCATCATTACAGTTTTCACCAACCAAACACAACCCCCTATTTTCTTTTTCTATCTCTCTCTGGTCTCTATCTCTATATATTATATATATATAATATATAATTATATATATTCTCTGAATATAAATTAATTAGTTTGAAAAATGGCCGATCAGCTAACCGATGACCAGATCTCCGAGTTTAAGGAAGCTTTCAGTCTATTCGATAAGGATGGCGATGGTATATATATTATTTCATTACATGCTTTTCTGATTCCATGTGTTACATTTGAGCTTATATTTCTCATGATTTGTGTTTGATTTGATGTATTTCCATCTGATTATACAACAATTTTTATTTGTATATTGTTAGTTGTATTAATTAATATGTTTATGCTATCTGTTATGTGCGAATTTGCCAGTCAACGTGATGTGAATCATGCTTTTGTTATTTTATCCATTTACAAGCTGTTTTTTACACATGTGTGTGTGTAATTAAAATTTTTATTTTATATATCTTATATTCATTTGTTTGCTGCATCTTTAATAAATAAAAATTGAGGCTATAGAGGAACACATAGGAAGGATCCTCATGCTGATTTCGCATATATTCCTGCTAGTCAAGTTTTTTCAATAATAATTTTTATTAAAGTATAATAGGTTAAGTGTGTATAGATGTCTTCAATTTTACAATACAGTATATTTTATTTTAAAAAATATTTTCAACGTATTATCATTTTTTACCATTTCAGATATCTGACCTTGTAAACTAAATGATGACATGGCTATTTAAACTGTGTCATGTTACCAAAAATGCTGGTTAGTTGATGAAGTCGTCAGCAGATACATAAAATAGCAATTAAATGAAATTTTGATGCCTACAAAAGCAAGTTTGAGAGTATGATACATCTGATAGTGTTTTTGTGAAGTTGGACACATTAGAAATACTTTGCCCTTTTTGGAACAGGAAGAGTGCTTAATATTACAATTAGAAGGTCCCTATCGCCGTGTTTATGATCTTATCCACTTGTGTATTTTAGGAAATGCACATGGTAACAAAATTAGAATACAATCGTTGTTTTTTATCTTTAAATGGAATAGGTATGGACGCCTAGTTGACCGGCCTTGTGATTGTCGTTGTAGAATGTCGTTTTCAACAGTTTAGGGATGTCACTGTGTGGTTGACGATTGAATTCAATCGTAATAATTTTAGTACTTTGGAGATTCGATATCTAAGAGTACCATATGTTCCGATTAAGCAACATACTATGTGCTCTTTTAAGGTACTTATGTCTTCTTTTTTTAATATCATTTTGGTGATATCCAATCAAGTTTTGTTATTTGTGTTGGCCCAGGCAGAAATCGTAATACAATTATCCTTGATAGGTCTCGGTGCAATTACCTTTAGCATGTCAAACTGCACAAATATAATACAAAACTGTACTAATTTAGTAATGGTAATTTACTGCTAAATGGAACAAGTTTTTTGTTAAATTTTTTAACACTATAGTTTTTCTTCCCTTTTAAATTGATGTTTCATATAATATAGTGATATATTTAAACTTTTTAGAATCTCTCAGGTGTCAATTGGGAATTGGCATACCTGAATAGATAATGATAATGATGGTCGTGCTAACATTAACATCTAGCAGGGTTTTCTTCAACGATAATGATAATGATGGTCGTGCCAACATTAAATTCTAGCAGGTGATATGGTAAACTTAACAATCAGAAATTAAGAGTGATAGCATGCTAGCTGTTGAAAAGTCAGAGTTGTAGAAGTCATAGATCATAGCTATTATAAATTGACTTGGAAGAAGTCATAGATCATAGCTATTATAAATTGACTTGGAAGAAGTCATAGATCATAGCTATTATAAATCTCATGAGTCAAATCAGATAAATGAGCATTTAAGTGTCCCTTGACTTCTTTCTATTGCATGTATCTCTTCTTATCTGTGTTGTGTTTCGTAGCTTATGGATTTGATTGGACTGTATAATGGGTGTAAAGAGGGTAGACTCACCTAAGTTATAATCTTGCATGTTGAAACTACAAGCACCTAGAAATTGATCCTCTTGAGGATCCACTCAGCTAGTCTTTCGCACAATCACATCGACTAGAGTAGGTACCTCATCGACCCTTTTAGGGTTGTTGTCTCTCTTGTGGGAAGTTGGACAATCTAAACCAGGTGTCCCCTTGTATGTTTGTCTACTTCACCTTTATATGGGGGTTGCAACTTTTGGTTGCAAAATCTTGGTTTCATTTTAGTAGAATAATGGAATGTCTATCAATAATTTTACATATTCATCTACTCACCTACTTGCTAAGTCTTTTCATGCCATTACTTATTAGGTCTAGATGATGGTTATTGGCTCAAATCATGGTTGAATATCTGTACTAACGACCCTTACCTGAACCGAATCTGTTCTATAGGCTCGTACCTCTGTATTCTTGATTCCTAGGAAAACAGGATATTTCTACTCAATTGAGAGTAGTTTATTTGGCTACAAGTTGACCGCATCATCTTGAGGATCCATGTACAGAATAGAAAGTTTGAGACTTAAAGTGACACATATGTACTGGTTTCACATGAATGCTTGCGAACTAGAAAACTATTTGTCATATTAATTAGGTGTTTTCACTGTTCAATATCCTAAGTTGGGTGAATCATGCAACATTAATATAGAAAAGACATGCCGTTCCAAAAAAAAGACATGAAAAACTGCTTTTAAGATCATATTGATTATTTCCAGTGTATTGGATTTCATGTTTACAAGGATATACTACATTGATACCAGCCTACCAGGTGCACATTGCATGTATGTGCATCATTGGGCATGACTGGATATGTACCTGGCGTGCCCCTTTATTATTACTCCATATTTTTAAAAATCTTTTGCATGTGAGAGGTACAGCATGGCTTGTTTCTGTAAATGACTAAAGGGTTGAGATACTTGGACAGTTGGACCTTTTAGTATAATGGACATTGGACAATGATTGACATAATGCATACCACAAGTAATATGACAATCTGTTTTCCACCTGACTTTACTTCCTTCTATATTCTTGTTTGTCTGTACTTATCTTGTTTGCATTTGAACACGTTGAGCGTTTTTTTGTTTGTTTTTTATGTTTACCTTTTTCCAGCATATTCTTGGATGAGTGTTATGGGGTGGATTTAAGTGCCTCAATGACGTTTCTTTATTATCTTGCCGGTAAATAATCATGTGAATGGCATATGCAGGTTGTATCACTACAAAGGAACTCGGAACCGTAATGAGATCACTTGGCCAAAATCCTACAGAAGCTGAACTTCAGGATATGATCAATGAAGTGGATGCCGATGGTAATGGAACCATCGACTTCCCAGAGTTTCTAAACCTGATGGCAAGGAAGATGAAGGATACAGACTCGGAGGAGGAACTGAAAGAGGCATTCAGAGTGTTTGATAAGGACCAGAACGGCTTCATTTCTGCTGCTGAGCTGCGTCACGTGATGACAAACCTTGGGGAGAAGCTTACTGATGAAGAAGTTGATGAGATGATCCGAGAAGCGGATGTTGATGGTGATGGGCAAATCAACTACGAGGAGTTTGTTAAGGTTATGATGGCCAAGTAATAGGTGTGTTGGTATCTAGTTGTTGTCAATTGGTTTGGGGCTGCTATGGATCCTTTAATATCTCCTCTTGTTTAAATTATTATGTATTTGTGATGACAAGTGTTTCTTTTTCTTTCTAAGCTTGTGATTCTGATTCTGGTCTCATCTCATTATTAGCAGCTGCATTGGCCATATCTAAACAACCCTTCATATCTTTTCATTGTGGTAAGTGGCCTTTCACTTTCAGAAAATCATTACCTTTCAAGTGTTAACCCTTATCAACACTCTTGAAGGATGCATAGATTATTGTGTTTTTAAACCAGATAGTTTTGTGAATTGTAAGGTGCAATTGAAAACACCTAATAGTAATATATTTTGTAAAGGAGAATGAGGTTATTGAATGAAAAATCAGATTGGGATATACGTTGTCTTAGAAATTGAAACCATCTCCAATGCTCGATGTTAATGCTGATTTTAACTTTTTTTTGCACCGTAGTCAAAGGTGAAACCATTGGAGAGTCGAGGAAAAAGCCAAGATGAAAGACCAAAGTTATTGGGTTCATATCGGACGATGTAAAGTTAATGGATTTTCTATTGTTTTCTAGGAACTAGGAAGTATCTTAATCAATTCTTAATAATGATGTGACGGTTTAAAATTGGGTTTTGATGTGAATGGTTGAAGGTAAAATGTTTTGAAAGCTGATGTAATATAGTTATATAAAACTGAGTCCAGTATAAACAATTGGAAATAATGAAAAATGCAAAAATCTTTTTGTAACTGTTGGTCTATTATTCTGTAATGACATTTATTTATATCAAATATATTTAGATGAATATCCGTGTTATTTTTACTTTTCATAGTATAAAATGAATGAATGAATGAATGAATACCGTGATAAACTTTATGTGGCCTGAAATTAGTTGGGCTTGAAAAAGTATAGTATAGGCCAGGGGAACATAATAATTGGGTGTAAAAAAGTTATAAAAGCAGCAGCAGTTAAATAATATATAATACTATCTCCAACCCAAAACCAAATTCTTACTACAAATTTGTAGAAAGAACCACGTGGAGTCCAAGCAAGTAAAAGGGGTTTGACGGGTGGGGGCATATTACGCACCCCCCCTGGCTCATTTTAGCACCAACGACCCACTCATCATCATCATCATCATCATCATCATCATCATCATCATCATCATCATCATCATCATCATCATCATCATCATCATCATCATCATCATCATCATCATCATCATCATCATCATCATCATCATCATCATCATCATCATCATCATCATCATCATCATCATCATCATCATCATCATCATCATCATCATCATCATCATCATCATCATCATCATCATCATCATCATCATCATCATCATCATCATCATCATCATCATCATCATCATCATCATCATCATCATCATCATCATCATCATCATCATCATCATCATCATCATCATCATCATCATCATCATCATCATCATCATCATCATCATCATCATCATCATCATCATCATC
>CM067169.1:135818249-135895749 GCA_034093135.1 Erigeron breviscapus
AACCAAAGTTTGTTCTGAATGCAGAGGCGGGTTTGTTCAAGAACTTGAAAACATACTAACCATAAACACTAACACCGAAGAACAAAATCAAAACGCCAGGTCAAGCATCATGGAAACCTTTGCAAACTTTTTCAGACGACAAGATACACAGCACAACGGTTCTAACAGGGGAGACCACCAACAAGACATGGTCTCTGAAGATGACAACAATAATAGCATGTGGGGCCCTTGGCCTATTTATACAGGCGACATGCCCGTTAGGATCTCTAACAATGGTGGACTTTTTGAGCTTTTTAATGAGGTACTTGGGTTCAGGAGAGAAAATGGGGCGGATTTCTTTGTGGGACCAGGAGTTGAAGAATTCTTTGAACAATTTAATGTTCATGATCAAGAAGTTCCTCAACCAACTTCAAAACCGTTAATTGATATGATTCCTACCGTTAAAGTTTCAAAGAAAGATACGCGGTCTGATTCCCATTGCGCTGTTTGTAAAGAGAAACTTATATTGGGTTCTAGTGCTAAGAAGTTACCCTGTAAGCATCTATATCATTCAGGATGCATCGCCCCTTGGTTGGCCCAGGTAAATTCATGCCCAGTTTGCCGGCGTGAAGTGACAACCAAGGGTGGCAGTAGCAGGAAGGGGAGCCGACTCCGTTTCTTGTGGCCCTTCAGGTCATGATCCCAGACTCGCACTTTGCACACTTGTTCTGCCTTCCCTTACAAAGAAACGATAGTTTTTTATTGGTTTTGTTTATTGTTACTTGTCCATCTACACAACTCAGTCATAAAGATCAATAAAAGTTGGTTGTTAGTCTGCTTGTTTCATTTCTTGCATTCTATTGGTCTGATTGGTCTCAATGATGCTTCAGTGCGTGTAGTCGATTCTGTGAGCTTCTACTGGTCCCGGTGTTGCTCAAAAGGATCACATAGCTGTTGAGAATCATATCAACTATCAACACCAGTTCATGATATATATAAAAAAAAAACAGTTCTGACTTTATAGCTTTTACTTAATCAAAGAGGCTTTTTCGTAATGTATATCTTGTCTGCCTACTTATAAAGAAATGTTTGCAAACTTAGGTGATACGTGCGTTATCAATACAGAAATAAAACAAATAAAAGACTATAAGAAGTTAATTTGTAAAATATTTGTAACTGTCACCTTAGCAAACAATACAAGTATATAATACATAGTAGTGGTATATTTATCTAAGAGAGTTGTGTTACCTTTTATCAATACTCATATTCATATAGTATTAGGTAGGTTTATATAAAATGAAAAACTTCATTGGTAATATCGCGTCGAAGAATGAAACAGCAAGTGTGGTTTGGATGATGAAGATGTTGACAAGACTGGTGTTGAGCCCAAGTACATTGAGCTGGTGATGACACAAGCAGGAGTGTCAAGATCGAAGGCTGACAACGCTCCGAAGGCTGCGGATGGGGACATAGTTTCTGCAATTATGGACCTTAATTATCTTCCTGACTTCTTCTGTGTCGTGTATGTTTGAGATCATTGAGATTGCTTAATGTGTTTGCTAACTGTACGAGCATGAGGAATTATATAGGGGAATGTTGTTTTACTTGCGCTCGGGAAACCGATTTGCTCGTTACATCTGTTTGTTTGATTACACCTCATGAAATGAAGTTTGTATATTCTTCAAAACAGACTTGCTCAATTATGTTTAGATGTGCCGGACTTGTGCATTGGAATGGTATGTGATATTAATGTATTATTTGAACTTCTTAAACTTTCTTTTAACAAACGATTCAATTGTTTTTGAGTGAACAATTGGCAGATTTTTAAAAGCAACTTTCAGTTCATTTTCCATTTTTGTTAAATTTTGATTTTACTTGATCTGAATATTATTACGAGTAGAAAATTACATGGAGGGTGAGGCCATACACATGCACCCACCCGTACATGCTAGCTAAACACCCTCTATACGCCACCTAGGCCCCGTACATGCTTTGACAAGTCAAGGAATGTCGCGTGTCATCATCACCTATAGACATATATATTTTCTGTACAGACCTCTACGGGACCTAGAGGTGGCATAAAACTTCTTTACGCGTACAAGCTTATACGTGATGTATATGAGGTGTTTCTAAACACCCTACAAAAAATCCTGTCCATATACTCAACTTAAATGTTGGAGGTACACATTTATGTAGGAAGAAGCCTTACACAAAATTTTAAGCAGTTTACAAGAGACTGTCAATCTGTTTGCCACCACCATGAAGATCTTCTTAGTTATGTGTCAGTTTTTATAAGAAGCTGGATTATTTTGCAATGCTCGATCAACCCACTCACAAACTCAATATGCCAGGTCAGCACATGTAAACACCTTCACGGGTTGCTTGAGACGAACAAATCACGTCAATTTTTATAAAAGAGCACCAACAAGAATATATATTCAAGCCAGAACAAAATTTCAAATATAAAGTATTGTGGTACCAAGTAACAGAAAATATTGTTATTCCAGCAAGTACAATGTTCCAGTTTAAGCCAAACTATAGATGCATATCTAGGCTACCACCCACTGGCCCACCCAGCACTACTGCCCCACTCATCTTCCACATCTCTGGACCTTCCGCTTCCACCCTCATTTCCTCGGTGGTTGTACGACCCGCGTCCTCTGCCCCGGCCACGGTAAGGTCTTGGCAGACCACTTGGATATGCATCATGACTACCACCATTCCTGTAATCACTTCTACCTGCAAAATATATGATTGAAGTAAATATCAAACCAAAATCATAAATTATTACATTATTCTTTTTAACTGTAAGGACCGCTAGTCAGACTCACCACTTCTAGAGCTTGGGGTGGATGACCTTTCACGATCTCCAGACGAGCCTCTATAGCCACCACCATTGCTATTTGAACCACCACCATAGCCACTTGAACCACCAGGTGCAGGGCTGCGCATTGGCACCATGGCAGCAACGGACCGAATAGAAGGCCCTGCATCATGTGGATCATCAATGTGTCTTTGAAAATAAGACACAAGCCTGTCAATTTCCTCGAACATCTTCTTGCGGAATTTGAAACCCTTTGGATACAATCCAACATACTCATGATGTGGATTCGAACTTCTTATGTATGTTAAGATAAACGTGCATGGGTGCTCATGAGATATACCAAAAGAATAAACAATTCTTGATGGATTCTCAATTTTTTCTTTCCTTAAACTCTCATCAACTTCAGCTTTCCCTCCATCTCTAAACTTGCGGTAAGCGAGCATTGTCTTTAAGTGAGTTACTAATGGGTCAACATAGCGATCCATTACCTACAATAGTGCAGATGGTTATGACTGATGCCTTCTCAATTCTCAACAATAGTTTGACATACATAGACCATCTACGATTTTGAAATTTCAATTATATTAATCGATCGCTAAAAGTTAATTTTGAAAGTGATCTAGACATGTTCCATTTTCTTCAAACCCTATCAAAAAAGATGAAAAATTACAAACTAAAGGTGGCAAAAGGGGTGAAGTCGGTGACAGGCAATTTTGGTGCCAGTAGAAACAGGTCGGGCCGAATTAGCCCAGAATCGAACGTTTACGTAATAAATCTTGTATTAGCATGATTACAAAATTATGTTACTTGAAATAATAACTATAATTTGTTAAACAGTTAATATTTAGAGATTTTATGCATAAAGACACTCATGACTAGGGATGGCAAAAATACCCGCACCCGATGGGGAATCCGATACCCGCACCCGATTAGACCGGGGAATTCCCGAGTTGACTGGGGATGGGGACGGGTATGGGGATGTAATTCTATTCCCCGATGAGGATGGGGACGGGGATGGGAAACCGTAAATCCCCGATCCCCATACCCGAACCCGAAAACACTATACATTTATTAAGATCTCTTTAAGTTTGATTCTATATATTAGAATCATTTTTAAGTTTAGAGCTTTTGTCTAATACTTTTTATGTGTTATACTTTGACAATCATTTACTTAACATATATATTAGTTTATACATAGAAAGAAAATGTCGAAATACACATTCTCCTACTTATCTTTAACTATGATAATTTATGTTCATCCAAAAAAGATATCCCCGATACCCGACGGGGACGGGTATGGGGATGTATTTTAATTCCCCGACGGGATGGAACGGGGATGGGGATTACAAGTGGAAATCGGGTACGGGGATGGGGATTAAGATCCACGACAATACCCGCCCCATTGCTATCCCTACTCATGACAACTTTCAACCCATTTGACATGTTCGACTCAATGGACATGTTTCCATTTAGACTATATTTTTGAATTTACCCATTTGACATCTTCATATCTTCACAAGGCATCAAATTGGCAGAAATAAGACCCCCAATCTACAGGGATATTTTAAAATGCAAGACTGACCTCGTCCAGATCTTCAAATACATCCTCTCCTATTTTTAACGTTTTCCCGAGGCATAAAACACTTGTAAAGTCCTTGTTTTCCTTCCCACCTTCAATAATATCTTTGTGGGCGTAAACACCCTCATAGATTTTGAGTGTCAAAGTTAAGTATGAGGTCCCACGAGAGCTAGGACGAACAATACTCGCACCAGGTTCCTTATCAGACAGCATCTGTCAAACAAAAATACGAATAGTTATTACAATTCACAACAATTGGTAATAATATAATATAATATACTCGTAATATAATTTGTAGTCACCCACCTCCATTGCTTCATCAGCTGTAATATTCTTGAAGCGTGGGTGAACAATCATTCTTGACTTAAAATGCTTCTTTGCCAACTCTTTAGCTTTACGAGCTTTTTCTTTGTCAACTTCTGAATTGTCACGGTCTTCGTGGTAATAAGGATCCATGGTTTTATAGTTTTGAGAACGGTCGCTTCTTACGTCATTGTCTCTACAACTCAAGAACACCTGAGCCCTATTTATATTAATTGCTTTTATTTTACAAGTCAAAATATCACCATCATTCAACCTCTCAGTCAAATCAATGTCTCTCCGGTCATCACTGTAATCTTCTTTACTAAGCATACCAGTCAACCCTGACTCAAGAAAACATACAGCTCTTTCAGGTTGAACCCTACGAACAGTTGCTTGGATGATTTTGCCCTCAGAAAGTGTTTCATTGGTCTCCCCAGAAAGCATATAAAACTCTTCCTCTTTATTTGGTACAACATACGGTCTTCGCCAGTCTTGGAAACCTTGTATCAACTCCAATCGTGTATGATTAAGAGTGTCTATTACATTCTCACGTTTCTTAGATCTTGCATATTGATCGACATCGAGAGTCTTCAATATAAATGGGTTTTCTCTAACATGCTCTATTGCCATTTCAAGCAATTCTTCATCATCGTGTACATCATCTCCTGCATCACCATGAGTGTATACATCTTTAGCCAACTCTTGTGCAAGAGAGTATGATTCCGGATGAATTCTGGTATCATCCAATAAGTCAATGAATTGACTACTGCTAGCAGCATTTCCACTTCGACGAACACGTAAGAACCCAACTGCATTTACAAACACCTTTTTGCCAAGACCATGAGTCAATAGGTCCTTACGGATATATATTGAACCAGCCCTCACCAAGGACCTCTGCAGAGTGGCGGCTTTTCGAGGCCCAAGCCCGGAAATGAACTGTAGAGGAGCAAATAACCATTCATGGCTTATGGCTAAATTTACATCAAGACCGACTTGGTTAGTGGCATCTACCATTACTTGTTCAACCATGCCATATTTTTCATCTGGAGTCAGAAAGCTTTCTAAAGGACTAAGTTTCCACGATAGTATCTCCTTTGCTGGTCCACATAAGGTAGCAACCATTGCTAACGGATTTTGAAGGTACCGCCCAAGGGCCACGGCACGCTTAACAATGCCTGAAAACATGATAAGATTGGAACTTAGATAACATTATGCTAAAGGTGGCTATATCAAAAGATTTACTCATAAACTTGTTAGTGTGCCACATCTGGCCATCTGGGTTGTGTTTTACCATTAACAAATAATACATAACAAAATTGCCTAATCAGCCAATTGTCGGCCGAGTGAGTTGAAAAATGGTCAGTGTGTATTATTATTAATGCATAAAATTCTGGATTGTTCTTGTAATAAGATCTTTATATCAAAATTAACGCACCAACTGCTTGCAACAATCAACAACTAAGTGTTTGTTGGGTCAACCGCACCCCACAAATCCTGAACTGTCTCAACTTGAGCCCCTCGTGCCACTTCAATAAGTATATCATTAAACAGAAACATGAATTTAATTACCAGGCTGTGGTTGAAGTTGATCAGATGATATACGAGAATTTTCATACAAGTGTGGGAGTGTCTCGTCAGCATATGCAACGATCATATTATCCATATCTCCGATCTCTCTTGGATGATGATCCACAATATCGCAATAGATCTGATAACAAACTAACAGCATTAATAAATAGGCAACTTAATTCGTGACCGGCAAAATAAAACCATACAATGATTGAGAAACGCATTTACCCCGTAAATATCATCCTTGAGCCTAGAACAGGACAAATTTACAGCTCCAAGAACAGTAACATGAGGTTGATGCTCCATCATAAAGTTCATGATGCGCTGTCGGTCGTTGATTTTCCGTTGATCACTTTGATCACGTAAGTTAATAGAACCAGCATAAAGCACATCAAGGACCTCCCCATATGAATCCAACATCACAAATGTTGTTGCAGGATTCCCTGGACCCCAACAGCATGCCATAACTCTTGGCGCAGCTTCAAAATCATCGGAAGAATTGACATCACGTTCCGTCTTCTGATAAGGTGCTATAGATACTTTGTCCCATAACAGTCTTCCATATTCCTCGAGTAACCAGCTTTTGGCTCTACTGGTCAATAAGGCCCGTGCCTCTTTTGCCATAGATGGTAAAAGCAAACAATCAAAGGCGTCTTTTATTATCTGCTTTCTTTGTTCATTCCACAATTGGGCTGATTTACTAACACCATCACTAAGATAGTATTCATGAGCATCACAAATAACTTCTTATGGATGGATGTTGGAAGCTTTAGAGACACTTGGATCAGCTTCTCCTCTTCAGCCTTTTGAATAAGAAGCCACTGTGCATCATCAAATCTTGTCAAAGGCTTGTCCTTCAACCACTTAATCCCTGCAAATTGATGATGTGAATCTATGGACAGATTGCCGTCAGCAGTAGGACTAGTCGACACCACCGCATTATCCATGAAAATGCTACGAACATGTCTCCTAACGCATGGCTCACAGCTAATTTCAACCGCCGCCTTTGATAAGTAAGCAAGATCAAATAGCAAGTATTTTAGATTGAAAAGAAAAAAAATAGGACTGGAGGAAAAAGAGTGGCAGGAAAAAGAGCATATTAAACAAATACCATATGTCTAGCGCCTCTGAGGACAGCCTGAGGATCTTCAAACATTGCACATGTAAATCTTGATGCCACCTCTTCTGGTGTCTCCTTTGCATCTTCCAATTCAGCCGTCCTCTGCATTAAGTATCAGCATCAAACATAGTCCACTGGTCTATTATTTTGTGCAAGTGGGAAGTATAATGAAGAATATACTAACCATTTGTTCAAGAGAAATTAGCAATCCAAATTCTTCGGAGCTATACCCAAACTTGCTAGCAGCCTCCCATAGCCCAGCTTTGCTACAAATGCTATACTGGGATTTCCTCTTGGGTCTCTTGAACTGTCCTTCATCCACACTGGTATCACCAGGTGGGAAGTGTAGATTAAATTTTAAATCAACATCATCAATTTCTCGTTCTGACTCGGCAACTTTGAGGGACTTCATAATTGAATCGAACAGTTTCTGATTCAAATGAAGGCGGCTTTCATCATATATGCTTCTTTCTTCCTCAAATCGCTTGTTGTAGTACAGCTCTAGAGCGCTTTTCCGTTTCTGAAGCAATAACCACTTTCTGTCTAACTCCAAAATATCCCAAAGTAACTGCAAAGTATAACCAATCTCCTCTAAACTTACAGATACAATGAAGTTAAACAAAGAGAGGAATATACACATATTCAGTTACCTTGTGCCGCCTAATCGTGGGTTTTTTTTCAGAGCTACTTCCATTCTCCTCGTCAGCTTGTAACACTTCTTCCCTAAAAAGACTCCTGCACAAATCCTTCCTATACATAGCAATAAATGGAACCTGATAACAAAGAGGTTAAAGTTAAACAAATCCTGAAAAAGGAAAGCAAAGATTCATGGTCTAGCATAGAGGGTAAAGGCAAAAACTTACATCTAATTTCTGCAGATGCCTAAGTTCCAAAAACCTAATAATGTCTCTTTTAAGTACTCCCGGCTCATGGCCAAGTTGATTTAAAATCCAGTTGCCCTCATCATCTATACTCATTCCATCTGTTGGTGGTGCACCAGTACTTCGTTCGGAGATCTACAAAGACAACTTGCCAATCAATACTAAAGGTGTGTGCATAGAGGAAACAATGGAAACACAGCATGTTCACATCATGACCTGCATTCTTTCAGGAATATCTATATCCCGGATACGATCATCTTCTTCAGTCATGTACTTCTCAGAAGAATAATCGGTTCAAATTCATCTTCTAGCCTCCTTTCCCTCCATTCACCATTTTCATCATACCTATTGCTCCTTTCTAGCCCTTCTTTGCGTTGCTTCAAGAACTCATCCACATCACCAAATATGTCATAAGCCTCCTGTATTGCACTAGAGAAGACTCCAGGGGCATGCCTAGACTTTTTTTTAACCTTCGTCCTCCTCCTGCATTAAGTGTCGAGTCTCAACTAATCAACTATATTTAAAAAATCAACATACAATTAGACAGTTTGACACACCTTATTCGTTCTCCATGTTCATCCACATCATCTTCACTAACAATGAAGTCAGACATACCATCATCATCATCTCCACCAATCTCACGAGCTTCTCCATCTTCAGGTTGATCATCTTCAGCAATATCATTATAACGTTGACCTATAAGGTATGGGTGAAATTACAGTTTATCACAATAGCACGTTGTACAATAATAATAAATAAATAAAGTGATGCTATTGTAGATGCTAAAAGACACACCCCCGTCGTCATCAAATAAATTACGCTCGATACCCTTTTCAGTTCCCTCATAATCATCTTCATCGGAAAATACAGATGGCCCTTCGTCAGCATCAGCCCTCGCTTTCTTTAGCCGTTTGAACTTTTTACTCTCCTAACGGATTTAACAGGAAATTCGTAAGAACTGTTCAAAAACCATCTGGATTAGGAAGTAAAGATAATAATGGAAAGCAAGAGACTCACAGCTTTTGGACGTCGAAAGCCAACATTATCTTCAAGAAGCTCATAATCATCTTCATCAAGAACATAGTTCTTCTCCGACTCTCTTAAAATCAATGCAAACACAAGTTAAAAGGGTATGACCGCCGTACATTAACAAGAAAAAGGTAAAACCTAAACCATGATTTTACCTTTTCTTCCGTTTTTTCTTCCTTTTCCTCTCCTCATCACCATCCGCCCTGTCCTCCTCTTCATCTTGATCATCTTCATCAACATCATCCACTATGAAACCATCTTTCTCATACTCATCCTCTCCTTCTTCTAAATAACATCATAAACAAAAGCACAACATAGACCAAAACTCAATATTATAAAACACCAAATAACATTAATTTTTCTTATTTATATTTAGGAAGATTTACATATATATCCTGTTTTTTAGACATAATTACATATTTACCCAAAGTGCAAATTTTCAATGCATAAATACAATGCTTCTAAAGCATGGTTTGGATAGATATGTAATTATGCCTCAAAAGTAGGATATATATATGTAAATCTCCCATATATTTTTAACAGCAAATAACATTAACACACAACATAATTGCAATGTTAATTAAAGCAAATATACCATTGAACTCGGAAACCGCGTAAAGACATATGAGACACACACAATGACTCTGAAAACGAAATATCATCGAATCACATATATTCATTATTATTGAACGAAATATCCAAAAGTTGTTCATAAAACTGCAAGCAATCCCATATCCAAAAACTGAATAAACGCACTGAATAATGAAACCCTAGCTACTTTATGTGGTTTAAATCTAATATTAGAAAATTTTAACACAAATGACCTCTATCTACTTTCATTAGTTCTGCAATTTTACACTTGTAACTTTTGATACACGGAAAAACACAAAGACGGCAATAAAACCCTAAGTAACTTTCTGGCACCAAAATCCAATAGCACAAAAAATGACATTCAATATACCAAGATAAACCCTATATCAGCCTCCATTAGTTCTGCAATTATTATTTTTAAGTAAAATCAAGACACGGCAAAGAAAGTAACTTTTTGCAGGAATAATATCATCACCAAAATTCACAATCTAAACACATATATTTACATAAACATGAATATATATATATATATATATTATATCATACCCTCTTCTTCATCATCGTCGTCATCTCGATCTTCGGGATCAACAGCATCGCCTTCTGGTTCTTCGTCCCTCTCCTCTTCCTCAACTTCCAGCTCCTCTATACATATAATATAATAATATAATTGATACAAGAAAAAATAATATTTTTTTTTTTAAAACATAATTCATTGATAGATATAGTAATTTACATAGAAATAAAAGGCAAACGGGCAAGCTGAAAAGGTTGTTAATTGAAGAAAAAATGAAAAGGTTGTTAATTGAAGAAAAAATGAGCTAATCGTACCTTCATCGTCTGATAAACGGTTTTTCCGGCCATAATGCGATAGGCGAAGTGAAAACCCTAGAATACAAAAACGCCGCGCGATAGAGAATGTTGAAGTTTGGGCGAATGCAAAACCCTAAATCTCGATTAGACACGAATGAATGAGACATATATATATGTTATGTATACGAAGAGTGGAAATCTTTGTGGAATTGGAGACTGGCTGCGAGGGAAATGGATTTTATATAAAACAACTGTGGTTGTATTAAGGCGGTTGTTTTACGGGTTGAACTTTACAAAATGGTAATTGGTAACTATCTAAGGCAGGGATTGCAACGGGCGGGTAAAAAACCGTCAACCGCAAACACCCGTCATGGACGGGTAATTTCAATAAATTTTACCCGTGGATACGTAATGGATAAATTTGTACGCACACCATATCCATCAAGGATATATCCGTCACGCAAACCCGTGATACCCATTAGAGAGATCCGTGGATATATTCATAGGATACCCGTCAAACCCGCATACTATTTTTTAGTTTTATATAAAGTTTATATTTATATTTATATATGTGACAAGGATATTGGTGAACTTTAAATTATATTTATATATATGACAAGGATATTGGTGAACTTTAAATTTTTATATATATACAACTAGTCCCTAATATCGTACGATGTACGGTAGCTATATAGATTGTATCATAAAGAAATTCAAATATGCCTCATACATGATTCGTGCGTGTGAAATAAATTGTGGTTGAAGTAAATCGATGATCGAAGCTTAATTATAATAAACAGTAATGATAAATATAATATATGTTTAGTTAGAGTTTTGGATTTACCTTAAATTTTTAAAACCACATCAAAATCGGAACTTGTAAGCATAGTGGATGATGACAAATAGCCTTGTGATTTCGGATCGTAAACTCAAAATTTTGAAGTCTTTATGTTAATAACTTATTATAACAAGTAAATATTCCCGCGCTTCGCGGCGGTAACATAATTTAAATAAAAGCATTATATTTGACACTAAATAGGTAAAAAATAACCCAAGTTAATTTAATAATGAAAAAATAAAATTGTTAACATTGATAATTAATATAATATAATATATATATTAAAGCAAAAAATAAGTCTTTGATTATTGACGTACTTAATATACTAACAAATGAATACACTGCTATCAAAACATTTGTCTCCATAATCACTTCCACATCTTTGAATAAAGATTATCTTATTTTCACATGATGAATTATAAGATAATTTCCTTAGATTTATCCGTTGCGTTTAAATAATTCTTCAAAAAGCTACCACCACTCTGTCATTTAATTCAAATTTTGTACAACTATCATCACTATTATCGGTTACACATACACACATCTATAAACCCTTATAAAACATATTGAAACTCTATTTTAAATAATTTAAGCATTTTTTTCAATATCCTCATATTGCCCCTAATTCACACATTACCTCTAATTTTATATCTCTAAACACAATTAGACAAACACCTTACCAAGATCTAACACACAGTCACTTTTTTCTCTCCTTCCTATTTACACACACGCATATCAATTCCGCTCCCACTGTTTTGTATTATCATCACCGTTTTACCGCCGCAACGCGCGGGCACCAACCCTCGTATATACATATACACATACGTGAGTGACCGAGTTCTGTTGATTTTGGTTGAACTAACTGTATTTTAAACAACAAATTAGGCTCAACAACAAAGTCGTTAAACTAAAATGACTGTTACTTTTGAGAAATGTATGCTTGCCTTAATTAGACATGCGTTAAATAAACATATGCATTAATTTACAAATATTATTTACTAACCTATACATTTTCTCACAAAAGTTTTACCATTAATACTCTTTAAAAACTTCAAGTATTATCAATAATCGTCAAAATAATAAAACATAAAAGAGGATGATTAACCTAAATTTCCATTCATAAAAAAATGAAACTAACAAAAATACAATGATTTGCGTAGTTTAGTAACTTTAATTGATATTTATTTATCCATTTTAAAGCTTCAAATCAAGTAATCAACTGTAAAATTTCATAAACACAAAAATGATATAAGGAATTTCAATAGAATTGGAGTGTGCGGCTAGGAACAAACAAATACCGAAAATAAAAACTTATGAAAATGCCACGTGTGAGCTTCTAAGAGTAGAACATAAATTGAATCCCACATGCATCTATTTTCTACTGAGTAAGTTATTCTTCCATCTTTTGTCTTTTTGTATATGTGTTACTATTATGCTGATAAAACTTGTATCCCATGCAACACAACATATACTATTTGTTACAGGGCTATCCCCTCACATAAAGAAGTTGTTTTTTAAATATAATAGTAATTAATATAAGTAATAGTAGATGAAAAATTAAGAAAGAAAAATAGACAATTTATTAATGAGAAAACAACCAATCAAATAAGGTTATAATGTCTTTTGTATTAATAAGCGAAGAGTTAGAGTTTAATTTTAAGTCTAATAAGGAAATTGAATTTATATACAACTAAAAAAAGCTAATTTAACAAAATAAATAAATTAAAAGGACACGTGTCGATCAAGGATTACGCCACGTGTCGTTTCAAGAACATGTCAATCATGTTTTAGTTTATTGGTAGATGTTTCCAATTTTCAATTCAAATCTAATAAACTTAAAAATATTACTCTTATAGATTGAATATTCAATAGATATTAATTCATGTATAGTTTTTTTTTAATGGCCATACTATATAATTTATAATGATAATCCATGGATCTACCCGCAAGCTTGTATAACCGCGGATAATATACATGGATCAAATATTTAACCCGTTGGTGGATATCCGCGAATTGACGGATCAAGAAAAACCCGCGGACATGGTAATGGAAAAGAGATATCCGCACCCGTTACCCGCGGGTGCCATCCCTAATAAGCGTGTTTTTTTCTTTTACTTAATAAATTTACTTATTAAAAACCTAAGTCAAATTTCATGTTTTTTCACTTAATAAACAAAAATAACCATTAATTATTTATATTTTACTTAATACATAAAAGAATTATTTATGTATTCAGCAACTTAATATATACTCAACACTTAAAGACAAAAAAAAACCTTAAGTATATAAGATCTATTTTCTTCCATATTGAGTTATTGACCACGGAGTAAATTATTGTTTTTCCTAAAAAAAATTAACAGTATTTCACTTTCAATCCTTAATTGAAAAAATAGGAATTTTTATCTTAAAGTTAGTAAAATTTTGCAATCGTGGTCCACCCTTCACACGGTGTGAATTTAAGACCATTAAAGTTAGTAAAATTTTGCAATCGTGGTCCACCCTTCACACGGTGTGAATTTAAGACCATTAACGACAAGAAGTGTGAGGATTAGATGGTCCACCCTTCACACGGTGTGAATTTAAAAGACCATACGGAGTATGGCGAATGTGTTTTTGATTTTGATTGACATGCTTTCTTGAACGAGTATTTGACTACTTGAAGTATGATGATAGAAGTTAAGATGAAATAAGCATTGTAAGAACGTGAGGATATTATGGCAACAAGGAACTTGTAAACGATAAGTATGGTAGTTATAAAAGCTAAAGCCTAATCTAAAATCTTTTGAGCCAATTTGTTTTCTTTCACTTCGGGAGCATGCGATATAATGTTGAGAAAAGATCGTTTATATGTGAAGGACGCCAAATTTCATGGAAGGAGAAGGCGACCTAGTTGAGAATCCCTGTTGTAATATTACAATTGTTTTCGTCGGAAGAAATGAAGCGGTTAGTTGATACTTTCGCTTGTGCGTTATGACAGTCATGGTATGGCAGTTAAGTCTCTTATTGTTGAATCATCAATGCCAAATGGAATCACGGTCTATGGAGAATCTTCTTGCTATTCGTGATTATCCCAAATACTTTTACGTGAATTGTATTCGTTCTAGCCGTTTCAAGTGATTCCCTTCGTTCCAAGAAGTGCGATTATGTAATTAAAGGAAGCAGGAGGCGTGTGCGTTTAGTCACTTGTGAGCTCAATAAAGTAACAATCGGAAACGAGTACCCGTTGTTAAAATATGATGTTCTATTCAATCTTTTAGTGACAGTTCCTTATTATTTCTTAGACGAAATTCTCGATTCCGTTTCATTAACATAAAGCACGTGATGAAGATATTTCAGATAATGTTGTTCATGCTCGTTATGAGCACTTCGAATTCGTATTTATGCTCTGTGATTACATTGATGTTCTACAAGTTTCATGAATCTTTTGGACCGCAATTCTCATTCTTTATGTGATAAGTCCGTAGTTGCTTTCTTTGACCACGTTATGTTTATTCTAAACGTCAATTCATTCACGAAGTTCTTTTACAAGAGGCCGAGGAGTATTGTAAAGGGAAGAGTTTCATGTCAATTTGTTAGATGAACTATCTGATTTGGAAAAAGTGTTATTGCGATCGCGTGGTTACCTAAAAGAGAGAATGAGGTTGATTCGGCTTGGATTAGTGTGGTGACGAAGTGGAGACAACCTACAAGATCAATACAGATTAGAAGTTTCGTAGTTGACAAGAGATAAATGTCGCTTTACTTTCGGCTTTTTGAAGATAGCCTCGCCGTTGACCGAATTAATTAGAAAGAATGTGAAGTGAACTAGGAGAAGAGAATGAGAAGTTAAACGAAATACTAAAAGAACTCAAGAAGAATCGTTTCATTCGCGGTTTAAAGTCCACCGGAGTTGTTTTCACTCTAAAATTTTTGGTGTTTTTACAATTAAAATGTCAAACTTACCACTTGATTTTGATCATAGGAGTCTTAAGTGTTTTCTTTTCTTTTCGAACAACTGTTTTAAGAGTTGACGAACTCTTTCCAAAGATTACGTCAATGAAGTTTGGTGTTACCCCGAGGTGACTCAAGTGAAGATTTTGCAACAAGAACCTAAACAATCGAGAATTCGAATCACACGGAATATTTTCTAAATAGTTATGCAATCTTATTAGACATCATGATAGAACTCAGAATCCTCTCTTTAACGAATCAAAACGATTTTGCTCCATGAAACCTATATAATCTGGATAATTCCTTCACCGGTATGACGAAGATGTGTCAAGATCTTAAGAGAGATTATTAGTGGCCTCAAATGAAGCGGAATCTTGTAAGCATGAATAGCTGCTCTTTAGTGGGTCATAGAATTTGCTCATGATCTCGTTAGAAGTCCCAGTATAGCACTAGCTATCGCTATAGTATTCAGATTTGCCTCCGTATGAAAGTTGTTTGATCAAAATGTAGATTCCCTATTCGTGTTAGAAAAGTGGGACACCAAGAGTCGTGTGGCACGGGTATAGTGATAAAGATGTCCATGAAGATTGAAACGATGAATAACAACTGAAAGTGGGCCATGATCGGCAAGAATTTTATGCGGATAAAGGAGAAAGACTTATCAAGTTCAATTTTGGTAATTGTGTAATATGAAGAATTTATTTTACGAGTTGCATATGAGGGAAAATCTAAGATCTTAGTTTTCAATTCTTCATTCTCTACTAGTGTTCATCTCAATTGAAATCAAGAAAATAATCAAGTAATGAAGATAATAGTAATAATTATAATAACCATCATTGTATACTTGATTCTTGAGATTAGAAGGTGGGTTAAATCTGAAAATTTAAAGATGAAATAAGAAGGAAGATTAATTGGCTTGCATGAAGTAGAAATCACCATCCATGGTTGTTAATTGAGGTATTGTTCCTAATTCATACTATGTTTTATTAGGGTTCATATTATATGGAATTGGGGGTTTTTCTTAAAAGGGGTTAATTGTTTAAAATCAAGTTAGGGTTCATGTAATTTAATCAAAGTTGGAGTTTTGGTTGGATTGCATGATAGATTTTTGTTGTATGATAGTGAGATTTTATGAAGAAACGTGTAAGAAGAAGATAAGTCAAGACCTACATGGTAGTGCAAAAGCGAGGGAGAATGATGATGTGCTAATTTAAACTCGAGAGTCGTTACTAGATGCGGCTTGGATCACGAGGTCGTGATCCGTTCCAAGTGGGGGAGAGTTGTAACACCCCAAAATTTTAAAAGGTGAAATAAATTAGTTTATATTATAGTTTTAACATTTAAAATAAATTCCTAATAATTAAAATTGAAATATGGGATTGTTTTAGTTGGAACTTTAGCGGATAGCGGGTATTCTACCCATCTAAAAACACTTAGGGCGTGGCACATGGAGGATGTGCCAGCCATTTCTATTGTTATGAGTCATCTTCCATTCCACCCACTTCTCAATTACTTCTTCATCTTCCATTCCACCCACTTCTCAATTACTTCTTCATCTTCCATTTCTTCAATTCTTCATTCTCTACTAGTGTTCATCTCAATTGAAATCAAGAAAATAATCAAGTAATGAAGATAATAGTAATAATTATAATAACCATCATTGTATACTTGATTCTTGAGATTAGAAGGTGGGTTAAATCTGAAAATTTAAAGATGAAATAAGAAGGAAGATTAATTGGCTTGCATGAAGTAGAAATCACCATCCATGGTTGTTAATTGAGGTATTGTTCCTAATTCATACTATGTTTTATTAGGGTTCATATTATATGGAATTGGGGGTTTTTCTTAAAAGGGGTTAATTGTTTAAAATCAAGTTAGGGTTCATGTAATTTAATCAAAGTTGGAGTTTTGGTTGGGTTGCATGATAGATTTTGTTGTATGATAGTGAGATTTAGTTGGACAGATTCTGTCCCTGAGTTGAAACGAGTTAAACACCCTCATGACAGAATTTTCACTTGTTGAGTCCTAAAAAGAAAATGTAGGTTATTGTGTTAAGCAAATTTTGCCACTGGAATCATGTTAAAAGAGTAAGTAGAACTTGAGTTATGCTTGTTTGAAGTCTGCTAGGTCAAATATGAAAACGATGGTTTTGATACGAAAGTAACTTTTGGCCAATTGAAAATGATATAAGAGATACATGTTATGTGAACCAACTCAAGATTAATATAAGATTGTAAATGATGGGTTGGGTGTTGAAATGCTAGTGATTATGGCTAGGTGACCTTATACGTGATGAATGACCATATGTGTGTTTTTAATGTGAATTGATAGGTGATTGCAAATACGTTGTTTTATGGTCATTTGAAGTCAGTAAGGTCAAAGCTGTTTAACAGCAGCAGTTTTGGTTTTTAAAACGAGTAAAACTCACGTATATGAGTCAAATCTTGTGTTGGTCACTGAAGATAAAATGTGCTAAAATGTGTTAAGAAGAAGTGGCCACTGGAATCATGTTAAAAGAGTAAGTAGAACTTGAGTTATGCTTGTTTGAAGTCTGCTAGGTCAAATATGAAAACGATGGTTTTGATACGAAAGTAACTTTTGGCCAATTGAAAATGATATAAGAGATACATGTTATGTGAACCAACTCAAGATTAATATAAGATTGTAAATGATGGGTTGGGTGTTGAAATGCTAGTGATTATGGCTAGGTGACCTTATACGTGATGAATGACCATATGTGTGTTTTTAATGTGAATTGATAGGTGATTGCAAATACGTTGTTTTATGGTCATCTTGCAATTGTGGTCGCAAATAAGGTGAGTGTATATGCATTTGATCATGTTCTTGTTATTAGGGGTCATAGGTGGGTAAATTCCTATGACCCGTTTGATTGTTGTGAGAGCTAGTAGGTGGGTAAATTCCTACTAGCCAAATTGTGATTTAGAGTTAGTAGGTGGGTAAATTCCTACTAACCAAATTGTGATTTAGAGTTAGTAGGTGGGTAAATTCCTACTAACCAATTTGTTGTAAGAGTTAGTAGGTGGGTAAATTCCTACTAACCAATTTGTTGTAAGAGCTAGTAGGTGGGTAAATTCCTACTAACCAATTTGTTGTAAGAGCTAGTAGGTGGGTAAATTCCTATTAGCCAAATTGTGATTAAGAGTTAGTAGGTGGGTAAATTCCTACTAACCAATTTGTTGTAAGAGTTAGTAGGTGGGTAAATTCCTACTAACCAATTTGTTGTAAGAGCTAGTAGGTGGGTAAATTCATACTAGCCAATTTCCATAGCCATGTTGAGAATGATTGTGTGAGCTAGTAGGTGGGTAAATTCCTACTAGCCAAATTGATTGTGTGAACTAGTAGGTGGGTAAATTCCTACTAGCCAAATTATTTGTGAGAGCTAGTAGGTGGGTAAATTCCTACTAGCCAAATTGTTGATTAAGACTAGTAGGTGGGTAAAGTCCTACTAGCATTATGATTGATATGGATGAAATGACTATCAAATGATAGGCTATCATTGATGCACTTTTGTATGGTAACTTGTTTATGATTGTATGTGTATGCATTCACTAAGCGTTTAGCTTATCCTTTTAGTTGTTTACCTTTTTATAGGTTGTCCCGGATGCGGAAGAAAGTTAAGTAATATAAAGTTTGAAGTTGAAGATGCTTTATGGATATTGATTGTTTTAGCTATATGCGGATAATGGTATTGGTAATAGGACCCTTAGTGACCCCTTTGGAACTATCGGCTCATTGTACTCTTGTTATGTCATTTTTGTAAAGTTATTATGATGTCTAGTGTTAGACTCGAGTTTTGGTCATTTTAATGGGTCGTTTTGTAGTAGTGACGTATTGATCACAATTAAATGTGTTTTGGAAAATCTAATAATCCGTAACAGGTTTGGATGACGATTTTACGAACGGGTCATGCCGAAATTTCTAATTTTGTACGTCGTCTTTTGTAATGTGTCAACTTGGGTAAAATGACCCGTTTCGTTGTAAATGCTACACTTGGTCAAATGAAAGCTTTCGGAATTTTGAATGATGTGTCTTTAACTCATTTTGAAGTTTGGTAAAGGGATTTAAGGTCTGAATATGATTGTTAAAAGTTTGCAAGTCTTTTGAAATGTCAAAGTGGGTTTTGTGAATTCTGGACAGAAGTTTCCCACTGCGCCGCAGTGGTATATAAAAAAAAAATAAAAATAAAAAATCCTTATTTTTCTCGTAAATCGAGTTGTGTCGTTACATTATTGAATTAATACACATCCCATTTTAAATTCACAACAAAATATGCTCCTTCTCTCTCATCTCTAGAAAATCCATACAAGTATACAAAACCACATCAATCCATCCATACATCTGTATCTATATCTATAAGAAGAGATCTCAACAAAACTGTATGTCGGGAACTGTGAACAGATCTCAACAAAACCCTAATATTTCTATCAAGAATAAGAAGAGGAGACAAAAATCAATCACAAACCATTCAAAAGAGAGTGGCGGTGGTGGGGTGAGGTGTACAGTGGTGGTGGTTATTCACTGGGTGGGTTGCCGGCTGTGGCGGTGGTGGTTCGATGTTCATAACCGAGATGATGATGATAATGATGTTCATTGGGTGGGTTTCCCCTTTTCTAGGTATTCTTTTGTTATCGATCTGTATATCATATACTGATATACATAGGTTATTGAATTAATACACATCCCATTAAAACTTAAAAACCTCGCCGGAGATTAAACCCACAGTGGTGAGTGTGGTGGTTCGTATGGTGGTGAGTGTGGTGATTCGGGGGATATATGCGGGTAAGTTTATCTTTTATAATAAGTTTATTGTTTGGGGGATATCATCTGATTTGGGGGTTATAGGAAGAAAGGTGATCAATATATGAAAACGAGAAGTTGGGATTTTTGCAGATTCGGGGGATATAAGAAAGGTTATGGAATTTGCAGATTTGAGAAAATTGATATGTGTATTATGTATATTGATTTTGAGTGTACATATAGATATATCATAGTTTTGGAAAGAAATATGGTGAGGAAGATTTGGAAAGATATAGATATAAATCTGCTATTTGTGTGATTTATTCAGAAAATATAAAAATTTGGATTTGTATTTTGTTTTGATTATTTGTTTAGAAAATGCGATATAGATCTAGATCTGTTATTTGTATATAGATCTGGATTTGTTTCCATTTCTTTTGATTATTTGAGTGAATAGGGTGTTTTAGGAGTAAAAAGACAAAAGTACCCTCATGTGAATTGCACGTGAGGCGGTTAACGGAGCTACACTAACGTCTGTTAGGGTAAGGGGTATCTAATGACACAAAAAGTCACCATAGGGGTATGTAATGATACAAAAAAACGAGAGGGGCGAAACTTGATAATATGACATACCCAGGGGTATGTAATGAAATTTTCTCAAAAAAAATAAACTTACTGGTCCGAAATCTAAAAAAAAGTTTCATATCTACGGATTCATCTTATTCTTTTGATATATGTAATGGTAAGTAGTGATTATTTTATCAAGTTTGTTAGGGTTATTTTCGATCTCCAATGGTGGGCTGGTGGCTACTACAGAATCACCATTAGGGTTTATTGGTAAGTTTTTTGTTTTGTGTATATATATCTATATGTCTATATCTATGTATATATTATTTTACTTACTTTTGAATTTAATAAAGTTTGAATAAATTTTTATAGGATTATAACTTCACTGGTGATTGACTTTTCTTCTTAAAATCAGGGAAACTCCGACGACTTTTGGCCAGAAAATATCATCAACATCGAGCCAAAAGGTTGTGATGGAAGGTTTAGGTAATATTTCACTTTTTTTTAGTATAATAGAAAGCAGCGATTTTTGTAAGTATAATAGAAAGCAACGATTTTTGTAGGGTTATGAGATTTAGAATAATGTAGTTTCATGTGTTTGAAAGTGTTTAAGATGGTATTTCAATAACTTGTCATGCTTCATGTTTTTGCAGAGACAAAAGAGTGTTCTGAAGGTGTCATCTCTTCTAGGATAGCTTGCTGATTGAACACCACAGATCCTGAAGTAGCTGGTACTTCAGTTTACTTCTCCATTATCAAGTTTACGTGGTTATACATTTTTTTAAAACAAATTTTTGATCCGCATTGTCGGTTTGCATATTCTGATTGTTAATCTTTTCCAATGATTGATTGATTGTTAATCTATATATTTTATATAGGTACCATGTGATTTGAAGACGATTTTGAGCAAGTATCATTTTTTATATAGGTTCCTAATCTTTATTGTTTTTTTAAATCATTACATATATTTGATATATGTAATGATATATAGTGTTTTTTTATCAAATTTTGTTCGGGTTTTCTTTTCGATCTACAATGGATGCTAGAGCCGCATCACCACCAGCAACAAGTATTGTAAGTAATAAGGTTTGTGATTGTAGTTTAATATAAGATTTATTTAAGTTGGTTTACTTTTTATGTTTGATTTTTGGGTTGTGATTTGTTTTTATGTTTGATATATAGTATAGATATATTTTCTGGATTTTTGGGTTGTAATTGTATAATAATGTAGTATAGATATACTGGAGCATTTTTTGGCATGTATATCTCTTCATTATGAAATAACATTAATAGTATCCAGTAGCATTTGCTAGAGGTTGGTTTGTGTCTTTTGAATGATTGTTATAAACTTAAATTGTTCTATGTGCTTCTTTGTAGTATATAAGGTTGGTCATTAGTTTTTCGATGATGTTTTATGGTTATAATTGTTTGTTTGTTACAATTGAGATAGGATTGGTTATAATGTAGTTTAGATATACTGTCTGGATTTTTAGGCTGTGATCGTATAATAATGTAGTATTGATATACTGTGTGGAGCATTTTTTGCCATGTATGTGTCTTCATAGTGCATTCCATAGTGTTGATTTGGTATATATGAAAACAGGTCGCGTGGATATAATATATGCACTCCCTAATATACCTCCCCCCCTTATGTTTTTGATTTTCAAATTTGAAAAACCAAGGCTATATTCAATCTTCCTTAATATGATGGTTTATTCTTTTTGATTGGCTGTGATGACATGTTTACATTCAAAGAAGAAACTGAATTTATGGATATTTAAGTTGATTTTAATTGTTGCTACAGTTGTGTATTACTTAATCTTCAAGTTGTCTATACTTCAGGAGGTTATGGAACTATGGATGATGTATAAAGATGACCACATGGCAGCAGCCTGGAATTCATAAAGAAACCCGTGAGTTGTCGTTTTTTAATGTTTGAATTAGTTACTTGAGGAGGGATTGTTTCATGTTTGATTTCTTCGAGCATGGTGTTAGTGTGTTACTTCATTAAACTTCTAATTTATTCTCTCCGGTTTGACAAAAAGTGTTCATGGGTCGATAATTTGAAACACGATATGTTTGACCCGTTACCCAACCCGTCAATGTTGCCTTACCTACTGTTGACCTTGATTTGGGCTCATTCACTTTTAGTGAAATGTTAGTCATATTGTAGTAACTCTTAGGATATGATTATGTGTGTAACAAAAGTTTCTGGTGGTGTTTTGTTTTAACTTGCAGGAACTGGCTGACACAAACATTTGTTGCTAATGTACAAGATTCTGGGTCATGCAAGGTAAATATTTTTGAATAGTTTTGGTTCTTTGTCCATAAAGTAGATGATTAGCAGTTGTGCCGACAACCCTCCACATCTTGCACATCCTCTTTTAAATACTTATGGAGCTATATTCTATGTTTTTTTACTCGAGGCATTATGATGGTTTTATATGTTGAGGTCTCGATATTGTTTCGAGTTTCAGTGTTGGATTGGATATAGTCAGGGTATTGTAAGCAGAAATGGATTAGAGTTAGTGAGTTACTAAAACACCTGATTTCTTGACTGATGATATTACTGATTTGGCTATTGGTTTGATTTTAGCCACTAACAATCACTCTTGGCTACAAATGTGTCAATATTACATTGACTAAGAATCACTCATGGACTTAAATGTCTTAACTTGATGAGGTAAAAGACTGCATATCATCAAAAACCAATACTTTACACATTTGTACCCCTGATATGCTTAATCACATCATTGTATCCAAGAAACTAATAGTTTCTGGCGTGTTTTTGTAGATACTTTATATGAGGTAAAAAAGAAACAAGACCAAAAAGTGTAAGCTTTTCATGGTACCATAACAGTGCTATAGAGGTGATTGTTAAGGAGGCTTCTTGCTACTCCTTTTACTTTGTGTTATTACTATTTTGTTGTTTAAAGAAGAAAAACGCAGATTCCGTTGGTGACTTAAAGGTCCAAGTTGTCACTCCTGGGTTAAATAAGAAATCTGATGACTTTGAAAGTGTGGTACAAGCAGCCGAGAAAAACGAGTTGGTTATCTTTGAGGTTCTTGGAAAGGGTTGCTATGGAACAACTTATAAGGCTATATTAGATGAGGAAACGACAGTGGTGGTGAAATGGATACCGGAAGTTGGGGTTCAGAAGAAAGAATTTAAACAGCATATGGAGTTAGTAGGGTGGCTTGGAAGGTACCCAAAAATTGTGCTGTTGTGCGCTTACTATTATTCCAAGCATCTACCAATAAACTAAATCAGGATTGAAATATTCTTAAAACGACACGTGGTGTAATCCTTGATCGACACGTGTCTTTTTAATTTATTTATTTTATTAAATTAGCTTTTTTAATTGTATATAGATTCAATTTTCTTATTAGACTTAGAATTAAACTCTAACTCTTGGCTTATTAATACAAAATATATTATAACCTTATTTGATTGATCGTTTTCTCATTAATAAATTGTTTTTTCTTTCTCAATTCTTCAACTCCTATTACTTATATTACTTATAATAAGTTATTAACATGAACACTTCAAAAATTTGAGTTTACAATCCGAAATCGTAAGGCTATTTGTCATCATCCACTATGCTTACAAGTTTCGATTTTGATGTGATTCTAAAAATTTTAAGGTAAATCAAAACTCTAACTAAACATATATTATATTTATCAAAACTGTTTATTATAATTTAGCTTCGATCATCGGTTTACTTTAATCACAATTTATTTTATACTCACGAATCATGTATGAGGCATATTCGAATTTCTTTATGATACAATATATATAACTAGCGTACATTGTACGGGTATTATGATTAGTTTCAAGATTAAAAAAGTATGAAGAGTTGGTAGAAAATTGAGTGGTTAAATAAGTGTTTAAAATCATGAGCTTGCTTTGACTACTTTCTTTCTTCTATTATTGTTTTGGATGCACTTGAAGCAAAGAACACAATTACATTTTGTTTTGTTTTAATTTTATGATCATTTATCTAATTATATAAGTAGGTCATGTATAGCAGTATATATATGTGTGTATGTTATGTAAGTGTGAAATATAAAATTTAGAGTTGTGGCAAAAGAGAAATAGCGAAAGATGAAGTTGTAAATAAATTAATATTAGAGAATTAGACTGGAGAATTAGCATCATTTTGGAGAATTAGTCTGGAAACAATAAATGTTTTTACTTAGACGATAACTATTTTTTATTTTCTCGGAAATATTAAAAACAGTTTTGTTCGACAGGCCCGCGTTTTACGCGGGATCTAAATCTAGTTTTAGGATAAAATAGAAAGGATAACAAGGTAACATTATCAAGTATATGTATCTATACTATATAATAAAGAAAATAGCCTCCATGTTGAAAGTTACATGGAGGGAAATGACTAAAATACCCTTAATAAGTATATAACACTATCAGTCATTTTTCTTTTAAAATATCTACATTAACCCTTTACATCAATTACTTTTACATCAATTATCTAACATCACTCAATGCCGCCATTACAACCAACAGCCGTCCCCCACCACCACACCATTGCCGCCACGAAAACCGCCGCATTGCGCGGGTAACGTGCTAGTTTGTATATACATATATATGGATGTGTGTTTGCATTTGTAAGAATATGAATTTGCGTTTAGTTTTTGACTGAAAGTGTAGTTAATTTGTAGGTATAGTGGGAAATATAAGCCATGTATGAAAATCCATCGGAGAAGATGCTTGTTGGTCGGAATTTCGATGGAGAAACGGCTGGACAAATCGACCCACGGGATTGAAAGTAAAAAGTTTGACAACGTGAGGGACGGAATATCTAATTTACTCAATTTATTAAGACGTTGTAAAGGTGAAAGAACCATCCTACCCTCACATTTGTTGCACGCGCCTTCATTAACGGCCAAAAAACTCATAGGGTCATGATCCATGCCTAATACTTAAAGTGTTAGCATCTCATCTCTTACATTTTTATCTCATACCTTACTCTCAACTGACTTTGTATGTCGCCTCGTTTTATCTTTCTCATACCACATTCCATTGTTTCATTGGCAATCAACATCTCACACTTCAAAAATATCACACTTCATCTCGTATATAAAAAACCCCACAAAAAGAAAAAAAAATACCTTACGGAAAAAAAAGTCATACCTTACTCTTTTGCCTTGTGGTTAAGTTTATCACAAAAATTTGTCACGCCCCCTAAAAAATTGTTGACGACAATGTTCTCTCGTGATGCGAAAGTTTACCGCATTCTTCTTCCGCCTATCGTCAACTCTCTTAGTATATCTCATATTTATATTTATATCAAAAATATATTGCGATATATTTTTATGTACGTGTGTTTAGATTAATTAGACAAGTTTTAAAAACTATATTCAACAAAACATATTTAAACACAATAATGAAAAATAAAAAACATAATTAAAGGGATAATAACTTCATCATCATTTCCAAAAGGTTAAAATAATATTTTATTTGTTTCATTTTTGTTATAAAATCTGTTATATTTATTATTTTAAGAAAAACTTCATATCTTTCACTTAAAATTAGCTATACTTGTTTAAATAAATCAATCAAATTTTAAAAACTATATTCAACAAAACATAAATAAATAAACATAATATTATGAAAAATAAAAACACAATTAAAGGGACATAACTTTATCAACAATTTCAAAATGTTAAAATCATATATTATTCATCCCATTTTCATTATACAACTTATTATATTTATTTGTCTTTTATTAAAAATTAGACATACTTTATATATGAGTGAGTTTTTTTTAAAACTAATTTTCTAAAACTTTTGTTTATCAAGTTTACTTAATTATATAAAGGTTGGTTATTGTAAAACAAGTATATATTAAAGTAAAACAAATAAGATACTATCTTGACTGTTGGATTATAATAAAATTGATGCACGAAGATTCATAGACAAAAATGTGTGATGCACAATGACTTTTAGTTAAGAGAAAGTATTTGTTTTATTTTAGTAGTTGTTTTATTTTAACCACAACCTAATTATATACTAAAACAAGAATTTTAACCCCGGGCGTTGCCCCGGGAGACATAACGATACGTAAAAGGTAGATCGTGTATAAGATCGCTGACATATACATAACAATAAACATACGATAAAAACGGAAAAAAAACTATTTGAAAACTAATTATTTAGTTCGGGCGGAAACATTACATGATACTCTAGCTGTTGGTGGGTGATTATCTAGCTGTTAGAATCATTTAAAAGAAATAATTAAAACCAAAAAATGAAATATAAAAAATAAAGCATTTTTTTGACAAATAAAAAGTTTTAAAAATTGAGACTTTTGTTATAGCATAAACAGTAAAATATACTGTTATATTTCTCCGTTAGTCTGTGGGTACGTGGCTAATGACCGGAGTAAAAAGTATATATTTTTTTTAGTTAAAAGACTTATGTAAAAAAAAATATTAGTTAATAGAAATAAGGAAAAAAAGAAAAGAAAAACCAAGAACAAAAAAAAAATAAAAATTCTCCGTTAGTCTGTGGGTACGTGGCTAATGACCGGAGTAAAAAGTATATATATTTTTTTAGTTAAAAGACTTATGTATAAAAAAAATATTAGTTAATAGAAATAAGGAAAAAAAGAAAAGAAAAACCAAGAACAAAAAAAAAAAAAAAAGATGATATCAGCATGACGTAAGCGGTTACTATTCTAAGTGTTCTTCTTTGTTTATATATATATAATTTAATATATATTTTATTTTAACCACAACCTAATTATATACTAAAATTGGTTCATCGACATCCGTGGTGATATCATTATAACATTGACTCGTGATTGACTTGAACGCTAAATAATTTTGGTCTCATTAACTTATTTCATCGTCTACTTTATATTTCATTTTGTTGTTTTTGTTTTTAAAGTCACCTAACCAGAAAATGGTATAACATAAACATGTTAGTTATTTTATACTTTCGACTGTCTATTTTTATTTTTCGTTTCTATTTTGTCGTTTATTTAGTTGTTAATTTTTGTATGTTGCTCTTACTATTTTTATTAGTCATCTTCATACCACACTGTTATTTGTTTTAAACAACATATTACCATAATATATTTTTATATTACCGTTATATTTTATGTTTGTAACGTATTATATCATTCTTATTAAATTATCATTAGTATACTGGTATTAATATAGTCATTGTTATATATGTTTCATTATTTGTATTAATATGATTATTGTTTAAAGTTTGACGTAAAATTATAATTGTTACAAGTTTAAATAAAATAAACACTTTAAATCATTGACAATGTTGTGGATGATAAAAGTTCAGGAAGAAGTTCAACAAATTAATAATTTAGCTCATTAAATATGGATTACATGTGTAGTTGTGTGTATTCCATAAATAAATACATCTACAAATGTAACATCAAAAACCGTTTAAAACAAGTAATTTTCAAGTAGTTAGGTGTTAATCTAAATCCTAATCCTAAACAAAATCCCAAAACATCACTTTCCTTCACACAAACACTAGACTAAAAAGGCATAGGTTAACACGACCAGGAAAAGGTCAACCCGACCAGGGGCATTAGCGGCGACGTCGCGTTAATACTCTGTTACTGACGGGGGCCCGCTAATATTCTGCCAGATTAGCCGTTACTGACATGGGGCCCCACAGTATTAGCGGCGACGTCGCCGCTAATGCTGCCTGGTCGGGGTTTAACTTTTTTGGCCCGGTGGCTTAAGCTTCTCGCTAAAAATACACACACATACACTGACTATACTTACTATTATCTAAATCTAGCAAAATCTGTTACTCTTTTTACTCCTTTACTCTTTGTTTTTTTTACTCACCCTCTTCAAACCCTATACTCAAAATCCCATCTTTTTTTCTCTCTCTCTCATCTTTGCAGCCATGAAAACAGATGAAGAAGAAAAACAAGATTATTAATTGACAAGCAATAATTAAAAAAAAACACCCACATTCCCAGCTATGGGAAAAGGGGAAGAACACACTTTGCCAACAACATTAACAACAGTTGATTCACAATCAAATGTTGTTAATCATCATGCTGCTGCTGCTGCACATAATTTTGTTGGAAGAATTGGTGGATTGTTTAAGTTTAAATGTGTGTTTGTTTTGATTCTTGGATTATCAGTATTGATTTCAGCTGTTTTTTGGTTACCCCCTTTTTTTAAAAATGGAGATCATGGGGATCTAGATCTTGATGACTATCAGTATAAAGGTTGGTGCTTTTTTCATTTTTGTTGTGATTTTTGATATGGGTATTTTGGCATTGCTTTTATAATGTAGATCTTTGTTTGAATTTTGTAATTTAGGGGTTATTTGATAGTTTATTTATTATTTCAAAGATTTGTTGGTTATCAGGTGTTACATGTTGTGTTTTATGAGATTATGTTCACTCTAGTTGATCCATAAAATAATGAGATAATATTTTTTTGGATTTTGCTAAACATAGAGTTATGGTTAAGCCGCCGTAAAATGTTGTTGTAGATAAAAATAACTATCCCCTAAAATTAGTCATCTAACTGCCTACGAAATTTGATTATGAATTTATAGGGCAATGGTTAGCAAAATCGTTTTTGTTATTTTTTTGTAAACTTTTTATAGTTACCTTTTTTAGCATGAAGTGTTGGATTCGACTTAGGGTGTGGTTAGTTAGTTATTGATTGAAAATGGTAGGTAAATTGGTATGTGTCTTAAATGGTAATTGTAATGTATGTAGCTATCTGTTTTGTTTTATTGGTCTATCTTTTTTTATATCTTAGTCCTGGTAATGAGTGTTTTATCGGAAGTATTTGTTTGTGCTCTGTTTTTTATTTTTGTTTTGCATTGACCGTTTAGGTAATTTGGCGTTTATAGAACATAGACGGTTGCGAAATATAGGAACAAAGTAGTAAATGAAAAATCTGATGTGGATATACTGTACTTATTATATGTAGAGTTAACGCTCACAGACATTCTAGTAACTTTTTTGTGCTTAGTTGGTGCATAACTACGACATTATCAGAGCATCGTTACATTGAAAGTGAGAAAAAGTATTCTTATGGCTGTACCAAAGAGTCTATGAGTCTAAAAAAATATCATGTGTAAAAAGGAGAGATTATGTAGAGCATTTAAAGGAATAGAAAAGTTACAAACCTTAATTTGTAGATTTATACATCATCATCTAGTTTGTAGTAGAATAATTGCCTTCAATGCTAGTCTATGTTCATTTTACAACAAATTGTATGTGATGTGGTGTCGTTAACAGTGTTACTTAGTATACAAGGTTTATTGTGAAGAAAGGAAAGGAAAGGGGAGGGGAACAAATCAGCCCAATTTTGAGAGGAAAAATGTTGAAACAATTTACACTGTAACTTCCCCTCCTTCTCCCCCCCTCTCCTCTCCTTTCCACCTTTTAAAAAATCTTAAGAATGCATTTTATAAATTTTCTCTTCCCATTCCTTTCTTCATTAAAAAAATCTTAACAATACAGTGGTGTGGCAATTCAAGCTTGAAATACGGACACTTGAGGTCATAAGCTGACTCATTGGTGACAAATAAAAAATGCTATAAATTGGTCAGGTTAATAAGTAGGAGGCTTGAGAAGTCCACCAAGCTCAGTCATAGTCTTCTGCACAATATTTGCTTTCTCTAGTCAACTCTATCTAGTTATCTTCTTTGCTTCCAGTCATTTTTTTTAAACGGTCAAATATTTCATTAGCTAAAAATGTTTGACAACTGATACATTACAATCAGAGTTTTATCTCTAGATAGACACGTGCTTATAATTTTTTCCAGGTAGCTCATTTTTATGTTTCTTTAGAGAAAAGAGTAAAGTCTTATCCTCTTATCCACTTGATTATAATAATTAACCTCTGTCTCTCTCCCTCTCCCTCTTACTATCTCCACTCATGTGTGTATATATGCCTTTGTATACCTTTATCTTGTCGTTCTGACCCTTTTGTAGTATGATATATATTTATCACATAGCATCTCTCTAAGGCTGCATATTGAGTGCGTGTTGTGTATGTTAGCTATAGTGATGTTGGGACAAACAATTAATGCTCTAGAAGGTGTAAGCGAGCTCACAATAGCACATATATGAAGACTGATCCATATAATTAGACGTCAATCTGAACCTCAACAGGACCCATCACCCATCTCATTATTCGTCTATGAAACCTGTAAATAGCTAATATAGTATGACCATCCACGTCATACCTCCCCCATACCTATGCTTCTCCCTTGTAATAAATTATTGCTGCACAGGTATAACATTTAAGTAAATAATGTATGTAAGAAAAGTACAATTATGTAATTGACATATCTTATGACATTCATACCTTAATATTCAAAATGTATGTAGCAAATGTCATTAATGTCTTGTATAGTGTATCTCATGTTGTTTTTGTGCTTTATGGTCTGAGATATGATGTACATCTAACAAAGCACGAGTTGTAAAGCTATTCAGCTACTAGCATTTTGGATAAATGCCAAATGGCTGTTGTAGAAACACTTAGCACTCTATAAGTGCGTTTACATTTGACTAATATTTTGTGTCTGAAATGGATATCTAAATAAAACTTTGTACATGGTCAATTGTGTAAATGAGGGATAGAATATCTTTTAACCCTTATGCACATGGAATATTGGCTTTTAACAAACATTACGTATATCATATATATATATAATCACATCAGAGTAATTATTTCTCATATCTAGCTAATATGTAGGATCTAACATTAGACAACAATTACTTTCTTTAAGGCCAACAGAAGGCATAACTCTGTGTTGGCCTTATATTAGCTTATAAGAGAATGTTGAATGTTTTTCTGAGTATGAACTAGTCTTTTTTGGTTTTCTATAGCGGTTCATACTTCATACTTCTATCATCTAGCCTGCAGTGACAATAATGTTCTGATAAAGCTTGAGATATAACTGATACTCTATCTTGTCGTTGATAAGTCAACTAAAGTTTGCTCAAATGATTGTTTTTTCCCACTTTCCAGGTCATTATATAGTAGCAACATTTATGGTTCAGAAGCCATCATCTTTGCTGCAAAATGATTTGCCACAGCTTGGGCGTGATATATTTCATGAAATACAAGTTCCCACCACCAAGGCATGCCGTCTTTCCCTTAAACGCATATGCAACCCTATCTCTCTTATCTGATTTCTTATACTTCTTTGTTTTTCAGGTTGTAATTATAACGGTAGAAGAAACTGGCAAATTGAATACAACCAAGGTTATATTTGGTGTTGATCCTGATGAGCACAATTCTAAGATTTCATCATATGCTAAAAGTTTAGTAAGAGATTCTTTTGTGTCTCTTGTTCTACACCAATCAACTCTGAGTTTGACCGAGTCTTTGTTCGGGGAACCATCTTCATTTGAGGTACTGAAATTTGTTGGAGGCATTACTGTAACTCCTGACCAGAGCACATATCCATTGCAGAAGGTGCAGATACGGTTCACCTTTACATTGAACTTTTCTGTTCAACAAATACTAGACCACTTTGGTGAATTGATAAGCCAACTCAAGTCAGGATTGCATCTTGCTCCATACGAGGTAATCAACAGTTTATTTCATTCCTATATATACTGATATATACATATATAGATATAGATGTGTGTGTATGCGTACATGGTCGTATATCTTATGTTACAGGTGTATATGTAAACATATTTATAAATTCCGACAAGAATAAACTCTTTATTATTCTAAAGATTGGAAATGTAATGTTTAATGGCCAAAATGAATACATGTCAAGCTGATACATACACTCTTTCAAAGAAATATCATCAAAGGGTAATTTAATCGTTAGAACTGTGATTTACTCTGTTCATTGTTATGTAATGCAGAACTTGCATGTTAGCTTGACCAATCCAAAAGGTTCAACAGTCGCTCCTCCTACGACTGTGCAGGCATTAGTTGTTCTGGTAGTTGGGACTCCATCGTCGACAAGGTCAAAACAGTTGGCTCAAACCATCAAAGGTACCCAAACAGATAATCTCGGCCTAAACAACACTCAATTCGGAAAGGTTAAGCAAGTTCGCCTGTCAACCTTTTTCAACGGTTCTAGTGGTGGTGCTACCCCGACACCTTCTCCAGCTCCACTACCTAATCCTCCTCAACCTCACCATAACCACCACCACCATCATCACCACCACCATGATAAGCAACTGCCACCAGCAAAAGCACCTTCACCACACAACCCTGTACCCCCATGCGCTCCAACCCCTGCACCTCATAATATTCACAATGCAAAGCCTCCAGAATATCAACCTGGTTACAAAAGGAAGAGAAAGAATGCAAATAGGCCGCCTCCTATATATCCACCTGTTTCTCAGCCAGCTCTGCCACCACATACCCCTCCGCCAGTGAGAAATCTTCCACCTCACCCACCACCATTACTACCTCCACCTCCACCATCACAACCGCCACCACTGCCGCCGCCGCCGCCGCCATCACTGCCGCCGCCGCCACCACCCCCATCATTAAGGCCACCGCCGCCGCCTTTTCCACAGCCTCCACCACCTGTACCTGAAGCCATCCCTGCATCAAGCCCATTGCCAAATGTAGTTTTTGCACATACCCGTCCCCCGACAAATAATGATTCAGATGCAGACTCTCCTGACATGACACCGCCAGGTTCATTTTCCCAACCATCATGTAAGTCAGATATTTGCTATGCTTTACTGCTGAATTGATATCTCATGTTATGTTTTACAGTAATTCATCATTTTAATATATTTATGTTCGACAGCAGCATGTGCAGGTGCGCCTTTGAGGGCATTTCCGGCATTTCTAGTTATCATCTTGTTACATTTATTGCAGCAATAATGAGATAAAGGTGTTATATTCTATAATCAAACTTGGGCACTTGATATAGATGAATGTTTTGTATAATTCCTTCCAACTGAAACGATGATGTTGGAGGTCTGTACAATTGAGGGAGCAATGCAAAAAGATGGGCGCGCCCTCATAGTCCTAAGTGGATATATAATTGTTGTTTTGTGATTGTAAATATTTGAATTACAAGTTGAGGGGCTCGATGTGTTTTCAGGTCAAAGTCACGGAGGTGACGGGCCCTTGATTACAATGGCCGCCCCTTGTTTTGTGTATGATTCTCTTCACCAAGTTAGAAGGGAGAACGAACCAACAAATGTATCACGTTCTTTTTTGTTGTTGCTAATCTATTCAAGGCACGAGTATGCTTATTGCTAGAATGACTTTCACAAATGTGTTCGTGTTGCTTGTTTGGTTCCCACTTTTCTAGTTTTCAAGTGTGTATTAGCAACATGGTGTATTTTAGGAATTAAGTGCTTTTATCGGTATGTAGTTTCATCAAGTATTGACTTCAAGTTATGTACATATATATAACTTATATTATATTGGTATGTAGCAACAGGTGTTATTCTTACCATACCAATCAAACAGTAAAGTTTTCTTTATTATCTTTTACAAAGAACAAAATCAACACACAAACACACTTTCTATACTTCAAATCATGGCAAACAACAAGCAAAATATGACCCTTTTTTGATGTTAAAATGGCGATGCAAACCTACATGAATAACGATGCCCGACACAGAACAAAAGTGAACAACGTGATCCAGAGCGTAACCGACAGCAAGGCGGCTTTCATAGCCGAAATTGAACGAGCTGCAGGCCGGATTCGTAGCGCCGCCGAAAATGAGCATGTTGTATATCTTCGACAGAAGATCGATTGACTGGATCAAACTATTTTCCAGCTTACCGCTGCCTCTGCCACGTTAACAGCCACGCTAGACCACGCGATATTCTGGCAAGGCAGTGTCGGTGGTGGTCAGTATGTAGATTATCATACTGACCCGGGGGAGGAGTACGTATCTCCTCAACCCGACAACGCTGCCGAGTCTCCTGAACCGTATCGGTACATTCATCGCAACGACGGCGACAATACTGTGGACTCGGACTATTCCGAGTGTTAGTATTATGTAATGTTTTTATTATGTTTTTTTTAGTATTATGTAACGGGTTTTTTTATGTTTTTTTAGTATTATGTAAGTTTTTTTATGTTTTTTTTAGTATTATGTAAGGTATTTTAATGGTTTTAGTGAATTATGTAATGTTTTTTATGTTTAATGGAATTTTAGTTTTAAAAATAAAAATAAAATTGTAGTGAGTGGTGGTAATGCCAACAAAATTTGGGTGAGTGGTGAGTGGGTGGTGGATTTGAGGTGGCATAAGGTGATTGGTTGAAAGTGAGTGGTGAGTGAGTGTTGATTGTTGAGTGGATCGGTTGCCATCAACCTTATGTAAAAAGTAAAAACAGGTTTCTAGTTGAATTGTGTTCGATTACAAAATTACCATATAAGTACGTTTATGAAGTAATTTTTTTTTTGAAAGGTAGGACATTTATGAAGTAGAGTTATAAAAGAAGCAAAGAATTCGAACAAAGAAAAATGATATGGTATTACGGTAATTAAGACTATTCAAAAAGGAATTGGGATAACATAGTTGGAACTTGGAAAGGCCGGAGGTGGTAAAGCAGCGTGGTTGATTAGTGGTAAACGATATTTGGAGACAGATGTCAGAGGTTCAATCATCATCCCATACAAATGCTAGAGGTCTTTTTTTACCATTTAGGTTGAACTTGAAAGCAGACTCTTTATCTAGGTAGAGGTAACGTCTGCCTACATCTTAACCTCCCTCATATACCGTCGAGATATTGCGGTCCAAAAACCGTGAAAGACGGCAGTGGTCAACTCCTTTATAGTTGGAACTTGGAAGGATTTCTACAGAGGTCAATCTTATTAACTTGACTAGTGAAGTTAGAAAATTTAACAGGAACTCTATCCAATAATTTCTTTAACTCATTCGTATTCTATTTTAAAAAATGATAAATTTGAGCTCAACCATATTACCTTTTTTATATATCCAATTCTAGTTACAAGATAAAATCTATTTTAAAAATATCTTAATTTTCAATACAGTGAAAAAGATTATCCAGAACTTATAATCTCTAATTCTTACCCAGAAATTGAAGATTTTAACAATTAAATTAAATGAAAAATTAAAATTTAAAAATAATTTTTCGAGAGTTAAATCTTTCGAGAATCTCTATCTTATTCCATGCCTCACACTATCATGTACACTTTCTGAGTATTAGTCAAGAAAGACACGTCTCAAAAGTAGCTCAAACTCTCACACACATACTACCACCTCATGAAATCTGCAGATTATGTTTAATGTCTTGCCATTTTTCTTGTGACTAATATCACCTCTTATTAGCCACACAACATTTCCCCCTTTCCTTTTTGTTGCCAAATTACCATAAATATCTTCTTCTTGTCAATTCCATATTGCTTGTTATTATTAGTATTTCCTTTTCCAATAAAAATATCAACTTGAATGTGCCATTCCCTTTCATTTATTTGTTTCTTATTCTTTAATTTAATCAATTTCTTCCACAAAATTTGGCTTTCAGATATTCATTCATTCACACACAAACACACTCTCTAGTTACCCCCACTTCAAGCAAAGGTACAATTTTCAATGATACTCTTACTATTCATCTTTAAAAACTTGATTACTTAAAAATTAAAACTTTCTTGCTAATGTCATTAAAGTTTAAAACTTTATCAGAATTTGGACATTTTATGATGTGGGTTTTGCAAGATTTTGAGTAATTTCATCTGGGTATTATTGCATTTGAGTTAGTTTGTACATTTTTTGGTACTCTGAATTATATATATATATATATATATATCTTGTATACACATTTCAATGTCAACTATACCCAACCCAGCCATGGCCAAGGTATGGGGAGGTGGGATCTGAATAGTCTTACTACCCATATTTTACACCTGGGTAGAGAGATTGTTTCCAAAAGGATATCTTGTATATGCATTTATTTTTTAAAGTCAACTTATTTATAATTAGTGAACCTGCATTTGTAAAAACTTTGTTTCAGATTAGGAGATTATGGTGAATTTAGGATTGTTTTCTGAGATCAATCCCTTAGTATCAGTGAATGTGAGGTTTAGGATACCTTACTACACTCAATGGGGTCAGAGTTTGGTTGTGTGTGGGTCTGAATCGGTGCTCGGGTCCGGAAATGTGAAAAAGGGTATTTTGTTGACCCCTTTTCACGAAGGTGAAGAGCTTATATGGGGTGGGAGTTTGACCGTTCCGGTTGGGTTTCAAAGCGAGTATAGTTATTATGTAGTGGACGATGAGAAAAATGTCATAAGATGGGAAGTTGGAAATAAGAGGAAATTGGCTCTGCCTGATGGAGTTGAAAATGGAAAGGTGGTCGAGTTTCATGATCTTTGGCTGGTAATGTCACGTTCTTTTAAATAGTATTTTGTTATATTATTAATTCTCTTGTAAATGTCACTTGTTTATAGTATATGAAATACTTGAATGCAGAATGGTAGTGATAGTCTCCCTTTTAAAAGTGCATTCAAGAATGTCATTTTTTGCAAGAGTAGTAGTTTGGCTATTGAGAAACCACTTGGCATGGTTCAGAATAAATTGGATCATGAAGGTAATAATGTATTCAGATTTTCATATTGAGGTCTCAGACTCTCAGAGTCATTTCTCTAGTAATTGACTGATATATCGTATCTTGTACATAAAACTGCTTTCAGATTCGGTTATAGTCCAATTCAAGATATGCTGCCCAAATATAGCAGAAGGAACTTCGGTAATTTTCCTATTCAACCAAATGACCAATTACACTTTAATTATCAATAACAAATGTAACTTTCATGTGGCATGTTTTCTTTCTACAGATATACGTAATTGGCAGCTTAGGAGAGCTGGGGAGATGGAAGGTTCATGATGGACTTAAACTAAATTATGCCGGCGAATCCGTTTGGGAAGGAGACTGTGTAGTACCAAAGGGTGCTTTCCCTTTAAAATATAAATACTGTAAATATGGGAAGAATGGAAATTTCTCGTTAGAATATGGTTCAAATCGGGAGGTCTCGGTTGACATTTCAGTCAGTGGACCAAATTACGTTATTCTTTCAGATGGCATGATGCGAGTAAGATAATTTATAGTACTTGTAACATTGAAAGTAAAATTTATGACAACAGGGTTTACTCAGTTTGTTATAATTTGTTTATCAAGGAAATGCCTTGGCGTGGTGCTGGTGTTGCAATACCGATGTTTTCAGTGAGATCAGAGGATGATGTAGGAGTTGGGGAGTTTCTTGATCTGAAATTAGTTGTAGACTGGGCTGTTGCCTCTGGATTCCATTTACTCCAGCTTTTGCCTATAAATGATACTTCTGTGCACAAAATGTGGTGGGATTCATATCCATACAGGCAAGAAACTTGAAAACTCAAAAACTATATTCAAAGGACGCATGTTTGAACAGCGTCAGCACTATAATTTGTTTCATTTTAATGGTTCTTATAACTTTCTGATATACTTTCTCATTGTAAATTTAATATACGGAGTAACTTTTTTCTTGCCATGCAGCTCTCTCTCTGTATTTGCATTGCACCCGCTGTACCTACGTCTCCGGGCACTTACACAAAGTATACCAGATGATGTCAATGTACGGCTGTGTTCTTTTTTGTCACATGGTTTTGTATAATCCAACAGAATGTTAGGGTAAAAGTAATATATTATTAAGAACCTTATGTTACTTAGGAATTTGGATTATGTGGTATGTTAGATTGGCTTATGAACATAAAGATAATATGTTGTAAAGAAAGAATATTTTGTAGTCAAAGCTACGGTTGTTCCCTTATGCTCATGCTCTGTTTATATGTTCTTCTTTGCAGCAAGAAATACAGAGGGCAAAGAAAGAGCTCGACGGGAAGGTAGTTCTCTAAGCTTATGTTATTCTATATTTATATATAATATATATTGAAACTTCTGGAAAACTACTAGGCTTGTTATGAATGTCAATATAATTGCCAATTAAATTGTTGAAGCATGCATCTAGTATATATCCTTAATTCCTTTACTGCTTAACCATATAGTTGATGATGCCTTTGTTAACCTTTTACTTTCATGACGTTATATTCATTGAAGCTGATGTTTGTGGTAGTTACCCCGATTTATTATATATTGTTAAGTGGACTGGTGTTAGACTGTTAGTTACTAAAAGGTCCTTAGAAGTCATTTCCACGATTTTAATTTGTTGCAGGATGTAGATTACGAGGCCACAATGGCCACAAAGCTTTCAATTGCCAAGAGGCTTTTTGATCTGGAAAAGGATTTGATACTGAATTCTAGTTCCTTTAAGAATTTTATGTCTGAAAATGAGGTACGTGATGAAATAGCTATCCCCATGAAGACACAAGTACAAATTGTTGTTATGTTATTTGCATTTCAGATTTTGACTGCTTGTTCATGGCTAGAGAATTCCAACTATGTAGACCTGACAGCTAGCTTCTATCTTTCAATCTGTGTTGGTTCCATGAGGCAGGAATGGTTGAAACCGTATGCTGCTTTTTGTTTTTTACGAGATTTCTTTGGAAGTTCAGACCACAGCAATTGGGGCACATTTACTCATTTTTCAAAAGATAAGGTGCTCATGGGATTTTTTTTGAAGTAGCTTGTGAATGTTATATCTTATGTTACCAGTCAAGTAATACTTATTATTTTATGCCGATTTGGTAACATCTATATTATAATTTCGTCAGCTTGAAAAGCTCGTGTCCAAAGACAGCTTCCATTATGACATTATATGCTTCCATTACTATATACAGTACCATTTGCACTTACAAGTAAGTTTACTAAGCTATCATGCGTCTAATATAAACTTTCTGCATCATAATAAGAAGAAACTTTATATAAACTTTTTCTGATTTGTTTTTCGGGATCCATAGTTGTCAGAAGCAGCAGAATATGCAAAAGAGCAAGGTGTGGTATTAAAAGGAGACCTCCCAATAGGTGTAGATAGAAACAGTGTAGACACTTGGGTAAATCCAAATTTGTTCCGCATGACCACTTCTACCGGTGCCCCACCCGATTATTTTGATAAAAATGGGCAAAATTGGGGGTTTCCCACTTACAATTGGGAGGAAATGTCTAAAGACAACTATGCATGGTGGCGTGCTCGTTTATCACAGGTTTCTCAATTCTTATTATAGTGTTATTACATCTGGTTTTGTTTTCTGCTTCCTTATTAAATTTTTGTTGATCCATTTTTCGGATTGAAGATGGCGAATTATTTCACGGCTTATCGGATAGATCACATATTGGGTTTCTTTAGAATCTGGGAGCTTCCAGAACATGCAGTGACAGGTCTAGTCGGGAAATTCCGACCTTCTATACCTCTTAGTCAGGTGAATACTGTGATCTTGTTTTCATCATATCTAAAGCTAGTGTTCTTTTGATATTGAAAAGAAATATTTCCAATCATAGGAAGAGCTTGAAAAAGAAGGAATATGGGACTTTGATCGATTGAGCAAACCATACATTCAGCAGGAGTTTTTACAGGTTCCTTTATTTCTGAATTCAATTTATCCAGGATTTTTAGTTTTTAATGTGAGGGTCATATTTATTGAAGATATCTATTTCTTCAGGAAAAATTTGGACCTTCATGGATAGTTGTAGCCTCTCATTTCATGAATGAATTTCAGAAAAACCGTTATGAGGTAGGATTGATATTCTCAATATGATGTTTTCCGTCTATACTACTAGAGGTGGCACATTCAAGTAATATTTTATCTCTAACGAGTGAAATGAAAAAATATTAGCATAGAAGGGATATGGTAGAGTGTTGCCCAACGTGTAGCATTGATTCTCTTAAGACAATAATATGATTTCGGTAATCATATATGACACTATTTATCTCCATTAAATAATGAAAGTTTTGGACTATTGGTGTTACAAGTCAACCCAACCCTTCCTGTACAATAAAGTTATTCCCCCATCACCCAAGCTGCCCGACCCAGTTAATCCATTTGTATAAGACTACTATATCATCCTTTGGTAGTGCAGTTCAAGGATGATTGCAACACTGAGAAAAAGGTTGCTGCCAAGCTAAAATCACTTGTTGAGAAGTCATTATTGTTGGAAAGTGAAGAAAAATTAAGGCGTGATCTCTTTGATCTTCTCCAGGTAAGATATCAAGATATGCTTCCCATACTTTTTTTTTTTGTTTTATGATTATGGTGTTTGGATTTTAAAATTCTACACATGTTCATTGGCAGAATATAGTGCTTATTAGGGACCCCGAGGATGCTAGGAGTTTTTATCCTCGTTTTAACCTGGAAGATACGTTGAGCTTCAAGGATTTGGATGAATACAGGTACTTAATATAAATGAAGCAAGTCACAGATAAATGTTCCTGCTGTTTACCTTTTGCAACGTAATGCTAATATCTTAAATCTGTACAGCAAGAACATCTTGAGAAGATTATATTACGACTACTATTTTCGTCGACAAGAAACGCTTTGGCGTCAAAATGCCATGAAAACGCTGCCTGCTCTTCTAAACTCATCTGATATGTTAGCCTGTGGAGAAGATCTAGGCCTAATTCCATCTTGTGTTCATCCTGTATGTCTTCTCTTATTGTATTTTATCTATATGTGTTTCTGGAACCTTTTTCTGATTGAAGCTATTCATCAAGGCTTATGTTTAGAAATGAACTTGGTGCAGGTTATGCAGGAACTAGGATTAATAGGATTACGTATTCAACGTATGCCAAGTGAGGCGGATTTGGAGTTTGGTATTCCTTCTCAATATGATTATATGACCGTATGTTCTTTGAACACCTTTTCTTCTCATTTTGTACTTGGTGGTGTTGGGTTATATAACAAATTATCAAATTAAATCACAAAGCACGCAGCGGAAGATTAAACTATGCAACTAATTAATTAACCAAGGAAGAAAACATGTACCTTTAATTGTAGATGATAAAGTAAGAAACTTTATAATAAGGTTTAAAATAAAACCTCTCTACGATCGCACACACGACACGTCAAACAATAACCCGAAGATTGCTAGATCTTGAATCACCAAAAACCAAAAGCTCAAAGCTTGCCTATCACTGTTTCGTCGAATTCAAGGAAGAAACAGAAACTTATGTTTCCGTTGAACAAAATAGTCCACACTCAAAACTAAGTTTTACATCATTATTATTATATATAATTAATAATATATGATGATATGATATGTGGACTTTGTCTACGCATGGAACAAAACCAATTTTGGTTTCTTTTGATTTTCGTAAGTCCGTTCGAGAGAATCAACCGTGTGAATGTATTGTTTTTTTGATATATTATTAGGGTTAATTTATTAGGGTATATATAGGGTATAAATATATCCCAAATAACTTAATCCTCAAATAATATCTTTGACTTGGACTAGGATTTAATTAATAATTACATTTAATTACTAATTAATACTTAATAATTAATAAATCATATTTATTAATTAATAATAATTCTAATTAACATATCTAGTTAATAATGTCCAATTATCATTTCTCTCAACTTGGTGATTATAAATATGTAGATACAATATATACATATTACCGGATATCTAAGTGTCAACGCGTGTGACCCCGTAGGCTTAAATACTTTCCGGACATACGTTCATTTTACGTGATCATATACTAACAGCTCCCACTTGAGCTCGTAACAAATGAAGGTAATAACATTGGTTAGCGTCTAGCAACACGCCAATGCTCCCAGAAATATTCAAGTATAGTTTCTTAAAGTATATTTAAATGGTTGAGGCATTTATTATCCCTTTGTTCAGATGCCGTGTTAAACATGAATATGGATCAATGTCATTTCATGATTTAACGATTGTGTTTCTCATTCCATAACTAATTAATGATTACCAAATATAATCGAGAACCATCTGGATTTATTTGGGCACGGCCATGCAAACATCTTAATTAGTCCTAATGAGGGCGCCAATGGTATCATTCTGCAACTATTAGTTGGAGGAACAAATCCTGTATTGACTACACGTGTCCAGTCATATACTTCTCTACACTTACTGAAAATAGCCCTTTTGTACTACCTTATTCAGGATAGTTAGAACTATATCAAGCAAATGCAATCCATACATGCATGACCTGCTTGTATCTCAAGTCAAAGGATAGATAAAGTAACCATTTACGAATTTCACTTAATGACGCCGATCCATAAAGTAATAATTCGTTTGTGGGGTAGTCCGATATGCATCAACTATGGATATCATGTGAGTTTGGTGGGACCATCCATTATATATTCCAAGAATATAACCAATCACTCAGATTTGTCTTAGTTTAATTATATTCCCATATAATTAATCGACAATGGACAATTTAGAATATTTGATAAAATATTCAAGGATTAAACATGCAAATATAGGATACAATTAATATTAAATGAAATCAAACATATCAAGTACTTTATTTCATTATGAAAAATATAAATTGTTTAACATCCCTTATCCAAATACCGAAACAACAGATTTACATGAAATAACTAGCTAATTTAAGTCCTATGCCCTCGACATGCCTTTCAAGCTTGGGCCTAGACAAAGCTTTTGTGAAAGGATCAGCTAAGTTAAAATCTGTGTGAACTTTGAGTAATTTGATCTCCCCTATTTCGATTTGCTCACGAACATAGTGATATCGTCTAGCATAATGTCTGGCACCTTTCTGAACTCCGGGTTCGTTGGCAATGATTAATGCACCAGTATTATCACAGTACATATCAGTGGGTAAGTCACTTGAGGGGATCACGTCAAGCCCGCTAATGAACTTCCTTATCCAGACTGCTTCCATTGCGGCTTCTGAGGCGGCAATGTACTCAAACTCTGTTGCAGACATGGCAACTGTAGTTTGCTTCTTGCTTTTCCAATCCACAGCACCTCCGTTAAGAACGAAGACGAATCCTGACTGAGACTTCGTGTCATCTCTATCAGTTTGAAATCCAGCATCACAGTATCCAGTCACTTTGAGCTCTAAGTCTGGATTTCCTCCATACACCAAAAACATATCTTTAGTAGCCCGTAGGTACTTCAGAATGTTCTTAACAGCAGTCCAGTGACTTTCACCTGGATTCTGTTGATATCGGCTAACGATGTTTTGCGCGAACGCCACATCGGGTCTAGTGCATCTAACCGCATACATAATAGATCCACAGCCGAAGCATAAGGAACTCTTTGCATACGCTCCACCTCATTAGGTGTAGTAGCACCCTGTTTGACAGATAAACTAAGTCCTTGCATAGGTGTAAACCCACGCTTAGAATTCTCCATCTTGAATCGTTTCAAGACCTTATCAATATAAGCACTTTGACTTAGTCCAATTAACCGCTTTGATCTATCTCGGTAGATCTTGATTCCAAGAATAAATGCCGCTTCTCCTAAATCTTTCATGGCAAAACACTTTCCAAGATGGGATTTAACATCTTGCAACATTGGAATGTGTTTTCCTATGATCAATATGTCATCAACATACAAGACAAGGAAAGTAACATTACTTCCACTAGCTTTGCGATATACACATGGCTCATCGGGATTTTGAACGAAACCAAACTTTTTGATTTCTTCATCAAACCGCTTGTTCCAACTTCTTGATGCTTGCTTTAGTCCATAAATGGACCTTTGAAGCTTGCATACTTTGTTGGGATGTTTTGGATCAATAAAACCTTCAGGTTGATCCATATAGACTTCTTCATCCAAGTAACCATTTAAGAAGGCAGTCTTAACATCCATTTGCCATATCTCAAAGTCATAGTACGCAGCTATGGCTAAGAGAATCCTAATAGCTCTAATGTCCGCAACTGGAGAAAAGGTCTCATCATAGTCAACACCGAAACGTTGAGTATAACCTTTCGCCACGAGACGAGCTTTATAGGTGTGTACATTTCCATCCATGTCCGTCTTCTTCTTGAAGATCCACTTACACCCAACAGTTTGAGCATTTGGTGGAAGATCAACCAAGCTCCAGACTTGATTGTCTTTCATGGATTTCATTTCCACCTTCGTAGCTTCAAGTCATTTTTCAGATTCCGGATCTGATAATGCAGCTTTGAAATTCGGAGGCTCATCGAGATCTCCTAAAACGTTTTCTTCTACCATCAGAGAATCTGTCAGTAGGACGTCTTGTCCTTTCGGACCTACGAAGTGGAATCGCTTCATCATCATCGACTTGAGGTTCATCACTTTGAACATTTTCCCCCCCAAGTTGATGATTGCTAGGAGCTTCAGAAGGTGACACATCTTCCTCTTGAGTCTCATCAAGTTCTACAACCCTCCCACTGTTCTCTGGAACTAATTTCTTTTCAAAGAATTCAGCATATCGAGCAACGCGAACAGTGTTTTTGACGGGATCATAGAAATCGTAACCCATCGTTTCCTTAGGGTATCCGACAAAGATGCACTTAGTAGTTCTGGGTTCAAGTTTGTCAGGTGTATCGCGCTTCACAAGTGCCTCACATCCCCAGACTCTTAAGTAAGACAGATTAGGAACATTTCCATGCCATAATTCATATGGTGTCTTGTCAACCTTCTTGGTTGGAACCATATTGAGAATGCGTACAGCAGTCTCAAGAGCATAATCCCAAAACGAAAATGGGAGAGTCGTAAGGGTCATCATAGATCTCACCATGTCTAGCAAGGTTCGATTTCTCCTTTCTGATACTCCATTATGTTGAGGAGTGTATGGAGGAGTAAGCTGTTGGACAATTCCACACGCTTTCAGATAATCCTTAAACTCTTGGCTTAAGTATTCACCACCTCGATCCGAACGAAGAATCTTGATGGTTTTGCCGAGTTGATTTTCTACTTCATTTTTAAACTCTTTGAATGTTTCAAACACTTCATGTTTATGTTTAAGCAAGTAAACATAACCATAACGACTAAAATCATCCGTAAAAGTTATGAAGTAGCTAGCTCCTTTTCTTGACACATGTCTAAATGGGTCGCAAACATCGGTATGAAAAGTCCAAGAAGATCTTTAGCCCTTTCTGGTTTATTCAGAAAAGGTTTTCTTGTCATTTTGCCGGAAACACATGACTCGCATTTATCAAATGATTCATCATTTAATTGTAAAATCCCTTCACGTTGAAGTCTTTCAATGCGATTTTTGCCAATGTGTCCAAGACGACAGTGCCACAGATAAGTAGAGTCCAAGTTAGTCTTGGATCTTTTGCTAACATTATACATTGAATTATTTGAATCACAACCACGCATATCAATTTCATAAATACCATCACAAGCAATAACATCAAAATAATGAACATTATTTTTAGAAACTGAAATACCATAATCATTAAAAACATTAATGAATCCGTTGTCTTTCAACAAAGAAACTGAAACTACACCTCTAGTAATAGAAGGTGCATAATGACAATTGTCTAAAACAATAATTAAACCGGAAGGAAGAACTAAATGATATTCTCCAATAGCTTCAACAGGTGCTGGTAGACCATTGCCCACGAACAGCTGCAAAGCTCCGGGCTTCAGCTTCCTCCTTTTCCTAAGTGCCTGTAATTCATTACAGATATGAGTTCCACAGCCAGTGTCATAAACCCATGATTTACGCTTAGTAAAGGAAAATAATTCAATAGTGAAGATACCTGAAGTACTAGCATTGCTAGCTTGCTTCTTCTTCACATTCAACTCGGCAAGATACTTGGGACAGTTCCTCTTCCAGTGCCCGACTTCATTACAATGATGACAGGTCTGGTCTTTAGCCGGATGCTCTTTCTTAGCCGGAGGGGTTTTCTTTGGTTTGGGGGAATTAGCAGCTTGCTTACCCTTGCCTTTACCATCAAACTTGCCTTTAGCTTGGTGCGTTTTCTTAGCTTTCTGGATCCGACCCCCTCTTATCATAAGAACATTTGGGTCATTGGCCTTCTTTGGAATCGTCTTCTCATATTCAATGAGCATAGCATGAAGTTCAGTGACGCTCTTTTTCATAGAGTGCATGGTATAGTTTTGCACAAAGCCCTCAAATTCCTTAGTAAGGGATTTGAGAATCATGCCAACTTTTACCTTTTTATGATAAGCGTACTCCATCGAATCCAATTTGTCAAAAATGCTCTTCATCTTGAGCACATGACTGCTAACCGATTTTCCAGATTCAAGTTTCATGTCATGGAGTTCCACGACTAAGTCGAATAGTTCCACTCCAGCTTGTTTTTCATACAAGGATCTAAGTTCTCTGATCATATCATATGGAGTGTAATTCTCGAATTGTTTCTGAAGCTCGGGAGACATGCTCGCAAGCATCAAACAACAAACTTCATTGAATCTAGTGTACTGAATCCTATATTCAGCTTTTTCAGCTGCTGTGGATTCAGCACTTGGTTCGGTTGGCCATTGCCTTTCAATGACATCCATGCGTTCTTCAACTCTTCGAACAATTCTCAGTTGACGATACCAGTCATTGAAATTTGATCCATTAAGCTTTTCTCTTTCAAACATTTGCCGAAAAGCATTGGTGTTTGTGGAAGGATTCATTGCCATCTACAAACAGATTAAGTTCAAAAATCAGTATTTTCGATAATAAATCCTTAAGAAATCAATTACCCAATGTTTATAAAATAAACAATTAATTTCATTAAGGCTAGGATCCAATTGACATACAATCATTTCATCAGTTGATCTGCTAGAAATGATTGTACTCAAAAGGTAAGTGACGAGCAGTAATTGCATTACATGTGCAATTCCTAGTAAGAATGGGACCTACAAATTACACTTGATTCATCAAGTGATTTGTAGTCATGTTTTGTCCCATCTTTTGCCACGGGTCAAGGTCTCACCGCTTAACTCGCTTTAAGTCGTCCAACCAAGAACGCGCAAATTTGTCCACCACTGTGTACCAGTGAGTGGGATTTGCCATGCAACTGCCATTTTACCACTGTGTACCAGTGAGTAAAACAACAGCCACAAGTGTCCTTTACGAGTTGGGTGGCAATGACTTAAGTTTATTGGGTTAATCAATTTGATGTGTGATCAAAAGGTTATGTTTGAAGATTCATGCATATCTTCTAAACATAATATGTTTATAAAACTCAATTTTATTGCCTTTAAATACAAAAGAGCTCGGTAGCTCCATTTGAACTCACAAAGAAGCGCAAGGGCAAAGGTATGCGATAAACGCGATTTAAAAACCCGCCCTTTTAGGAGGCTTACGCACTCCGACTTATACCTCTCTTAGAGTTTGTTCAAATGGGTGAGCCGGTGTATCTTTTGATTTTTAGGGCACCAATTTTATAAACAAAATCTTATTTCGATAGTTATTAGTCAAGTTTATTTTTCCAAAAACAATTTTGCACACAATTTTCATAAAAGGCAAAATTAAACTTACTAAATTTACAACTTAACAATTAAGGTAATCAACCTAATTTAGGTCACTATGGTATAAGATTGGCTCCTCTTTCATATGGAAAAAGACCACATTCATCAAGTTGCCTTGATTGCGTAAGCCAAAATTTCTATAACAAATTATCTACCATAAATAACAAGGTGCTGATCTGGAAAATCCAGCAGCTTCACGACCAAATCTGGCACTGAAAAAGGCTGGGGTTAGCACAAAACACAAAAGTTGTAGCCCTATGAGTCAAGCACCTACTGTAAAGAATTCGGCTTCCAACTCCTTACGGTTGATAAGTTATGATTTTTTTAGTGAACTTGTTTGACAGGAACTTTCACAAAACATAATCACATTGTGACACAATTAGTTATTCAATTATCTAGCATAATTAACCCTAATGATCAAGATTTCATATCAATATATCTAAGTAATAATCATGAATAATTTGCATGAAAAATTCATGATTTTTACTTCTATTTAACAATTAAATAATTAAAAGTACACCATAAACGCATGCAATTATCACATAATAATGCTTAAAGATCAAAACTTGGAATTAGGGTTTTTAAAAAAAACTTTTTTTTTTATTTTTATTTAGATCTGATTTCGAAACATATATAAATAAATAAAATTAATTTTGTTTCCATTTAATTTAATATTAACCATTATAAAATAACAAAATTAATCTAAAATTTATATATAAATTTCGATCCTCATGAACCCTAACCCCCCTTCAAATTTTGATCTTTTTGGTAATTAATCATCACATAGTAGGCTCGTGATACCACTGTTGGGTTATATAACAAATTATCAAATTAAATCACAAAGCACGCAGCGGAAGATTAAACTATGCAACTAATTAATTAACCAAAGAAGAAAACATGTACCTTTAATTGTAGATGATAAAGTAAGAAACTTTATAATAAGGTTTAAAATAAAACCTCTCTACGATCGCATACACGACACGTCAAACAATAACCCGAAGATTGCTAGATCTTGAATCACCAAAAACCAAAAGCTCAAAGCTTGCCTATCACTGTTTCGTCGAATTCAAGGAAGAAACAGAAACTTATGTTTCCGTTGAACAAAATAGTCCACACTCAAAACTAAGTTTTACATCATTATTATTATATATAATTAATAATATATGATGATATGATATGTGGACTTTGTCTACGCATGGAACAAAACCAATTTTGGTTTCTTTTGATTTTCGTAAGTCCGTTCGAGAGAATCAACCGTGTGAATGTATTGTTTTTTTGATATATTATTAGGGTTAATTTATTAGGGTATATATAGGGTATAAATATATCCCAAATAACTTAATCCTCAAATAATATCTTTGACTTGGACTAGGATTTAATTAATAATTACATTTAATTACTAATTAATACTTAATAATTAATAAATCATATTTATTAATTAATAATAATTCTAATTAACATATCTAGTTAATAATGTCCAATTATCATTTCTCTCAACTTGGTGATTATAAATATGTAGATACAATATATACATATTACCGGATATCTAAGCCTACGGGGCTTAAATACTTTCCGGACATACGTTCATTTTACGTGATCATATACAGGTGGCACACATTACATATATATTTTGTGTTTGGAATCATAAATTACAAATCGTAAGTTGGTTGAATGACTTGAATCTGTTTTAGGTATGTGCTCCATCAGTTCATGATTGTTCTACCTTACGTGCATGGTGGGAAGAAGATGAAGATAGAAGACGTTCATTTTTCAAAACCATGGTGGGTTCTGACAGTTTGCCACCAAAGCAATGTATTCCGGAAATAGCATATTTTGTCCTTCGTCAGCATGTGGAGGCTCCATCAATGTGGGCAATTTTCCCTTTACAGGTATTGTGTTTTAAAGGCTTTTTTCACCATCTAAAAATGTGCGCTATCAAACTAGTTATCTGATTATTGGGATTTGAGTTGCAATAACGACATTTAGTATTTTGAAAAAGTGGTTATAAACTTATGATTATAATTCCGAGTTGTGACTATCTGAATATGCTGGAATTATATATATAATTTCACAACAGCTGAAAGTGGTATGAGAATGAAGATATCTTTTTCTAATTACAGACTGCAAATGTATTTTAAAAAGAATTTGTTATTAATCAGTTAATGAAAATGTTATTATGTATGCCAAGACATAAATTGTGGTACTTAAATATTACATTAAGATATAAAAATCTACAATTTGGTAATTTTATCTAGTATTTACTTATTTAATCATAATTTGCCAAACATACAAACAAAATTACCTGATTATACAATTTCGAACAGTAGATCATATTTAAAATGCTGCAACAGTTTTTAAAATGCACATACAAACATCCTTTATCTTGGAGTTTGCGCGTAGAGGGAATTGCATGGACTTGTGATTTACCTTCCCTCATGTTGGCCGTGGTACTAGTTAGTGTGGGACTGATAATGGGTTGGTTATCCATATAGTTGGGCCAAATAGTCTGAATATCGCATTCTGTAAAGAAAAAATATCAATGGGTTGTAAACTAATCAATTTGCGACAAGAATTAGTTATTCGGTTATATAGTTCCTCAAAACATGTTGAGATGGTTCTAGTATGTTGCCTTACTAAATAAGCATTTTTAATGTTCTTCAGGATTTGTTAGCATTAAAAGAAGAATACACTACTCGCCCTGCGACAGAGGAGACTATCAATGATCCTACAAATCCTAAGCATTACTGGCGATTCCGTAAGTGTTACTTTTTTTTCTCAACATAATGACATATTACTTTTCATGAAGTTTAAATTACTTTTTGATGTCCTAGGGAATATATAAATTTTGGTTTTGAAGATGACTAATTAATGCTTTATTGAATAGTCACTTGTATTTATAAAATATGTAGAATACCTGTCAATATCCACTCACATCAGGACACCAAATTTATATGTAAGAAGTGGACATGATAATATGGCTGGTTAGGATGATTGGATCCAGGCCAGAAGGATTGGACCAGGTCTGGTTATTCCGTAAAAATTATTTTTGTCCATTTTTATGATTCCCTTTTCAAGTAATTACTCTAATCGCTATGAATACAAAAGATAAAATACTTCTACAATAAAATCTAAACAATTGAATGAAACATGATAAGTTTTATGCATTAAACGTATACTTTGCGTGAGTTTTGACCCTTTGGACCTATTCGGCACTTTTTTCTATAGCTAGGTTCAGTGTACTTTTTTAACCCACTACAAATAAAAACATATCCGGAATTAACTTGGTCAAGTGAGTTGAAAATTTCCTATCTAGTAATCACGATGATGATGACAAGTATGTAAGTTTAAGATTATCCCTTCAGGTGTTCATGTGACTATCGAGTCTCTGTTGAAGGACACAGAACTTACAACCACGATTAAAGGACTTGTTCGTGGCAGTGCAAGATCATATCCTGGTCAAGAAGAGGAAGCACAACCAGCAGTAACCAAACTCTCAGTGGTTCCAGAAAAGCAGCAAATTGCCAATGATCAGGACCAGATTCGGCTCCCAAACCAAGATTCAAAAATCACACAAATAGCAGTTGTGTAAGGTTATTTCACAAATTTTTAAATGATCCTATATGTCAATCGACTTTTAGCATGAATTACACTCACCATAAACTTTAGATACTGGACCACAAAACGTTTCCTTAGTTTCTGGAAAGTAAAATTTCATTCACCTAAAATCTAAAATTATTGAAAAAATTAAATGGATCGATCCGGATGATGATCCATCTATTTAAAATTATTTGGATATGGATCGGATCACGATCCATTATGTTGGATCACGGATCGGATCATGATCCATTTAAGTTGGATCACTAATGGATCGGATCATGATCCAAACCATATCCATCCATTGACACCCCTACTATAAAGGCATGTTAATCAATGCTTTTAGGGGGTGTTTGGCCTAACTTATATTTTTATGCTTATGCTTTTATTTTACAAGTTGTTTATGTTTATATTTTATAAGCTTACAAGCTCTTTTGATAGTGTTTGGATTAGCTTACCTAGCTTATTACCTATTTCAATGGCTTGTGTTAGAAAACCATTGTTGGAGAAGCTTATCAAAACTAGCTTATATAAGCCCAAATGCTTATGTTCAATAAGCTAGGCCAAACACCTAAATGGCTTATCTTGTGAAATATAAGCCAAAAAAACAATAAGCCCTCATAAATAAGCTAGGCCAAACACCCCCTTATTATGGTTAGGAAAATGATTGATCCTCCTAAAAATTAGCCTAAAAATCTTCCTAAAACCTTATGAATGTGACAAGTGGATTCCACTTAATCTCTTTCCTAATCTCTCCCCTTAAATTTTCACATGTCACCATCCAATAAATTAGGAGGATTAATCATTCCCCGGATGGTTAATATGTTTATAGTCAGTGTGGGGCTGTGTGGGCTTAGAACTCTTTGAAAACAAATGCTGCAATAAAAGTTATGTTCATAGCTCAAGCAATTTCTAACTTGATTAATCGGCGAATAAAAACTAATTCGAATTTGTACTTCCCCATCTCGTGATTTTTTTCAGCTCATTTAACTTTGTCAACTAAAATGACCAGCTTCTTTGAATTTGTTATTGGATAAATGACAATGAATGTCATTGTGTTTCTTCAAAAATGTGACTTACATTGCTACGTAAGAAAAGAAAATATATTGTTACATATAGTTTTGTGAAGTCGAAGTGTAAAGCCTTCCTGTTTGTAAATTAAGTCTTTACATTGTAAATTTGGCATGCAAAACTTCTTGAATTTATTGCATAGATCAAATTTGTTATTGCTATACGTAATGTCCCAAAATTACAAGGATGAAGATTCCCTCAAGTTGATCTAACTTTAGGGGTAAAGTTAGGTAAATCTTGACCTTAAATTAAAATTAAGTTTTTCAATCTTTGACATTTAACTTTAATCTAAAGGTTAAGATACCTTTAAGGCTTTAACTTTACCTCTCAAGTTATTTTCAATCCATCCAACAAAAAATGGAATATATGGTTAAAAATTTGTATGGTTAAAAAAAGGAAAGTATGACACCGTATACCCTTTCATTCCAAGTTTAGAATTAAAAGGAAGTTTTTATGTAAACTTTTACGTACACCTATAACGGCTAGCTATAAATATAATTAAGGCATCTAAACCCTTTCACCCCAAGTAACAAAATAATTAGGCCAAAGTACTTTTTTCGTCCCTGTGGTTTTCGAATAAGCACTTTTCATCATCGCCGTTAACTTTTGGCTAAAATCATCCCCGTGGTTTGCATTTCGTCCCTGCCGTTATAACTTTTCCGTTAACCCCCTCACATGCAATTCACGTGAGGAGCATTTTTGTCTTTTTATAGAGTTAAGTGCAAAAATCGTCCATGTGGTTTGTCGTTTTTGCATTTTTCATCCTCGCCGTTAACAAATCCAGAAAACGTTTTCAAAAAAAAAACAAAAATTACCGGTAACAATTTAATCCAAACAAAACAAAAACCTATATACCTACATTTGAGGATCTGGTCAATCACTTTCAAATGCAAACACGTACATACAATGTTTTACATACCGGTAGTATTACCCGTAATACCGGTATCGGAGGGTACTCCGGTACAACTATTTTCGGTATTTTTCGGTATTACCGTTCCGGTATTTCCGGTATTCTCATTTTTTATTTTTGAATTTTTTTAAAAATTATTTTTATAATACTTTAATGTTAATTTTTTTTGTAGTTTGTGAACTTTCTTATATTTTGTTATAAAGTACTTATTTAGTATTATTTTTGAGTGAATTGTAGTTATATTTTGACTATCTTCGTTAAATTGTAGTAAGTTTTATAACATTTTCTTAAAAAAATAAAATAAATTAAATTAGCCGTACCGACCGGTATTAAATTAGATCCTCATATATAGGTATATATAGGTTTTTGATTTGAGTTTGTTTTGGTTTTTGATTAAATTTTTGTTTGGAAATTTGTTAAATACAAGGATGAAAAATGCAAAAATGACAATACATAAGGACGAATTTTGCACTTAACCATAGGGACAAACCATGAATATGGGTGAAAAGACATAAATGCCCCTCACGTGCAAGGCACGTGAAGGGGTTAACGGATCCAAGGACGAAATGCAAACCACAGGGATGATTTTAGCCAAAAATTAACGGCAAGGATGAAAAGTGCTTATTCGAAAAACCACAGGGACGAAAAAAGTACTTTGGCCAAATAATTATAACAAAACTCTTACCATCTCTATTTTCTACGAACTTATAATTAGCTCCGATCTTCGATGCTAGTTATTTTTTAACACCATGGATTCCGACGAGATGATGTTCGAGATTATATCGAGATTGCCATTGAAGGCATTCGATAGCATCCGCGCTACTAGCAAAAAACTCAATTCGCTCACATACGATCCATATCTTTTTGAGTTACACAAGAAAAGAAACAACATTGTATCCGGTTTTCTTGTACAAAACATGACGAAAAATAGCTACATAAACGAGTTTGTACCCTCGCCTCACTCAACCATTACAGATCTCAAGTTTTTGCCTCGTGAAACTTGTATCGTGGCAACGAATGAGCAGGGTATAGTCGTGTTTGAGGTTCCTCATCCTCGACATCATGGGATGGTTTTGTACCATATTTGTAAACCTGCAACTAAGCAGGTCCTGGCTTTGCCGAATAAAAAAAAAAGGTTTCAGACCGCTATGGTTGCTGTCGTCACCATAGAATCAAACCCGTTGCATTACAAGATTCTCAGACTGTCCAACCCTAAAATATCGTAAGTTTCTATATTGTTAAATACAACCTTAGGGGTTGTGGTTAAGTTGCATAAAATTAATTGAACATACTTACCATAAAATTCAGGGATGAGCTTTTGATATAGTATGTATAATATATTTATGTACGTTAACTACAAGCCAAGTGTATTTAGCACTTTCCTAGATATATAATCACTTAATGACAATAATTATATAATGATTAACAACTATTTGATTAATACTTATTCTAATCATGCTTTTTCTTTTTTTACAGGCCTGTAGAACCCCCCTTCACACATAATTGTGAAATCTTTGATTCAAAAGAATGGGCATGGAAATGGCTACCTCCATCAATGTTACCAGGCGACGTCAATATTCCTGTTAACGGACAACCCATCATGACTAGCGGATCCATTTATATGCTATTATTATTAAACGGTGACATCTTGAAATTCGATACATATTCAGAAAAACAGACAACGTTTTCACCTCCCCCCGGTTATCATCCTGATATTCACAAAGATGTAACGAAGCTTGTAAAGTATGAAAGGAAGCTTGGGTTTGCTTTTCAGCCACGACCAAACGAATATCGTTGGCAGATTTGGGTCCGCAACACTAATATTAATAAAACATGGGAGAAATTGTATGTTTTAAATCAGAATAATGAAGATACTAAAATTAGGGGGTCATTGGAGAGCTTCTATGATTCGGATACATGTATATTAAAGGAATATGGCGATACACTTGTTTTTTACAAGTTTAGAAGTGACAATATGGATATAATCAAGAAGATAAATAATGTTCATAATATTGATCAGATTTTCTTCTTACGATCTGATATCGAAACAGCTAAATTAAAGGGCAGAGTAAAGCCGTGGATCGCAGAGCAATGGCAGAGTTTCTTACCGAGAAGAGTTATAAAAATGTTTCCGCTAAAACTTTACCAGAAGATTTACAAATGTCTTTTCAAAAAGGTTTTATTCGGGCTGAAAAATCTTTTCAAAACTGTTACAAAAGGTGTTCGACGAGAAGAACGACGAAGTATGTTCATCAAGCTTGACCAATGGGATGATATGTATTGAAGTTGAAAGACATAATTAGTTGTCATCATTTGTTAATAGTAGAGTAATTGTTTGAATTACTTGTAGTTTACATTGCTAAATTTGGTGTTATAAAGTTTTGTCTAGTATTGATGTAGCCATATATGGTTGGTACTTGGTAGAATTTTATTTTATTAGGCCTCACTCAATAAGAACCCAAATTCTCACCGTTCTAAATTGCTACATCAATGTAATAGGGATTAATCACTGGAACACCAATGTACTTTTTCTTTTGTACATGGTTGCCCAATAAACTAGAATATTGATGTGTATCACCCACAAACTTGTAAATTTTGTACATGGTTGACCAAAACGACCTGCTATAGCAGGTTACACTTTATTGAGCTGACGTGGCAATTTAGTTGGTCATGACGTGACAAGTTACATGTTAAATGTACTTTTTCTTTTGTACATGGTTGCTCAATTTACTTTTTTATTGATATGTATCACCCACAAACTTGTAAATTTTGTTTATGGTTGACCAAAGACACATGTTATAACCGTTAAATTAATAATATGGATACTAGGTGTGCATTATACATGATTGACCAAAACTTTTTATTATTATTTAAATTAATAATATGGATATTAGGTGTATATTATACTGATGACATGGATCCTAATAAACTAACCTTCTTCACCAAATACAGACGTGGTCTCGTGTTTTTTTAAATCAAAAAAACTAATAGATGAAACAGACGTGGCTAGCTGTTTTATCCCGTGATGAAACAAACGGCGGGATGAAACAGCCAACCACGTCTGTATTTGGTGAAAAATATTGGATTTATTAGAATCTATGTCATCATTATAATACAGACTAAATATCCATATTGTTAATGTTAATAATAAGAAAACATTTTCACCATTTCTACCGACTATAACAGGTGTTTTTGGTCAAACATGTACAAAATTTACAAGTTTGTGAGTGATACACATCAATAAAAAAGTAAATTGGGCAACCATGTACAAAAGAAAAATACATTTAACAGGTAAGTTGCCACATCATGACCAACTAAGCTGTCACGTCAGCTCAATAGAGTGTAACCGGCTATAGCAGGTAGTTTTGGCCAACCATGTACAAAATTTACAAGTTTGTGGGTGATACACATCAATATTCTAGTTTATTGGGCAACCATGTATAAAAGGAAAATTACATTGGTCTTCTAGTGATTAATCCCTTTTTTTAATTATCATGTTTTTACCAGAATTTCACCATAACAATAATACTCTTATTCTCACTAAATTCTCAAATTAATTTTAAAAAAAAGAAGCAAGTAGGTCCCACACAAAGCCAAATTCTCAAATTCTCTAGAAGTCGGCCACGAGAACGTGGCTCTAGAACACCGCTATGTCATTAACGTTCTGAGAACGTGAGGTGAGAACGTCCATAGTAAGAATTTGGTGGTGACGTTAAGGATTTCAAAACGCGAAAATTTGGCTCGTTGACATAGGCCTAAAATCACAAAACTCAGATATGACATATTATATTACAGTTATTGTAATTGTAATTACAAGCTTATAATTAATCTCTTATTAGCATACATCTTTTCAAATATTTTAATTCTAATACTCGAATATATTTATGTGAGTCTGATGTACTCTATAAAAACTTTAAAGGCGTTACCCCAGAACTTGTTAAAATCAAACATTTTAATCAGTCTTCTTCTTAAAGATTCTCTTAACTAAAAATTTATCTTAGGATTATGAGGCATGTTTGACTCATTGTATCAATTTAATCTGACTTTGCTGTTCCAACCATATTCCTGAACGTCCTCCAGCTAGCTATAATAGACAGCATATCATAAATTCAAATATGTATTTTTGACACATTTACCGACAACCAATGATAACTTGCATGCCAATGATAACTTGCATGCCAAGTTATGGTTAAATGGAAACAAGATATCGAATTCTAGACAACATTCATGATGCTTCAAGGTCTTTGGAAAATCATTAACAAACCTAACAAGACCATGTAGCGTCAATGAAATAACGAATCATTTACACTTTTTGTGATCTCACATAACACGATCACCAAGCTCAACTACCGCACAATATGTCCACTTGAAAGAAGACTATATGGCCGACTTGGCTATTTTTCCACAACGTTTGTGGAGGAAAAAGGTTGAATCACAAATACATATGGACAAGGAATTACGTGATGCTCATTTGCACCATCGACTTTGCAATAGTGCTCTAATCGAACACATGTGGGATTTTCCACCGAACTACCATCAAGGTTAATATAATTGTCTTTTAAAATTAAGTCCAACGATATATGTCACTCGGGCATTGCCCCGAGAGACATTCCATTTATGTATATGGTAGCATATAAAATTAAAAGGATTTTTTAGACGTTTATTATGTGCGATAATATGTAAAATTTATAACATGTTTTCAAGATCATTTTATACACCATTTAAATGTCATGGAGATTACCAAAATGCTAGTGATTTGTCATTAAATTGTAGCTGTCATACAACATAAAAGTGGAAGAAATCAATTAGAAAACCCAGAAACTTACAACATAATACTCCAAAACAATATATTCGAGTTTATATATTCTTTAAAAACGTGTTTACGGAAAAGGTAAATAACATGGACTACATATACACAAAACTCATACTTGTATCAATAATTTATATCGACATATAGATATGTAAGTTCATTAGTAGAAGATTGTTGTTATTAAAAAAGAAATAATCAAAAAGAAAAATGAAAACATAACCAAAAAACAATAAGATAAAAAAGAAAGGAATAAAGAAAGCAAAAGCAAACAAATATAAAAATAAAAAATGTTGGCACAAAATTCAATTCAGGCAATACTTCGTTGCGGACTAGACATATTGTAAGTATACTTTATTGAGTTTTAAGTCATGTTTGATGATAGTTATAAAAGTGTAACATAAGTCAATATCTCAATTTACAAACTCAAATAGCATTTAATGATTGTTAAGACACGTTAGAGAAAAAGACCTAATTTCCAGTTAAAGAAAATTAAAGGACCTGATTTGCAGCAATTTTGTAACACCCGTCGTTTAAAAATATGGATTTCCAAAAACTTCCGCCTAACGGCGTCAAAGAAAGCGGAATTAAACTTTAAAAGTCCAAACCAGCAAAATCTGTTTGGTTCATTCATTAAATGGTGTTACTAGCCATATCATCAAAACAAGTCTAATTGGAAATCCATCGGTTGCCCAACATTAAACAACCGACATTATAGTAAATACAAGTCATAAATATCTAAACATAAATCAATGTCTAAGGCGAGCAACCACTATGGGTAAACTACAGCCAGCTTCAAGATCATCTACCCATGCCTCACATCTTCTCACATCTACCTGCTCACTAATGTTGGACCTGATGGCACAACACATTTAAAAAGAACAAGTGTTAGCTAACGAATTAGCTAAGTAAGATAACACATCTTTAATAAAACATTTGTCCCTTTAAATATTTGAAAGAATACATTATAATCATTAAGGCACAAGTCATAGCATAACATTATCTCACATTACATTAAACATCATAGGATATTCAATCCTAATTGTGCCTAAACACATCACACATCACATCTCACATTTACATCACATATCATATCTCATTTTTACATCACATATCATATCTCACGTTCACATCAAATTATGTGTGACTTATGCCACACATCTCACGTTAGGTGAAAGTTTATGTGTGGGCGGTCATAAGACCTCACAACAACCCTCACACCCGACTTAATGGTGAAACCTTTCGGCAATCCATCTTTGTCGTTAAGGATAGGCAAAGCCGATCCAGGAGTAGTCCGTATGTTCAAAGACATTGGTGGCTAGTTAGGCCTACCTAGAATTACTCATATCACGTTAACTATGTTGCAAGGAGCCACCCAAGCAACCACATCTACGCACTAGCCGGGCAAAGGCAAGTACGGGTTAAACTTAACACTTTTCACATCAATAGCTCGAGCATTTCTCACATATCACATCACATCATTACGAGCTTGATTTACATCACATATAGTTTAGGTGTCCACATTACCTAAACATTTATCACATATTCATCTTAACGTTTGGGCTCTTAAACGTGCACGTGTCATGGCAACTTAATAAGTCTAGTGAACTAGATGAACAAGCCATACAATCATGCACATTTCACATATCATCAACATATAATCACATTTCAATTCATCTCAAGACATTACATAGCATTTCATAGCATATCATTACATTTCATATCGTAGGGACTGCATTCCAGGCCTCAATAGTCATTTACATAGCCCATATCACCTCCCGTGTAACCCCGAATACCCATAAGCAATCAAGATATCATTTGGGAAGTTATTATATGAAAACCATGTTTTTGTTAAGCCCTCAGCGTGTCAAAGTAGTGTATCTTACCTCATGACGAGCACAACAAGCAATACGCAAGGTTAATTCATCTTGTTTGTGTTTCCGACTACCTATAGCAACATATAACCAATAGGTAACATAAACGTGGCTTCAAAAGACCTCTCTAAGTTCCCTATACCATAAGGTAACCTAAGCATAAGGTCTATGGGTCAAACGAGCATGAAAACAAGCCTATACGACTGCCAGACCTGAATATGCGCCGCATGGCTCTTCCATGCGCCGCATAAACCAATTCAGAGTGTTCCAGACCAATCCATGCGCCGCATGGAATTCCCATGCGCCGCATAATTGGGCTCGATCAGCAAACCTGCATTTTCACTGCGCCGCATGGCTCTTCCATGCGCCGCATAAACTTGATCAGAATACGCCGCATGGACTCTTCCATGCGCCGCATGGAACTCTCCATGCGCCGCATGGCTCTTCCATGCGCCGCATGGCTCTTCCATGCGCCGCATGGCTCTTCCATGCGCCGCATGGCTCTTCCATGCGCCGCATGGCTCTTCCATGCGCCGCATGGCTCTTCCATGCGCCGCATGGCTCTTCCATGCGCCGCATGGCTCTTCCATGCGCCGCATGGACTCTTCCATGCGCCGCATGGCTCTTCCATGCGCCGCATGGCTCTTCCATGCGCCGCATGGCTCTTCCATGCGCCGCATGGCTCTTCCATGCGCCGCATGGCTCTTCCATGCGCCGCATGGCTCTTCCATGCGCCGCATGGCTCTTCCATGCGCCGCATGGACTCTTCCATGCGCCGCATGGCTCTTCCATGCGCCGCATGCTCTTCATGCGCCCAGACCATCCATGCGCCGCATGGAACTCCCATGCGCCGCATGAAAACAAGCCTATACGACTGCCAGACCTGAATATGCGCCGCATGGCTCTTCCATGCGCCGCATAAACCAATTCAGAGTGTTCCAGACCAATCCATGCGCCGCATGGAATTCCCATGCGCCGCATAACGGGGCTCGATCAGCAAACCTGATTTTAACTGCGCCGCATGGCTCTTCCATGCGCCGCATGGCTCTTCCATGCGCCGCATGGCTCTTCCATGCGCCGCATGGCTCTTCCATGCGCCGCATGGCTCTTCCATGCGCCGCATGGCTCTTCCATGCGCCGCATGGCTCTTCCATGCGCCGCATGGCTCTTCCATGCGCCGCATGGCTCTTCCATGCGCCGCATGGCTCTTCCATGCGCCGCATGGCTCTTCCATGCGCCGCATGGCTCTTCCATGCGCCGCATGGCTCTTCCATGCGCCGCATGGCTCTTCCATGCGCCGCATGGCTCTTCCATGCGCCGCATGGCTCTTCCATGCGCCGCATGGCTCTTCCATGCGCCGCATGGCTCTTCCATGCGCCGCATGGCTCTTCCATGCGCCGCATGGCTCTTCCATGCGCCGCATGGCTCTTCCATGCGCCGCATGGCTCTTCCATGCGCCGCATGGCTCTTCCATGCGCCGCATGGCTCTTCCATGCGCCGCATGGCTCTTCCATGCGCCGCATGGCTCTTCCATGCGCCGCATGGCTCTTCCATGCGCCGCATGGCTCTTCCATGCGCCGCATGGCTCTTCCATGCGCCGCATGGCTCTTCCATGCGCCGCATGGCTCTTCCATGCGCCGCATGGCTCTTCCATGCGCCGCATGGCTCTTCCATGCGCCGCATGGCTCTTCCATGCGCCGCATGGCTCTTCCATGCGCCGCATGGCTCTTCCATGCGCCGCATACTTGATCCATGCGCCGCATGACCATTCCATGCGCCGCATGGAACTCCCATGCGCCGCATTCCCATTCGATCTCAAACCCTAACCCCGACCTGGAGACATCAAATTGACCTCTTTTAAGACATATTTGATGACTTCAAACCCAATTGATTCCTTGATCCATTACAAACATAAATCACTTGATTGATCACCCGATTAACATGAAATCGGTAAACGTTTTGCATTATAACCCAACCCAAACCCCATGGCCTGGATCGGATTCACATATAAGACTCACAAGATCAGAAATCAAAGGATTATCACTTATATTACCTGTGTAGATGATCATAAGGATGAAAGATCTTAATCGAATCTTGCTCGAAACACCACGAAACGAAGGATTTCGGGTTGAGAATTGCTTTGAGAGAGAGGTGGGACGGCTTGGGGGTTTTTCTCACACACATAAAATCTGGAGAATGACAATTAGGGGAGCCTAATTGTCTTACAACCCCTGGCCAACAATAATAAATTCCATCTTAAGTCCCTCGACTCTTTAAACGTTACTTTCTTGGCTTAACTTTCTCACCGGAACACTTAACGACTTAACGAGCACTTAACTTTCATGACTTTACTTTAATTACTTTTAACATACTTTAATCATATTATATTAAACGCATAAGCATTTAATCACATAATCCCATTTAGGACATATATCTTGACTTAACCTAACGTTGACTAACGGAATAGTCAAATAGTCAAACTTGAAAAGTTTGGGATGTTACAATTACCTCCCCCTTAAAAGGATTCTGTCATCGGAATCATTTCGCCACTCATATATAAATGACTTATCCGTATCCCTCACTTTGTCATATCATTTCAGGATTTCCTTGAGTTGTACTTTAACTAATCTAATAGTTTGATAAAGAAGTCCCGACTAATATTACCAATATATATAGCTACTTGGATTATATCTTCTTGGCGAGGCACCAACTTGATAAGTGCTCCACTTACTTTCAAAAATTTGATCACAATACACAATAATATATCATCACCTGTAAGCATACTCATGCTAGGTTGCTAACACAACTTCTACCAATACTCATCCAAATATGCACACTCGTTCATCTCCACACCATAACTATGCAGATACAACATATAGACTCCCACATTTATCCAACCCATATCAACAATTCAACATGAATCAATAATACTTTCCATGAAAGGTCCTTAAGTAACTCACATTGTAATACCTAATTGATAGGATATTGTAAAAAAGAAATAAGTTAAATATTTATAACTTATAACGCTATCGAATTAGATTTTCTTATGTAGTCCTCGCACATGAGAGATTAACAGCATTAACACTACATAAAAAACTTAGATTGGCGAAGTGGCAAACTGGCAACATAAAAATGGCCATGAGAGATTAACAACTTTAACTCCATTTAACGCACAAGTTCCAGAAAGTCTGTCACTTGATAACACCATAACGATAAGATAACACATAAAAAATCATTTATAAGTTAATCAATGATACGCAAAAACACTACAACAGGTCTTCGAAGATAGAACAGTTTCCGTAAAACAGAAAAACGAAAAATAGGAATGAAATGATCCAATATATATTGGGATAAATAGCTAAATATCATTTGTATCTGTATATCATCAAAATTAAAATCAATTGTATAAAATATGTTCATGAAGGGAGGATAAAGAAGTTCAAATAAAAACAAACTCATCCTTTAATCTCCGATAATTGACTTTTCATCGTTGGAAGATCTACAAATGGGAGTAATTTTTTAGATAATATCATATTAATTTCTTAAAAGTTCAATTGATAATTAAAACAAATGAAAAATACTATATATTACCTTAAGGGTTTCGGGTTTCTGCTACTGTTGCTATTGATAAATTGTCCATAGCTGATTGAACGAACCTCCATGATTAATTGATGATGACAGATTATTATAGTTGCTATTGCTATAAGATAACTTGCTTCATTGTTAATTATAAGGAAAAATTATTTTACTGTTATTGCTCTAAGAAAAACAAAAGAGGGGAATGAAAAGGGATGATCTGTAGATATGAAGAAGTCCATAAATATCTTGCTTTGTGTGGGAGGGATGCAATTTTTATACTCGAAGGATTTGTAAATAAATTATAAAGGATGTTTTTATAATAAATAAAGGTAAAATTGACTAGTTGAATTGAAGTAATATGAAAAAAAGACCCATCTCCTTTAATAGAGTTATAGAATTGTTAGCACTAAATGACGCATCACCATTGAAAGAGGTATGGTTAGACGCCATGTTTTGTGTTTTCCAACTGGTGTCATATCCTAATTTACCACACTCCATGCTTCGACGTAACCATGTTCAAGATGGTCTATTATATATAAGTTGTCCGTCGAGGAGAGAAAGTTGAACCTTTATTCTTCATGCACATCTGATTAAATAAATGGGTATTGATTGTTTGAAGTGAGCATACTGATGACATAAATGAAAATATTTTTATGTGCCTAAGATGAAATAAAAAAGAAAGCCTTTGATGCGTGATCTCCACATAAGAGACCTTAAACGGAAACCTTATGACCAACCAACCTAAATAGAATTGGCTCGATGAGCACAGTGATCGAGTTGCTTTAATTAAAATATAAAATCTCTATATTAATTTAAAAAGAATTAGTATGACATCAACATTTTATAAAACTAGCTTATTTGTCAACTCCAAATTCTTTTTTAAAATTTAGTTTTTTTTTTGTTAATTGACTTGTGATGTCATAAACACTTTTCTTTTTTAAAAATTATTTTATGTTATCTTTGTTATGCATAATGTCATAATTTTAAAATTGTTTATTTTCTTTTGAAAACTCTAATAATTTATACATAGTCCTTTAAATTTCCATCATCTAAATAATTTTGTCATAATAGATTTTTAAATTAACAACATATTATGCGAGTTAGTAAGCTAATTATATTTATTTAAAACATAAGGTATACTACTACGAGGTTATGATTGTTGGATTGTCACAACCTCAGCGGCTACAATACGTTTTTACAAAGCTTTTATTAATATGTCCGGGTTGAATCCGGATTAATTAGCTAGTAAAAATAATAAATTCAAATTAAATTATGTAGAGATTATTTTATATTTTTTAAAAGTACCCACTCTATGAGCCTAGTTTGTAGGAAAACATGGCATTTTTTTTAGTATATGTTTAAAGGAGATGAAAGAAGGAGAGAGAAAAAAGAAAGGGGGTGGATTCGTTTTTCTTTTTCTTCTTCGTCTACAACAACAACAAAAAAAGGCTTTTTATTATCATTTGTTTGGGTGACGGAATTCATCATTCTCTCTCGCGCTCTCCAAAATCGCAGATTTGCTCTCCCTGAATGCCTCACCAGTATTCAGGGTCTCTTATTATTTCTTCTTCTTCTTTACTTATTATCGTTATTATACAAATATTAAAAATAACAACGTACACCATGCATTTCAATACATACATATTCTTATAGGCCACCATGCAAGATGATCATCTTATATATAATTAACATGCAAATTCTTTTTTTCTTCTGCAGTTACTTGTGGCAATCTTTCACCGGAGGAGCGAGGGAATTAGCGATGGTATATATCATATATATCATATCATAACGTATCGTATTATGTTAATATTGTTCTATTCTTGTTCCTATATGAATAAATAATGGGGCATGATATGATATATATGATAGGTGGTCGGAGATTAGTGGCCCGGATCTTGTAGTTGACATATATGCAAGAATCTCGATCGTTAGTATATGCCAATGCCAAGTAAGATCATATTTTCTTTATATGAATTTGTGTTTGAATATGTCGTTGTTAATATGTCTTTCGGTTTGATCATAATTATACTGATTAGTATCCCATTTGATTGATTTAAAATATATCAAAAATAACAGATTGTGATTTTGTTTTGATAATTCTCATAGAAGTTGAATGCTTGTATCTGATAATAAAGAACATTGTTGCAATTTTGTTACAATTTTCATAGCGTATCATCCTTTATATGTCGATATGCTTTGTTGTTGGCCTACTGATCCACATGAGAATTGAGCAAAACGTGCAAATCATTCTAAAGTCTCAAATTGGTAAGTTAATATTTATATCATTTTTAATGCATATCATCCATGGATCTAAAAGGCTCTCTTAATTATGGGAAGTGATATTCGTACCACATAATTTGATAAATTTACCACTGTTGTGCATTACATACTTGTACAGTGTGCTATGAAACATGTACAGTGTGATAAATATATCAAATGTTATGATACGATTATCACTTCCCCTTAATTATACTTGAAGATTATGATCTAAGTTGAATAACTCTATACTGGTTGTCGTCTCTTGAATTTTTTTTTGAAACGGTCGTATTTCAAGGGTGTTTTGTCAAACAAGTTTTCGATTTTTTTTTGTGGAAGTGGGTAATCCGGTAATAGAAATACCGGTTTCAAAAATTTGACCTGAACCCGGTATTTCCAATACCGGTTTCAGAAAAAGTAGCTCGAAACCGGTAATAGAAATACCGGTTTCAGAGTGATGTGATACCGTGCAGGGAATCTTTGACCTATTACAGGGTGATGTGACATTAGCCTGAACCCGGTTTTGCCACTACCGGGTTCGAGCCAGATACGACAAAAAAAGGCTGCATGCAACTCAGTTTATATATACATACTCCACCCCATTTGCTGAACATTTAAAAAAAACGTATTCCACTTTAAAAAAAAAACAGTTTATATTTACAGAAATGGCAGGTCAATCATCTTCTGGTGGTGATTCATTCCCAAATATTACACGGTTTGGAGCCTCAAACAGCGTATTATCATTGTCAAAGTATTATCATCCGTAATTAAATTTCTAAAAGGAACACTCTTAAATTCATACCATAAATATAATTGCAATTTGAAAGCTTGTTTTGAAACACCAAAACAACTGTAAGTGGCATCACAAATTTCAGCATAACTCATTACGCGAAAAAGAGGAAAACTTCTTCTTTTTGATTGATCTGCATTTTGAAGAATCCCATTTACGAATGATACACAATCATCCCATATTAACTGAACCACAATTGGGTTGAATGATGAAGATGCCATTTTTTTTTGTATAAATATAGTTTATGAAAGTGTTTATGAAAGTGTTGGAATACTGATATATATAAATAAATGGTTTACAGATAAATGTACTATATATATAAATGGTTTACATGTTCAATTAGGGTTTCACCACAATTTGACACGTGTTAGGGTTCGGCCGAACCCGGTATTGCAAAAACCGGGTTCAAGCTAGTTGGTCTCCTCCACTGTTCCAGTCAATATTCGTCTGCAACATGTCACATCACTCTGAAACCGGTATTTCTATTACCGGTTTCGAGCTACTTTTTCTGAAACCGGTATTGGAAATACCGGGTTCGGGTCAAATTTTTGAAAACGGTATTTCTATTACCGGATTACCCACTTCCACAAAAAAAATATTCCGAAAATTTGTTTGACAAAACACCCTTGAAATACGACCGTTTCAAAAAAAAATTCGTCGTCTCTTTTACCGAAAAAAATATGGAAAGAAAAAAAATGATGATGATGATCCTAAACCATTGAAGTCATGCAAATATTATATGTGCTCTTTTGTTTTAGCAGTCTTAAGCATTGCTTATTACTTGGGGCTAACATGGCAATCGGGCTGGGATCCGGTCGACCGGTTGGCAACTTGGTATCACCCAACTTCAACTCAACCTAATTAGATTATCCTGTTGAGATTGCAACCCTAACCTGAAACTTTTCTAACGGCCCATTTCGCTTGTTTAGAAAATGAGTCAAATTTAGGAGGGAGAAAAGAAGATAAAGGCATACAAATAAATGGAAGAAGGGATTGAAGTTGAAGAACTACCATCTTGAGGTTATACTAGGTCTAAACCCGTCCACTCAACTAGCTTTTTATAGAGTCGTGCGTGCTCACGGGCCTTGCTTTGAGACATTAGATAAATAGTGACATAAATATACTACTTGAACAATGAAAGATAATTCTTAAGTTTGTGAAGCTTTACCTCAATGTTAGGTTATATTATTCAATACGGGTCAAGATGTTTACCAAAGTGATCAATCTGAAACAAACATGAAAAAAAAATTCATGTTGGTGGGTTGGAAATTTGGAATTTTACCATCTTAATTAGTCTGTTTATTCTCATGTCAGGGTTTAGGCCGCGTCTTGCCACCCGTACTTGTCGTATGCGATCTTATGTTCCCTTGTATGCATTCATATTTTAGTGCCTAAGATCAGAAATAATTCTTAAAAGATTCTGATCTCTTGTGTTGTTTTGAAATTCTGCTTGATGTTAACAACTTGTTATTGTTGGTTGGTAGGCATGTGATGGCTAATCTCCTATGGAAAGACGAACCCTCTGAAAGATTTTCATAGAACCTGCTCTTTTAGTATGTGTTGCAGCCATTCTTACATGCATGATATACACCAGGATGGCTGTAGTCGTTGATCATCCTCATGGATTTAAGTCTCTTGCCCAACTCCCAAAATGCCGACTCCAATCTTACTCTCATTTCGATACCACCATGCACGAGCTCACCCATAACATCACCACCACACATACCTCCAATCTCACTGCAAATTTTCACAAAAGTTATTCTACACCATGTCTTTCTTTAGCCACTCAAGCAAAAGAAGAGTTTGAATCACCTAACCCAAGAATTGAAATCATTAGCGGTCGTAAGGCTCCAAGGGTTCATGCTCTAGTAGCCGAGGTTGCCATTGCATTAGCATCTGGGGTCAAACCCACACCAGTGCCAAGTGGCCTTGGCGGCGCCTACTATTTGCAATCAAGAAAAGGAAATACCATTGCAGTTGTCAAGCCAGCTGATGAAGAACCACTAGCATTCAACAATCCAAAAGGGTTTGCAGGTCGAATGCTAGGCCAGCCTGGGATGAAACGATCCATCCGGGTAGGTGAAACTGGACTTAGAGAACTAGCTGCTTATTTGCTTGACCATGGTGGCTTTGCAGGTGTTCCTCCATCAGCACTTGTCAAAATATGTAATGTCCCGTTTAATGTAAACAACACGGGATCGGCTTCAAACCCACCTTTTAAAATCACGTCAATACAACGATATGTAGAACATGATACAGATGCAGGAGATTTGGGCCCGTCTGGCTTTTCAGTTAGTTCTGTTCACCGTATTGGCATACTTGACATTAGGGTCCTTAATCTTGACAGACATGCTGGAAACATGCTTGTGAAGAACTTTCATAGGAGCTATGTTGCTGGGATGGCTGAACTCATCCCAATTGACCACGGGTTTTGTTTACCCGAGTCATTAGATGATCCATATTTTGAATGGTTGCATTGGCCCCAAGCCTCAATGCCATTCTCAGAAACAGAAGTTGATTATATCTCAAATCTTGATCCTTTTAAAGATGCTGAACTTCTTAGAACTGAACTTCCGTCAATTAGGGAGTGCTCTGTACGTGTTTTCATACTTTGTACCATTTTCTTGAAACGGGCAACTGCTGCTGGACTTTCTCTTGCTGATATGGGTGATATGATGACACGGGAGTTCATTGGGGGTGAAGAAAGTTGGAGTATTTTGGAGAATATATGTAAAAACGCAAAGGCTAACTTAGACATGGAAATAACAACTGATGAAACAGATGAAGTCAAAGAATTCGAGGAAATGTTTACATTTGACAAGGAGTTTGAAGATAGTTTCAACCCAAAGGGGGATGCTTCAACACATCCGGCAACTGATAAACCGTTAAAAATGTTTAAAAATTCATTAGAAGGAGAAAGGAGTAAGTTAAGTGATCCGCGCCTAGCCAGACTAATACAAGAGAGTGATTCAAAAGATGGTTGTGGCCCAGCCGGGATACCAATACTCAGAAGCGTGAGTTTTGCTGCTCATAACAACAATCATGATGCCGGGGTGTGTGTTTCGTTTGAGGAAATGAAGGAAGAAGAATGGTCATCGTTCTTGGAATATTTTGAGGAGCTTTTACCAGAGGCTTTCGAAGAGAAAAAGAGTACGGGCTTGTTGAAACAGAGGTTAGGAAATTCTTGTGAATTCTGAAGAGAACGTTGATTTCGTGAACAAAAAGCAGGTACTAATTGATTTCACCTTATTGGATCAAAGTAACTGTACATTATATAGCCAAAACTGCTACTCATGTAGATTGTAGATAACTTGTATGTCGGAAAAGCGAAGGGCTAATCTCTGCCATCCTTTCCAATTCTACCCATAGGTTACATTCCTTTCTTAGTGTTAAATTTACTCTCTATAGAATTGTATAGGACTTTTAGGAACCCTAAAACCATTCAAGTCATGGAAGTCGTCTAATTTGCAAAATGCATATCATGTGTTGCGAAAAAAGAGGAGTTTGGTGCATAGGTCGCTCATCTTAAGTGTATAGGTGTGTTTTTTCTCCTCAATATATCATCGTAAGGTGTCATGTAATGTTTATAAACTTTTGTTTGTTAATTTGAAGGTGGATTCACCTAATATTTGTCTTGGTGATTCTAGCAGTGGAAGTGCTATATGTTTTGTAAAAGTAGCACTGCTGAATAGTATGTATCTAATACTTCATCTCTTGCTATTTTTTGATACGTTGACGTATATTGATGAGCTAAAACATTGTTCACAAATTACTTAGACATTCATTTATATATACGTATATATATATATATATGCAATTAAATGTAATTGGGTATTATGACCCGAAAAATATTCTATACTAAAAAACTTACAGGTGGTTTGTGCATATAAATGGTCAAGTATGCTCCAGCTCCATAAGATGTTCTTGAGAAGCGTAAAGAATCGGAAGTCTTACCCTTGGTCGGTCACCGCTAGTATTCGATCTATCAGGGGAAAAAACGATATATAAACTTGCAGACCCATCCATTTCTAACCAATACAAATGCTGACCAGCACCATAACCACCAAGAAGTTTGTATGAAGTCTCTGATTGATCCATAGCAACACACATGTCGTCGCTACCTAATCAGATCAAATGACACACAAACCAATCATCGATCAAGGTGATATAATCTGCACATTACCTAAAAATATGCCATTAAGTTTAACTTAGAGTACTCACAGGCAGCAAACTCTAACTGTGTTTGGTATATGAATTCCAAAACTGCAGTCATGTCCCTCTCAAACTGATGAAAAGGCCCATCATCTACATTTAATTTTCGTAACTTGCATAATCCTTCTCCCATCTCCATCATTGCACCTTTATGGTTCTATAAGTATATCAAAATATCAAGTAGTGTTTGTGATCTTACAAATTAAAACTGCATCAGAGCTACTTGCTATGTCAAAATGACATACCAAAAAATATACTACAGTAACTAGTCACCTACACAATACCAACATTCGTTTACGGTTGTGAATGGGTCGTTTGGGCTGGTTCTAGGTTAAATTTCGGTTTTTGATATTTGAAAACCGGCTGGTTCATTCGGGCTTTCTTTTGGGCTGATCTTTTCTCTTTTTTCCACAGTTTCAGCCAAGTCAAGCAAGGCAACAAAGCTCATTTATCTATCTTTCTATATAACTAAGTGAGAATTATTCTATCCTAATGGGATCTTAAGACTATTGGGGGAGGGGCGATATCACACCCAAGAAGCCCTGAGTTGCCCCCCAAGTTACCATCTACACTGCCACAAGGGGCGACTTTGGCAAAAAAAAAAACTCCCCGTCCATTTTGGGGGGCAACTCAGGGCTTATTATACTGCCCCAAGGGGCGACTTGGGGAAAAAAAACCTCCCCGTCCAATTCTAGTCGGGCGACTTCTCACACACATTACACACAACTCTCTCTCTCTCTCTCCCCGTCACTTTTTCACTTTTTTATTTCGTCAACCAATTATATAGTGCCACTTGGCGGAAGTCCCCCCTTACAAAAGTTGCCTTACTCCAAGATTTTTGAGGGACTTCCTCTGTGCTGACATGGCGTCACATGACACAAGTCACCCTCTTGTGAGGAAGCCTCACTCCGGTTAACCTAAATCAAAGTATCCACATCATCATCAATCCTATATAAGCATATAGAGTAGCCTACTTGGCAATCATTTATGATTTAGAAAATTAATTAATGAAATATATTTAATTATAGGGAAAATCAAATCTGCAGCAAACTAACAAAATTTTTCCACATTAACCCTTTTACGAGTAATTTATAGATGATACGCAGGGTCTCCTGAAAGATAAATCTAGTCTTGTTTTATATACTTCAAGTGCAAATATACTAAAATCTAAGTATATAAGTAATATAAATAAATATATAATAATAAGAATAAAAAAGCTAAACAATATATGTATACAATGTCGATTTTTCATATAATTTAAAGGTTTTCTGGAAACAAACCAAAGAAACCGTGTGTTTTTTTCTGACATTTTTTTTCTTCCAGTTAATATATATAATTGGATATGATGGAGAGAAGATAATTAGGTAGGGGACCTGACCTGATTGAAGAGATGATGAAAACCAACAGCACATTGTAAAATCCCATGGACAAGTGATCGAACAGCAGGATCTTCAGAATCATTCCATATATCTTCTAGAATGTCATGGCACCCATAATATTCCCTGCTGTTAAATAATCCCACTGCTTCCCCGAACTTACTACTATTATTACTTTCAAAATCTCCATCATCTTCATCGTCATCTTCTTGGATGGAACGTCTACTACCAGGCGGAAAACGATACGATGCTAATACTAATGGCTTGTAATGGCATGATGATGATAAGAAGCAGCAGAATTGATTGTTGATGAATATGGAATTAGATGTGAAATAATAATGGTGTGATGATGATGTTTTGATAAGTGGAAGTGAGCAGCAAATTATAGCCGCCATTCTTATTTTTTTGCTTCCACTTCCATTTTCTTTTTTAATTAATTAGTTGCTTCTAAATTACACTTCCTTTTAGTAGTTCGTGTGGTTGAGAGGAAGTTTCAAAAGGAGAGGTTGTCACGCACGCAATATTTTTTTGTTCCATTTTTTTTTTAACAAATCGAGCTAAACCGGTTTTTGACTTTTTGTTTGGACCAAAAAAGTTTGAATTTTTTTTTATAAAACGGTCGTTTTTTAAGGGTGTTTTGTCAAACAAGTTTTTGATTTTTTTTTTTGTGAAACAAGGTAAACCGGTACTCCCAGTACCGGTTTCGAATTTTTTGGCCTGAACCCGGTATTCCCAATACCGGTTTCTAAAAAAGGGAATTGAACCCGGTTCTACCATCACCGGTTTTCAGAAAAAGTACCCCACTTTTCAGACGAACAGTAAACATGCAGCCTTTGAATGATTGATGTGACATTAGCCTGCGAAGGAAAACCGGGTTCGAATAAGACGACAAAAAACGCAGTCGGCCATGCATGCAATTCTCAGTTTACAATTAGTATATATACATGCATATTTTTTAGAGCATTTCACGCAAACATCATAAGCAATATATATTTTCATAAGCAATAATCAATTTCTCACTCAAATAATCATCAACTATACCAGTATTTTCAAAATCCAAATGGCCTCTATTAATGTTACCTGTGTACCAAGAAACCCAGAGTTGTTGTGGTTACAAGCTGCAGATGTGCATCGCTCATACAACATTTTTCATGAACGTGAAGTGATAGTGCCAAGATGTAGAAAAGGTGATGGAGGGTTGTCTCGAGCAATGAAGAGTGGTTTGCCCGGCAAAGTCATTCAGCATCTCAAGAATGTTGGGTTTTTCCAAATCTTTAAGTCAGTGATTCACAAACTTGATCATGCTTTGATTATCGCGCTGGTGGAGAGATGGCGTCCAGAAACCAACACGTTTCACTTTCCTATTGGTGAAGCAACTGTCACCTTGCAAGATGTGCAGGTGATATGGGGTGTACCCATAGATGGACCAGCGGTGACTGGTGAGTGGGTTTCAGAAACCCGAAATGTTGATTACTAGAACAATCTGTGTATGGAATATCTGGGCTTTTTTCCTACAGATGAACTAGATTTTGATAACTTGAAAAACGGTCGGATCAAATTTGCAACCTTAACAAGGCACATTGATGTGGAGTTCGACGAGGAAGATGATCAGCTGTGTCTATTCATGGCTAGAAGGGTTATTCTAGCTATTATTGGTTCAGAGATTTTTCTTGATCCTAACACCTATGATGTTAGTTTGAATTTGTTGAAGAACCTAGGAGAACTGAGCAAAGAAGGTCGAAAGAGCTCTTGTTGCTCCAGTATGTTGTATATTTTAGTGTAATTGGATTAATTTGTTTGATCGATAATGTCATAATAATACATCATATAGGCTTGGAGGTGCGGAGTGCACGCTTATCTGAATTTATTATGACGAAGCCCCTAAGGTACGATGGTCCGGGGTCCAAGGGGCGGCAGCCCCTGGCGGGGTACAAGGGGCAGAGCCCCTGGCTGGGGTCGAGCTGCCAGGTGGGATTAAAGTCCGTGAATAAGTCGGCTATAGGGGTGGGATTAAAGTCCGTCAGAAATCTCTAATCATTGAGATACCCATATCCCATCTAGTATGACGCTAGATGCTGAATTCAATGTGGAAGGCTTAATGTTTAGAGATTGGAACACATTTAAAGATTCATCCCAAGGTATGTGTTCGGACCTGCAAGATAAGGAGGTTGAATGTTTATATTCTTAATAGCTCTTTTGACAAATTGCATATGCAGGTGCAAGATTAAAGGAGCTACCTATGTGAGCATGAAGTTTAGCCGCTTCAAGAAGCTGGGACTTGGCTTTGACATGCTTATGAAGGATAGGGACATAGGCTAGTAAAACATATGTCAAGATAGAACTACTATGTGTGTAAACTTTTGTGTACATTATCTTCGTGTATTCAATAGAGTTCCCAGGGTTCAATCGTTACGACACCCTGAAATTCGAATATTCGGAATGTGTAATGTACTAATGTGAAATTCAATCGTTACGACATTTCATTTATGCAAAAGTTTGAATGTTTGAGATGGTTTATAGTTAATCATGGATTACACTAAAATAGGGGAGGATTGTTGTATATTTTAGTGTAATTGGATTAATTTGTTTGATTGATAACATCATAATAATACATCATATAGGCTTGGAGGTGCGAAGTGCACGCTTATCTGAATTTATTATGACCTTAGGGGCGAAGCCCCTAAGGTACGGGGTCCGGGGGCAGCGCCCCTGGGAGCGGGGTCCAAGGGGCGGCAGCCCCTGGCGGGGTCCAAGGGGCAGAGCCCCTGGCTGGGGTCGAGCTGCCAAGTGGGATTAAAGTCCGTGAATAAGTCGGCTATAGGGGTGGGATTAAAGTCCGTCAGAAATCTCTGATCATTGAGATACCCAATTCCCATCTAGTATGACGCTAGATGCTGAATTCAATGTGGAAGGCTTAATGTTTAGAGATTGGAACACATTTAAAGATTCATCCCAAGGTATGTGTTCGGACCTGCAAGATAAGGAGGTTGAATGTTTATATTCTTAATAGCTCTTTTGACAAATTGCATATGCAGGTGCAAGATTAAAGGAGCTACCTATGTGAGCATGAAGTTTAGCCGCTTCAAGAAGCTGGGACTTGGCTTTGACATGCTTATGAAGGATAGGGACATAGGCTAGTAAAACATATGTCAAGATAGAACTACTATGTGTGTAAACTTTTGTGTACATTATCTTCGTGTATTCAATAGAGTTCCCAGGGTTCAATCGTTACGACACCCTGAAATTCGAATATTCGGAATGTGTAATGTACTAATGTGAAATTCAATCGTTACGACACCCTGAAATTCGAATATTCGGAATGTGTAATGTACTAATGTGAAATTCAATCGTTACGACACCCTGAAATTCGAATATTCGGAATGTGTAATGTACTAATGTGAAATTCAATCGTTACGACACCCTGAAATTCGAATATTCGGAATGTGTAATGTACTAATGTGAAATTCAATCGTTACGACATTTCATTTATGCAAAAGTTTGAATGTTTGAGATGGTTTATAGTTAATCATGGATTACACTAAAATAGGGGAGGATTGTTGTATATTTTAGTGTAATTGGATTAATTTGTTTGATCGATAACGTCATAATAATACATCATATAGGCTTGGAGGTGCGAAGTGCACGCTTATCTGAATTTATTATGACCTTAGGGGCGAAGCCCCTAAGGTACGGGGGTCCGGGGGCAGCGCCCCTGGGAGCGGGGTCCAAGGGGCGGCAGCCCCTGGCTGGGGTCGAGCTGCCAGGTGGGATTAAAGTCCGTGAATAAGTCGGCTATAGGGGTGGGATTAAAGTCCGTCAGAAATCTCTGATCATTGAGATACCCAATTCCCATCTAGTATGACGCTAGATGCTGAATTCAATGTGGAAGGCTTAATGTTTAGAGATTGGAACACATTTAAAGATTCATCCCAAGGTATGTGTTCGGACCTGCAAGATAAGGAGGTTGAATGTTTATATTCTTAATAGCTCTTTTGACAAATTGCATATGCAGGTGCAAGATTAAAGGAGCTACCTATGTGAGCATGAAGTTTAGCCGCTTCAAGAAGCTGGGACTTGGCTTTGACATGCTTATGAAGGATAGGGACATAGGCTAGTAAAACATATGTCAAGATAGAACTACTATGTGTGTAAACTTTTGTGTACATTATCTTCGTGTATTCAATAGAGTTCCCAGGGTTCAATCGTTACGACACCCTGAAATTCGAATATTCGGAATGTGTAATGTACTAATGTGAAATTCAATCATTACGACACCCTGAAATTCGAATATTCGGAATGTGTAATGTACTAATGTGAAATTCAATCGTTACGACACCCTGAAATTCGAATATTCGGAATGTGTAATGTACTAATGTGAAATTCAATCGTTACGACATTTCATTTATGCAAAAGTTTGAATGTTTGAGATGGTTTATAGTTAATCATGGATTACACTAAAATAGGGGAGGATTGTTGTATATTTTAGTGTAATTGGATTAATTTGTTTGATTGATAACATCATAATAATACATCATATAGGCTTGGAGGTGCGAAGTGCACGCTTATCTGAATTTATTATGACCTTAGGGGCGAAGCCCCTAAGGTACGGGGGTCCGGGGCAGCGCCCCTGGGAGCGGGGTCCAAGGGGCGGCAGCCCCTGGCGGGGTCCAAGGGGCAGAGCCCCTGGCTGGGGTCGAGCTGCCAAGTGGGATTAAAGTCCGTGAATAAGTCGGCTATAGGGGTGGGATTAAAGTCCGTCAGAAATCTCTGATCATTGAGATACCCAATTCCCATCTAGTATGACGCTAGATGCTGAATTCAATGTGGAAGGCTTAATGTTTAGAGATTGGAACACATTTAAAGATTCATCCCAAGGTATGTGTTCGGACCTGCAAGATAAGGAGGTTGAATGTTTATATTCTTAATAGCTCTTTTGACAAATTGCATATGCAGGTGCAAGATTAAAGGAGCTACCTATGTGAGCATGAAGT
>CM067169.1:135903249-135926347 GCA_034093135.1 Erigeron breviscapus
TGGCAGAGGTGGTCGTGGAGGTCGTGGTGGCAGAGGTGGTCGTGGAGGTAGAGGTGGTCGTGGAGGTCGTGGTGGCAGAGGTGGTCGTGGAGGTAGAGGTGGTCGTGGAGGTCGTGGTGGCAGAGGTGGTCGGGAGGTCGTGGTGACAGAGGTGGTCGTGGAGGTCGTGGTGGCAGAGGTGGTCGTGGAGGTCGTGGTGCAGAGGTGGTCGTGGAGGTCGTGGTGGCAGAGGTGGTCGTGGAGGTCGTGGTGCAGAGGTGGTCGTGGAGGTCGTGGTGGCAGAGGTGGTCGTGGAGGTCGTGGTGGCAGAGGTGGTCGTGGAGGTCGTGGTCAGAGGTGGTCGTGGAGGTCGTGGTGGCAGAGGTGGTCGGGAGGTCGTGGTGGCAGAGGTGGTCGTGGAGGTAGAGGTGGTCGTGGAGGTCGTGGTGGCAGAGGTGGTCGTGGAGGTAGAGGTGGTCGTGGAGGTCGTGGTGGCAGAGGTGGTCGGGAGGTCGTGGTCAGAGGTGGTCGTGGAGGTCGTGGTGGCAGAGGTGGTCGTGGAGGTCGTGGTGGCAGAGGTGGTCGTGGAGGTCGTGGTGGCAGAGGTGGTCGTGGAGGTCGTGGTGGCAGAGGTGGTCGGGAGGTCGTGGTGGCAGAGGTGGTCGTGGAGGTCGTGGTCAGAGGTGGTCGTGGAGGTCGTGGTGGCAGAGGTGGTCGGGAGGTCGTGGTGGCAGAGGTGGTCGTGGAGGTAGAGGTGGTCGTGGAGGTCGTGGTGGCAGAGGTGGTCGTGGAGGTAGAGGTGGTCGTGGAGGTCGTGGTGGCAGAGGTGGTCGGGAGGTATGGTATCAGAGCTGTGGTTGTAGAGAACTAGGAGGATTTACCTAGTCTATAGCCATCGCACCCACATTTCATATTAGCATGCATGATAGGAAACTTTGTGGAGCCCCGGAATTTAATGGAGATGGTGGTGCTACGGGTTGCTTGGAATGGTTAGAGAGCATTGAATCTATCATTGCTCGAAGTGGTTGTGCCTACCACCAAAGAATCACTTATGCTTCCGGTATGTTGAAAGGTGGGGCTCTTGAGTGGTGGAACGAAGAAGTTGATGAATTGGGGATTGATGCGGCTAATAATCTTATATGGGGAGAGTTCAAGAATATGATAACTACTAAGTATTGCCCGGCCCATGAACTGAGGAAATTGCAAGTGGAATTTTCTAAACTTGCCATGAAGGGAGGAGACTATGAGGGTTACACTCGCCGATTTGGCCAACTCTCTAGACTCATTCCCCACTATGTGAGACCCCAAGAAGTTAAGGTTGAGAAGTATGTTGCGGGATTGCCACATGAAGTGAGAGTGCTTGTCTCACACCCCACCATGCCTTTAACTTACAAAGAGGCAACCACCCGTACCGCTAGCATAACCTTGGAACTCATTAGGGGTGGCAAGTTGAACAAGAACGATAATAAGAATGACAATAAAAGGAAGGATGTTGCCGAGTCAAGCGGCACCAAGAAAGATGATCGGCGTGATAATAAGCGCCATGGTCGTGGTGGAAAGGTTTTTGCGGCAGTAGTACCAACAAAGGGTCCTCAACAGGTTGGTTACACAGGGGGTCGTCCTTTATGCCCTAGGTGTAATCGCCATCATTGGCCTACCGTGAGGTGTGATGCTTGTTTTCATTGCAACCTACCAGGACACACCTCAAGGTTTTGTCCAACTAACCCCCGGAATGGTCCTTTGAACGTTGCCCCTCTTAATGCTATACGTCCCCCGATGGTTCCGGGTTCTTGTTATGAATGTGGTAGCCAAGACCACTACCGCAACCGGTGCCCACATCTTATTGGTCAACAAGTCCAAGTGACCGTGCATCCTAACCAGTTGCAAATTGCCGGTCCGAATCAAAACCGAGGAAACCAAGGACAACAACAACCTCCTCAAGCTCCTCGCCAACAATTGGCCCCCCGTGGAAGAGCTTTTGCGTGAATGGTTAGAGAGCATTGAATCTATCATTGCTCGAAGTGGTTGTGCCTACCACCAAAGAATCACTTATGCTTCCGGTATGTTGAAAGGTGGGGCTCTTGAGTGGTGGAACGAAGAAGTTGATGAATTGGGGATTGATGCGGCTAATAATCTTATATGGGGAGAGTTCAAGAATATGATAACTACTAAGTATTGCCCGGCCCATGAACTGAGGAAATTGCAAGTGGAATTTTCTAAACTTGCCATGAAGGGAGGAGACTATGAGGGTTACACTCGCCGATTTGGCCAACTCTCTAGACTCATTCCCCACTATGTGAGACCCCAAGAAGTTAAGGTTGAGAAGTATGTTGCGGGATTGCCACATGAAGTGAGAGTGCTTGTCTCACACCCCACCATGCCTTTAACTTACAAAGAGGCAACCACCCGTACCGCTAGCATAACCTTGGAACTCATTAGGGGTGGCAAGTTGAACAAGAACGATAATAAGAATGACAATAAAAGGAAGGATGTTGCCGAGTCAAGCGGCACCAAGAAAGATGATCGGCGTGATAATAAGCGCCATGGTCGTGGTGGAAAGGTTTTTGCGGCAGTAGTACCAACAAAGGGTCCTCAACAGGTTGGTTACACAGGGGGTCGTCCTTTATGCCCTAGGTGTAATCGCCATCATTGGCCTACCGTGAGGTGTGATGCTTGTTTTCATTGCAACCTACCAGGACACACCTCAAGGTTTTGTCCAACTAACCCCCGGAATGGTCCTTTGAACGTTGCCCCTCTTAATGCTATACGTCCCCCGATGGTTCCGGGTTCTTGTTATGAATGTGGTAGCCAAGACCACTACCGCAACCGGTGCCCACATCTTATTGGTCAACAAGTCCAAGTGACCGTGCATCCTAACCAGTTGCAAATTGCCGGTCCGAATCAAAACCGAGGAAACCAAGGACAACAACAACAACCTCCTCAAGCTCCTCGCCAACAATTGGCCCCCCGTGGAAGAGCTTTTGCCGTGAATGCGGCCGAGGCTCGTGGTGATCCTAATGTCGTAGCAGGTACCTTTCTCCTCAATCACCAATATGCTACCGTGTTATTTGATTCTGGAGCCGATTATAGTCTCATTTCCAATGATTTTATTCCGTTGATCGATGCCAATCCTAGCCCGTTGTCCTTTTGTTTTGAACTTGAAATGGTAAATGGTGGATTGTCTAGGATTAGTCAAGTTGTTCGTGATTGTGTGTTAGATTTATGTGATCACCCATTTTACATTGACTTAATGCCTTTTGATATCGGTAGTTTTGACGTGATTGTGGGTATGGATTGGTTATCGGCCATGAACGCGGTAATTGATTGTGGTAGTCGAACTGTGAGGATTCCGTTAGAAAATAGGGAAGAATTAGTGGTTCAAGGCGAAACGACCGAACTATGGGATGGGAATGTATATAGTGTTAAGATCACAAAGATTGAATTGAAAACCGTGCCAGTAGTTAAAGACTTTGAGGATGTATTTCCGGATGACCTACCGGGTTTGCCTCCATCTCGTGAACTCGATTTTCGTATTGATCTTATCCCAAATGCTTCTCCCGTGGCCAAAGCACCTTATCGCTTAGCCATGACCGAATTACAAGAGTTGGCCGCCCAACTCAAAGAACTTCAAGAGAAGGGTTTCATTCGCCCTAGTCAATCGCCTTGGGGCGCACCGGTTTTGTTCGTTAAAAAGAAAGATGGCACATTCCGAATGTGTATCGATTATAGAGAATTGAACAAACTAACGGTAAAGAATCGTTATCCTCTTCCTAGGATTGACGATTTATTCGACCAACTCCAAGGTGCTCGTTTCTTTTCCAAAATTGATTTACGGTCTGGTTACCATCAATTACGTGTTCATGAAGACGACATTCCAAAAACCGCCTTTCGAACGAGATATGGACACTTTGAATTTACGGTGATGCCTTTTGGGTTGACTAACGCACCAGCTGTGTTCATGGACTTGATGAACCGAGTGTGTCAGCCCTACTTGGACCAATTTGTCATTGTTTTCATCGATGACATTCTCATCTATTCCAAAACCAAAGAAGATCATTTGGAACATTTGAAACAAGTCTTAGAGTTACTCCGGAAAGAAAAGCTTTATGCCAAGTTCTCCAAATGTGAATTTTGGCTTGAAGAGGTCCAGTTTCTTGGTCACGTAGTGAGCAAAGAAGGAATTCATGTGGACCCAAGTAAAGTTGAAGCAGTAAAGAATTGGAGACGCCCCGAAACACCAACCGAAATTCGCCAATTTCTTGGTTTGGCGGGTTATTATAGACGATTTATTGAAGGCTTTTCAAAAATCGCCCAACCTTTGACTTTGTTGACTCAACGAGAAAGAAGGTTTGATTGGGGTGAAAAGCAAGAACAAGCATTCCAATTGTTAAAGGACAAATTGTGTGATGCACCCATCTTGAGCTTGCCCGATGGAGTCGATGATTTCGTTGTATATTGTGATGCATCCGGGCAAGGATTGGGTTGTGTCTTAATGCAACGGGATAAGGTGATAGCATATGCATCAAGACAATTGAAGCCGACCACAAGAAACCACCGGGTTTACTAGTCCAACCAGTAACACCGGTGTGGAAATGGGAAGAAATTGCTATGGACTTCATCACGAAGTTACCTAGGACGAGTAGTGGTCGGGACACCATTTGGGTGATAATTGACCGGTTGACTAAGTCGGCTCACTTCTTAGCCATCCGGGAAGATGATAAATTTGACACCATGGCACGTTTGTACATCAAAGAGGTGATATCCAAGCATGGAGTGCCGATTTCCGTGATATCCGATCGGGATGCCCGATTTACTTCAAAATTTTGGAAGGCGTTCCAGAAATCTATGGGTACTCGTCTCGGTTTGAGTACGGCGTTCCACCCGCAAACTGATGGTCAAAGTGAAAGAACGATTCAAACGTTAGAAGATATGTTGAGAGCTTGTGCTATTGATTTTGGTGGTAATTGGGATGTGCATCTTCCTTTGGTTGAATTCTCCTACAATAATAGCTATCATGCTAGCATTGGAATGGCTCCATTTAAAGCATTATATGGGAGAGATTGTAGGTCACCGCTAGTTTGGGCAGAAGTTGGTGAAAGCCAACTCGTTGGGCCCGAAATTGTTATTGAAACGACAAAATCTCGCAAATCAAAGAAAAGCTTTATGCCAAGTTCTCCAAATGTGAATTTTGGCTTGAAGAGGTCCAGTTTCTTGGTCACGTAGTGAGCAAAGAAGGTGGCTTGAGCTGTTGAGTGATTATGATTGCGTTATCCGGTATCATCCGGGTAAAGCAAATGTGGTAGCCGATGCTTTGAGTCGAAAGGAACGTATGAAGCCAAGACGAGTTAAAGCCATGAGCTTCACTGTATTAAGGAGTGTCCGTGACTCCATTATCGAAGCTCAAGAATTGGCAACTAGACCGGAGAACTTCACCGATGAAGCTTTACACGGTCTAGAAGAACAGTTTGATAGGAAGAACGATAATGGTTTGTATTTTGTTGATCGATTGTGGATTCCCATTCTTGGAGGATGGCGATTGAAATTGATGGATGAAGCTCATAAGTCGGCTTATTCGGTTCACCCGGGTTCCGACAAGATGTATTTTGGATTGAGAGACTTGTATTGGTGGCCGGGAATGAAGACGGACATTGCTAGGTATGTTAGTCAATGCCTCACTTGTTTACAAGTGAAAGCCGACCACAAGAAACCACCGGGTTTACTAGTCCAACCAGTAACACCGGTGTGGAAATGGGAAGAAATTGCTATGGACTTCATCACGAAGTTACCTAGGACGAGTAGTGGTCGGGACACCATTTGGGTGATAATTGACCGGTTGACTAAGTCGGCTCACTTCTTAGCCATCCGGGAAGATGATAAATTTGACACCATGGCACGTTTGTACATCAAAGAGGTGATATCCAAGCATGGAGTGCCGATTTCCGTGATATCCGATCGGGATGCCCGATTTACTTCAAAATTTGGAAGGCGTTCCAGAAATCTATGGGTACTCGTCTCGGTTTGAGTACGGCGTTCCACCCGCAAACTGATGGTCAAAGTGAAAGAACGATTCAAACGTTAGAAGATATGTTGAGAGCTTGTGCTATTGATTTTGGTGGTAATTGGGATGTGCATCTTCCTTTGGTTGAATTCTCCTACAATAATAGCTATCATGCTAGCATTGGAATGGCTCCATTTAAAGCATTATATGGGAGAGATTGTAGGTCACCGCTAGTTTGGGCAGAAGTTGGTGAAAGCCAACTCGTTGGGCCCGAAATTGTTATTGAAACGACGAAAGTGATCTCACAAATCAAAGAAAAGTTAAGAGTGGCCCGAGAACGACAATTGAAATATGCTAATGTTAGAAGACGACCCCTCGAATTTGAAGTTGGTGATTCTGTTTTATTGAAAGTGTCCCCATGGAAAGGTGTGGTTCGTTTTGTGAAACGTGGCAAGTTGGGGCCACGGTACATTGGCCCGTTCAAGATCTTGGAGCGTATTGGTCCGGTTGCATATCGATTAGAACTTCCTCAAGAATTGAGTGGAGTTCATAATGTTTTTCATGTTTGTAATCTTCGGAAGTGTTTAGCAAATCCAACACTTCACGTGCCCCTCGAAGAAATCCATGTTGATAAAGCGTTGAAGTTTGTGGAAGAACCAATAGAAATCCTAGATCGACAAACTAGAAAGCTGAAGAATACCCGATATACGATTGTCAAAGTGAGATGGCAAGCTAGACGTGGACCCGAGTTTACTTGGGAACGTGAAGATTCTATGAAAGCCAAGTATCCCCATTTGTTTAACGAGTCTAGTTAGATTCAAATTTCGGGACGAAATTCTTTTAACGGGGGAATAATGTAACATTCGTGATTTTTACCCGTTTGGCTGTACTTGTAATTGTCTGAACACTTCTGAAAAGCCACTGTGTACCTCTAAAACCGGTGATGGTAGAACCGGGTTCAATTCCCTTTTCTTGAAACCGGTATTCCGGGCCAAAAATTCGAAACCGGTTCTCCCAGTACCGGTTTACCTTGTTTCACAAAAAAAAAAAAAAAAAAAAAAAAAAAAAAAAAAAAAAAAAAAAAAAAAAAAAAAAAAAAAAAAAAAAAAAAAAAAAAAAAAAAAAAAAAAAAAAAAAAAAAAAAAAAAAAAAAAAAAAAAAAAAAAAAAAAAAAAAAAAAAAAAAAAAAAAAAAAAAAAAAAAAAAAAAAAAAAAAAAAAAAAAAAAAAAAAAAAAAAAAAAAAAAAAAAAAAAAAAAAAAAAAAAAAAAAAAAAAAAAAAAAAAAAAAAAAAAAAAAAAAAAAAAAAAAAAAAAAAAAAAAAAAAAAAAAAAAAAAAAAAAAAAAAAAAAAAAAAAAAAAAAAAAAAAAAAAAAAAAAAAAAAAAAAAAAAAAAAAAAAAAAAAAAAAAAAAAAAAAAAAAAAAAAAAAAAAAAAAAAAAAAAAAAAAAAAAAAAAAAAAAAAAAAAAAAAAAAAAAAAAAAAAAAAAAAAAAAAAAAAAAAAAAAAAAAAAAAAAAAAAAAAAAAAAAAAAAAAAAAAAAAAAAAAAAAAAAAAAAAAAAAAAAAAAAAAAAAAAAAAAAAAAAAAAAAAAAAAAAAAAAAAAAAAAAAAAAAAAAAAAAAAAAAAAAAAAAAAAAAAAAAAAAAAAAAAAAAAAAAAAAAAAAAAAAAAAAAAAAAAAAAAAAAAAAAAAAAAAAAAAAAAAAAAAAAAAAAAAAAAAAAAAAAAAAAAAAAAAAAAAAAAAAAAAAAAAAAAAAAAAAAAAAAAAAAAAAAAAAAAAAAAAAAAAAAAAAAAAAAAAAAAAAAAAAAAAAAAAAAAAAAAAAAAAAAAAAAAAAAAAAAAAAAAAAAAAAAAAAAAAAAAAAAAAAAAAAAAAAAAAAAAAAAAAAAAAAAAAAAAAAAAAAAAAAAAAAAAAAAAAAAAAAAAAAAAAAAAAAAAAAAAAAAAAAAAAAAAAAAAAAAAAAAAAAAAAAAAAAAAAAAAAAAAAAAAAAAAAAAAAAAAAAAAAAAAAAAAAAAAAAAAAAAAAAAAAAAAAAAAAAAAAAAAAAAAAAAAAAAAAAAAAAAAAAAAAAAAAAAAAAAAAAAAAAAAAAAAAAAAAAAAAAAAAAAAAAAAAAAAAAAAAAAAAAAAAAAAAAAAAAAAAAAAAAAAAAAAAAAAAAAAAAAAAAAAAAAAAAAAAAAAAAAAAAAAAAAAAAAAAAAAAAAAAAAAAAAAAAAAAAAAAAAAAAAAAAAAAAAAAAAAAAAAAAAAAAAAAAAAAAAAAAAAAAAAAAAAAAAAAAAAAAAAAAAAAAAAAAAAAAAAAAAAAAAAAAAAAAAAAAAAAAAAAAAAAAAAAAAAAAAAAAAAAAAAAAAAAAAAAAAAAAAAAAAAAAAAAAAAAAAAAAAAAAAAAAAAAAAAAAAAAAAAAAAAAAAAAAAAAAAAAAAAAAAAAAAAAAAAAAAAAAAAAAAAAAAAAAAAAAAAAAAAAAAAAAAAAAAAAAAAAAAAAAAAAAAAAAAAAAAAAAAAAAAAAAAAAAAAAAAAAAAAAAAAAAAAAAAAAAAAAAAAAAAAAAAAAAAAAAAAAAAAAAAAAAAAAAAAAAAAAAAAAAAAAAAAAAAAAAAAAAAAAAAAAAAAAAAAAAAAAAAAAAAAAAAAAAAAAAAAAAAAAAAAAAAAAAAAAAAAAAAAAAAAAAAAAAAAAAAAAAAAAAAAAAAAAAAAAAAAAAAAAAAAAAAAAAAAAAAAAAAAAAAAAAAAAAAAAAAAAAAAAAAAAAAAAAAAAAAAAAAAAAAAAAAAAAAAAAAAAAAAAAAAAAAAAAAAAAAAAAAAAAAAAAAAAAAAAAAAAAAAAAAAAAAAAAAAAAAAAAAAAAAAAAAAAAAAAAAAAAAAAAAAAAAAAAAAAAAAAAAAAAAAAAAAAAAAAAAAAAAAAAAAAAAAAAAAAAAAAAAAAAAAAAAAAAAAAAAAAAAAAAAAAAAAAAAAAAAAAAAAAAAAAAAAAAAAAAAAAAAAAAAAAAAAAAAAAAAAAAAAAAAAAAAAAAAAAAAAAAAAAAAAAAAAAAAAAAAAAAAAAAAAAAAAAAAAAAAAAAAAAAAAAAAAAAAAAAAAAAAAAAAAAAAAAAAAAAAAAAAAAAAAAAAACTCTGCAACTTAAAACAGGCGATTTCATGCACATACCTTATCTTGCATCTCTTGCTTAATCTGCTCCAATTCTGGTCTTGGAACCTGAGTAGAACACAAATATAAGACGACTAAATTTATGAATGCCAACATCAATATTCATTCTTGCTATATTTGGACAGAATCTAGAAAAGCTAATTCTCACTTTCACAACCTTAAACTCAACTAACCAAATGCTGCAAGATCAATATATAACCGAGCTGAACTTAAAGGTGTCATCCAAAGTTGATAGCAATTCATCAGCCTTACATTGACATCGAGGAGCCAACTCTTCTATCCTCTTCTCATACTTATCTACCGATTTTTTTTCTATCACTTTTTCTGCAATATTCAATATAACTCAATTTATACATCATTTTTTTTTTTTTTTTTTTTTTTTTTTTTTTTTTTTTTTTTTTTTTTTTTTTTTTTTTTTTTTTTTTTTTTTTTTTTTTTTTTTTTTTTTTTTTTTTTTTTTTTTTTTTTTTTTTTTTTTTTTTTTTTTTTTTTTTTTTTTTTTTTTTTTTTTTTTTTTTTTTTTTTTTTTTTTTTTTTTTTTTTTTTTTTTTTTTTTTTTTTTTTTTTTTTTTTTTTTTTTTTTTTTTTTTTTTTTTTTTTTTTTTTTTTTTTTTTTTTTTTTTTTTTTTTTTTTTTTTTTTTTTTTTTTTTTTTTTTTTTTTTTTTTTTTTTTTTTTTTTTTTTTTTTTTTTTTTTTTTTTTTTTTTTTTTTTTTTTTTTTTTTTTTTTTTTTTTTTTTTTTTTTTTTTTTTTTTTTTTTTTTTTTTTTTTTTTTTTTTTTTTTTTTTTTTTTTTTTTTTTTTTTTTTTTTTTTTTTTTTTTTTTTTTTTTTTTTTTTTTTTTTTTTTTTTTTTTTTTTTTTTTTTTTTTTTTTTTTTTTTTTTTTTTTTTTTTTTTTTTTTTTTTTTTTTTTTTTTTTTTTTTTTTTTTTTTTTTTTTTTTTTTTTTTTTTTTTTTTTTTTTTTTTTTTTTTTTTTTTTTTTTTTTTTTTTTTTTTTTTTTTTTTTTTTTTTTTTTTTTTTTTTTTTTTTTTTTTTTTTTTTTTTTTTTTTTTTTTTTTTTTTTTTTTTTTTTTTTTTTTTTTTTTTTTTTTTTTTTTTTTTTTTTTTTTTTTTTTTTTTTTTTTTTTTTTTTTTTTTTTTTTTTTTTTTTTTTTTTTTTTTTTTTTTTTTTTTTTTTTTTTTTTTTTTTTTTTTTTTTTTTTTTTTTTTTTTTTTTTTTTTTTTTTTTTTTTTTTTTTTTTTTTTTTTTTTTTTTTTTTTTTTTTTTTTTTTTTTTTTTTTTTTTTTTTTTTTTTTTTTTTTTTTTTTTTTTTTTTTTTTTTTTTTTTTTTTTTTTTTTTTTTTTTTTTTTTTTTTTTTTTTTTTTTTTTTTTTTTTTTTTTTTTTTTTTTTTTTTTTTTTTTTTTTTTTTTTTTTTTTTTTTTTTTTTTTTTTTTTTTTTTTTTTTTTTTTTTTTTTTTTTTTTTTTTTTTTTTTTTTTTTTTTTTTTTTTTTTTTTTTTTTTTTTTTTTTTTTTTTTTTTTTTTTTTTTTTTTTTTTTTTTTTTTTTTTTTTTTTTTTTTTTTTTTTTTTTTTTTTTTTTTTTTTTTTTTTTTTTTTTTTTTTTTTTTTTTTTTTTTTTTTTTTTTTTTTTTTTTTTTTTTTTTTTTTTTTTTTTTTTTTTTTTTTTTTTTTTTTTTTTTTTTTTTTTTTTTTTTTTTTTTTTTTTTTTTTTTTTTTTTTTTTTTTTTTTTTTTTTTTTTTTTTTTTTTTTTTTTTTTTTTTTTTTTTTTTTTTTTTTTTTTTTTTTTTTTTTTTTTTTTTTTTTTTTTTTTTTTTTTTTTTTTTTTTTTTTTTTTTTTTTTTTTTTTTTTTTTTTTTTTTTTTTTTTTTTTTTTTTTTTTTTTTTTTTTTTTTTTTTTTTTTTTTTTTTTTTTTTTTTTTTTTTTTTTTTTTTTTTTTTTTTTTTTTTTTTTTTTTTTTTTTTTTTTTTTTTTTTTTTTTTTTTTTTTGTGATCATTACGTCTCGCTTTCATCTTGATGTCCTAAATCAAGTATCAAGTGAATCTATAAGCGGGCTCAAATTGTTGGAACATACATTTATACAGTGAGAAAGTAGCCATACCTTGTGTTGAAACTTGTCGATCAACATATAACAAGCCCATCTGCAGATTAATGTAGAAAAACTTAACGAATTATTTGGTTTTATGAATAATGCGAGATTTCTATTTTCCTACCATAACAAAGATACAGGGACTCACATAGAGTTGAAAAAAACGAAATCCTGGATGAGTTGAAGCACTCTGCTGTATACTTGAAGTAGCCCATGAGGACAAGTTTGGAAAATCATAGGTATATGATGTAAATCTAGAGGTGATATTTTCAACCCATTACTTCTATATATGTCGCTTTTAAGTTGTATTCTAGAATCGACCAAGTTGGTTTTTATTCTAAAATGACTTGTTTCCACTCATCCTAGTTTAGACCTTTACCCAACCTTGTTTCCAAAACTTTTGTACAAAATTCTTATATAACAACAAAATATCACAAAAGAGTACATTTTTATAACCATATATTTTGATGAAGCACATGTATAGTTAGAAATATGTAACAACGCTTACAACCTCATATGTTGTTGTAAAAATCACCGAATACAGTCAACCCAACCCTCCTGATTCTGACACATACTTATAACTATAAATGATCAATTTGACTGAAAATAACCTTTATCTCAATATATGTATGATAGAACTTGAGTTGACCTGCAAAAACACAATACCTCTTATTGCAAACGCTCGGCTTCTTCTTTCAACATCGAAAGCTCTTCCTGCCAAGAGACACATTTACAATACTTGAAATCTAAGATTCAAGTACTAAGATTATTACAACATTGAAATCTAACTTTGAAGATCATATACGGACCACTCTCTACTTCTAGCAAGTACCTTTACCATTACATCCACTATCAAACAGCAGCATGATGCTTTTCTGTTTCTTTTATTTGCTTTCACCATTGGCAATGCCCAACTTTAAAATATCAAATGATTTTTTTTGTATATAAATGACATTTTTAGAGAAGTGGTTTGACAACTAAGATTAATAAAATCTTATGATCATTTTAACACCACAAACTATACTATCAAATTGATAAAAAAAATCTTTCACACATATTATCAAACACCTTAGATGCATCAATTCTACAATATATATTATGAAATAAATAAATAGAACATACTGAGTTGTTATTTGTGCTTTGGTCTTCTGTCAGCTAGTTTATACATCCAATACTTATATTCGATCTATTTATTAAACCTGCAAAACAAAAAACAATAATATAAACAAAATATAATTAGTATAAATAAAAAGTTAATCCATAAAACAACAAATATCAAAACTTACACATGAATTCCAATCGAGTCGAAGTCTGATTAGGTTATCATCATCATCATCACCATCAGCCTTAACAGAAGCAGCTTTACATATATATCGTCATTAGAAGCCGCTTCGCAATTTCACATGTCTATATCCTTGATTTTTTTCTTTCGTCTTCTTTCATCCAAGACAAAAATAAACAAGTTTGATTTATAGATGTATGTATGCATATGCAACAACCCAAAAACTCAAATGTCAAAACAAACTTACATATGAATATAGAAAATAGTCAGTAAGAATATACCATTCATTAACTTAACAACTATCCGCCTTTCACTCAAACAACAAATTGTACCATTTCATCCACTCAAACATATAATGAAACAGTTTATCATAATCAATATAAAAGGAAACAATTATAAGAATTTAATTAAAATAACTCGCCAGTTTGATTACATCCGAAAACTCTATTATAAAGCATGCCAAATACCTGCAACCATAAAGAGCAAGAAAAACACCCTTTTTGCCACTCTACACAAGACCTATTCAAAACATTGTGGTGACCTAAAAAAATCACCCGAGAACAACCAAGTTTTTGTTTATGCAATATATCAAAAAAGCAAACAAATTTTGTATCAATATAACATTTTGGGTATGAATATCAAATAGGCTCAGACATGTTGAAGTAAGATTAATGGTTCAACATGGCTGCATCAAAAAAGGTTGGCATGCAACCACAAGGTCACATACACACCTCAAGTGCCATGCCAAGGAACACATAACCTCTTACTTTTTTTGAATGTAAACACATCATCATAGCCAATCTAAAAGGGACAATCATCATATTAAGCTATTGAAATAGTCGAAAGGCTCAAACATGTTGAAATAACAGTAATGATTCAGCATGGCTGCATCAAAGAAGGTGAGCATATGACAGCAAGGTCACATACACACCTCAAATGCCATGCCAAGGAACACACAACCTCAACCTTTACTTTAATGTAAACACATCATCATAGCCAATCAACCTCTTTTTGATGTAAACACATCATCATAGAAAAAGGACAACTTTCATATTGGCTAACCGAAATGAATGGAAGTATAAATATATCATCATCATCATAGCCAATGTAACCAGTTGTAGCATACCCACTTCTACTGATGATCACCCCAGATCTCCTTTTGCTACACCAAAAGAATCAAAACAGTATGGATAAACACATCTTACTTTACATTCCATTCTTTCCCAAACTCATTTAATGGGTCAAATCATACAAAAAAATAAGTCAGGCATTTACACAAACAGTTTGTGAACATGATTTAACACAAAAATCGAACCTTCATATCGAGTCAAACTGAAGTAAAATAAGGATGAAATATGAAGTTTATGATGCATATAACACAGCCCACAACTTCATTATTGCATAAAGCGAACCTTCATATCGAGACAAGATGTATTCAATCTTTTACATCAACTTCTTTTAGGAAAAGAATTATAAAATGATTGACCATACCTTGATTAAACATCATCCGTGAACATCGTCGGAGTTAGCACAGTCAACACCGGATGATAATACATGGAGGGATTAATTAAAGTTTGGAGATGGATATGAATCCATGATAGTTTAATCTCATGTAAATGGAGATTTGAAGATTTGATTTTAGAGAGAAATATGATCTTTTTTTTTTCAAATTAGATCTTAGATATAAGATTTAATTTAATATTTTCTCTCCCACACACTAACTCACCATAAAAAAACATACCATTTTCATCACCATAAATTGATCTTTTACCTTTTAAACTCAATCGCCATTCTCTCTCTTTACAACTATAATCAAACAGTTAATGTACATCAATATAAAAGGAAACAATTTAAAGAATTTCATTTAAAATAGAACTCACCATGCTGCTTCTGTTTTTTTTTTAACAAATCACCTTAAAATATCGATATAGATATAGAGATATAGAGATAATGAATGTGTGTTGTTTTTATTATTTCTCTCTGTTATCCCTCCAATCTATCCCCCTTTCAAAAATCAAATACCCCGCCCAAACACCCTCTAAAACACCCCGCCAAAACCATTATTTGAAAACCTGCCGCCCAAATACGCCCCACACACACCAAATACACCTTAAAATACCTAGCACTTGACATCATAAATCCTATGTGGCAAGCTGCTCGACAACACACAATTGTGATGTCACATTATATGTCTCCTTTAGTATGAAAAATGAAAAGGGAGATATCCACTGAAATCCAAACAAACTTACAAAAGAGTCATATTACATAACAATATTCGACTTTCTTATAAAAGTTACCACATACTTATAATATCATACAATATCTCACCGAACAAACTTACAAATTCTACACACATAGAGTCGTTTTATTACATAACATAAACTGACACAACTTGACACACATAGGAGATGAAATTAAATACATAAACATGAAATCCAAATATAGACCGGTCGAAACAACTTGACACACATAGGAACAGAAAGTACAGAAACGAAAATCGACAAGACTCGCAACTCATACCAAGCAAGACATATATATTTTTTTGTTTCGGGCTCTAGCTAGTTAGAGCCAGAAGAACTGTGTACGCAACTCTCCCAGCTTCCATGTCTCGAACTGAAGCTTTGTCCGCCCAATTTTTGCACAAATTCAGTCATCACAAACCGCACACTGGCATCCCATTTCTGTGCTATATCTCCAAGCATCATTTGTCCAACAACCCCACGAAGTGCAAGATCAAATCGAGTCACCATCTTTTCATATAGCTTCTTCCACGGTTCACTGTTACCAGATTAATTAGTGCCAAAAAGTTCATATAATTTAACATCATATTTCAATGCATATATATTTCATTGTACAATTGATCATTTATCTACTATCTACTATACAATACTTTTTTGGTATATCTATGCATTAAAAAGTATCAAGTTTTTTCAATCAATGCTCATTAGCATATGTATATATTGCATATCCAGAAGCAGATTTATAACAATTTTACTTTTATATACTTACAAGTGTAAGGTAGGCTCTTTTTTATAATGAGTTCACAAACTTCAAAATTTAAGCACTGATTAGTGTGACTAACTTAATGAATGTACAAAGTGCGAAGAAATATCCCGATTTATTATTTGTTCCTAATAAAATTTGATTATCATTACCTCAAGACATTAGAACGCAAGTTCGAGATTTTGGGTGCAAAGGCTGGATAGCTAACCGGAACAAGTAGCTGTATCACAAACTCAGGCATCTGTACAAAGAAGCAAAAGAGGCTTTACATACAAAATGTAAATATCATATGTAGATTAAAACATATAGCAGACGAAACACTTAGCAGAACAGCACTTCCTATAAAAGCTACACATAGCAGGCAGTTTCCAAAATTCAAAGTATACCTTTTCAGTTGAAACACCAGCTCGTGGACCAAGTAAATCACGGAAACATACATTCCTGAATATGCAATTGACTATGGTTCCTTGAGCAGATTCTGACACTACAACCATGGATGTCTCGAGTAGCTTGCTGTTAATCTGTTTGATCTCGGCCAATATTGTCCCTTTGTTCTGTTCGGGTAACATTTATTGCAAAAAACTTTAAACTTAGAAACATCAAGGGAATTAAAACATTGAGAAAAGTAACAATTATGCTTTGAAGATTTCACTTGTGCCTTGTTTGTCAACTTGATTATATTGGGTACAATTCAGTTCCATGAAATAAGATCGAGTATGAGAAACTTGGAGCTTAATTATGAAGTGTAACTGAATTACCTCAATCTCGGGCCATTCCTCAAAGTTAAACGGTTCTTGAGACACTGATGAAACACTTAGTTTGCGTCTGATTTTTCTTTCTGGCTCGTTGTCATTTTCTAACGTAGCATTCTCTCCATCATTTATGTATGAGCCAAGGATATATGGAGGCTCAAAGTTAGGTACTATATCCATATCTCTTTTGAGTGAGCTGATGGCAGTTAATGAAGATCTCATTGCTTTCGAAGACATTGATTTTACCTGAAATGGAAAAACAATATAACAATCAGCACACACCAAAATAATTTGAATATATATGGAAAATAATGCTATCAAAACATGATGCAACTGTAAACAAGCTAGCATGACGCACCGCATCCACCAAACGTTGGATTGGATCTTTGCATTTTTCTTCTTCTGGACCTTGTACCCTACAAGGAGGATCCATGGGTGCTTTTAGCGCTTTACTCTCTGCAGTTGACAGTGATGATTGACCAGATGTATTGGGTGAAAAAGAAAGTATGAAGGGTGAACGTGCTATCGATTCTGGTGACAACACATGGTTTGCATTAAATCCTGATGATGTAACAGTTGACAGCCAAGAAGACCATTGAGGAGAAGCTGTTTGCTGACTAATTGGCTTCTGAGTCAATGGACGAGAAAACTGTGGAGAATGACCCGGATTCAGCAATTTGGGACCCAAAAGAGACATGGCCTGACCCCCTTTTGACTCGTAAAGCTCATCTGTTTTGTGCATTGGCTGCTTCATTTTTCCTGAATTTAACTTCTGATTGGCCACTGCTGGTTGGTTGTTGAGTGGTCTAGATGGAAAGTTTGAGGCAGTTGTATTTGAAGGTAAATTTATAGGAATGCCCGACGCATTAACACTGCTATTCTTAGATCCCGAGTTTACCTGTTGTGATGTGCTCAAACCAATTGGCTGTGGAGCTTTGAAGGAACCAATACGTTGAGGATCATTCACAGGCTGTCGATCTATACCTATTTGAGAAGATCTATTGTTTTGAACACTTGGCATTCTTCCAGTTGGTAGTCTTCTTGATGGATAATTCTGATTAAAACTTGCCATGTCATCCAAATTTGCAACCCCTGTAGAAGGATTTGGTGGTGGGTTGTATAGCAACTTTCTGCGTCTATTAGGATGCACATGTCTTCTAGATGGGTGACCGCCCGGCTCAGGGTGCTGAGAAGAAGCACCACTCTTGTCCATATGATATTTCACATAGTTGGCTATTTGAGTCATGCAACCGTAAGTTTTCTGGTTATTTATAGGAAGACCTTCATCTGTAGAGATGCTCAAAAAAGTTAGCATCTTTTCCAGAAAAACTATGACACGTTGGTACTCCTTTGATGCCTCCACATTTGTTGCCTGCAAGAAAGAAAATATTATAAGCCTCGACAAATGAAGAAATTATGTGGGTTCATAAATGGTTTGAACGTAAGTGATCGAGTTGGACCTGATTACGGAACTGTGTGGCCTTTCTATGCATTTTCAGTAGGTCGCTAAAGTATTTTTCCTTCATCAGTCGGATCTGCAGACCACATTAAACAACAATGAATCATAAGAAGATCAATCAACATCATAAGGTAGGATTAAGATGCTTCAAATAAAGAAGAAACGAGATGCGTCAAATAAACAAGAAACAACGTAATAAGGTACGATAACAGAAGTGGACAGTTGGTGGAAAGATACAGAACGTGCTCAGAGCAGGCAGAACTAGGATATATGAATACCTGTGTTAATGCATACTCACGCCAAGCAGCTGGAGGGAAAATTTCTGTAGGAGCTACAAAACCGGCTGAAGCTGCCAATAAAGATCAAATAATGATTATCATTCGCTAACATAGCAAAGATTTATCAAAAAGTCAGATACCAAAACCAAAAACTAATAAGGAATTAAAGAGTATATCAAGTTGTGTACCAAATGAAATGATGAGTTTGGTTCAGACTCTTGATCATACGACATGTAACACACAACCAATGTTTTATTTCTTACTATAAAACTCAATGATATAACGAATTGAGAATCAATCCTTTAAATGATTACCAAGTAATTCTGTATCTTAAGATAACAAAAGTTCTTAATATAATCCAGTTGCATACCTTGTAAATTCTTGCCTGCAAAGTCAAAGTATGCAATAATTCTATAAATTAAGATGTGTTAATCTAACCAGGGTAACCTCTTACCCAATTAAGATGTGTTAGGTTTGATTCTGTTACCTAAAAAGTACATACTAGTGTTAGCTTCTTGTTGTATCCCATCTAATATCAAATTACCCGGTGTCCCTGTACCTTGTTGTAACTGCAACTGTTGTTGATTCGGGTTTTGCTGAGTTTGAAGTATTGACGCCTGACTGTTTCGTAGAGTCCCCACTTGGTATTGGATTTCGTTCTTTTGGTTACTAAACGTGATGTTTGATTGATCTGCTAATGCATGTGTTAGTGGCTGCTGGGAAGAGTTGTTATTGAAGACATGCTGCAGCGACGGTGGATTTTGGTTTGACTGGGTCGTCTGTATAGGGTGATATTGGGGAAAATTTGTTGTTCTACCTGACTGTGAATTCTGTGCAGCTGAATTACAGACATACGAGTATATAGGTTCAGCGGACAAAACCTGACCTGCAACACGAATCGTAATTATCATGAAGACTGTTTTTCTGAAACATTTTTAGAAAATTCAAACATATTTCGTGACATCATTCTGTAACCAAAGAAGCTCACTAGTTACCTGATATGTATGTTGAGGGTGCGCTATTGTTGGGAATCAAGCTGCTCATAGACGTCATCTCCTTCGCAATTCCATATTGCGACTATATAGAACCATGTAAACAAATATAGCTTAATAACAAAATAAATTCTTAAATGATCAATTTTCATAATTCACTTCTCCCTAATTTTCCATCTTTAGGGGCTACTTTGGTCAATTCATTGTATTAATTAATGTTAAATCGCTTTGTTTCCTTGTAGAAATCTTCCTAATGCTTTGTATCCTTGTAGGAATGTTCACTTTAAGTATGTGTTTCGCAACTAGTTAAACATAATAAAGTTAGTATTAAAGACTTCCGAATCCTGATACAAATTATAAGACAGAAAGCAGCTTTTAACTAATAACTCTGCACAATGCTTAACTAAATACAAAATTCTTGAAATATTTTAGGCAATGTACATGAAACATATGGATACATAATCACTCAATTAGGAAAATTTGAGCATATATACCTGATTTGCTGAACCTCCTTTCAAATTTGTGTTGGTGTTTATAGTGGACATGATTGGCTGACTAGGACCTGGATTGATGGTCATTGTTTCCACCCTGGACAAGAAAATTAAGCAGTTACTATACTTTCATTTCAACTCTATGCATAAATCTTGGCGCTAGCATATAGGCCTAACTTCAGAAATTATACTAGTGTAATTTGTAATCTAACATGCAGCATCCATATAGCTAAAATGAGTAGTAAAATCACTAGAATTACAATTAAAAGGTAATTTTATATCATCATATCAGATTATTTTCCTTCCAAAATTGATGATCAACATCATAATTGACAATTTTATTATTATTTCTTTTAGAAAGGAAAAAAAAAAGGTATAGGAGGGCACCCTGTCACCAGAACCACACATATTTGCTACTATGAGACTTGAACTCATGATCTTTTGATTAATCCACGTGCTAACATGTACATGTCATTAAGCTATAAGCCTTTTGCCCCTTGATACATCACAATTGATGTTAGCAAAGGGGGAGCCACATTGAGGCAAAGGGTGGCCACGACCACCCTAGACCTCAATTCCTGGCTACGCCACATATGTACCTAAGCATGCACACGCAAGCAAAGTATGTTTCTTTTGACAAATTTATAATGTGTCTGGCAAGCCGTGTTCACATTTAAGGAATTTCTAAAATATTGAGACATGTGGATGTTAAGGATACCAATAACATATGCACGGAATGTACGATAGCAAGTGACGACAACGATTATAGATAATAACTCTTATCTTTATTTATTTTCTGCTAAACGATAATAGACAGCTAAACGACAACAAAGAGAAGCCAGAGAACATATAGGGAACAAACATTTGACGTAGGACTTAATAGATCCTCTCACCTAGAACGTGCGTTATCAAGTGACGACAACTATATAGACATGAAGCAACTAACAAAGATAACGAATAGACAACTAAACGACAATAGACAACTAAACGACAACATAAAGAAGGGAAACTTCTTTATGTCGACGTATAGGTAACTTCTTGGCTAAATTCTTGTAACTTATATATGCTGAATTGTATTTTTTTGGAATTTTTGTAATATATGAAAGATCAATTTGTATGGAAAGAAACAAGCTAGTTAGAACAGATCGATCTTCAACCGTTCGTGGTCTTAAATGTTAGACAGATATTCTTCTTTCAAAAGTTTCTTTTGCATATATGTAAACTTAATTAGAAGTACCTTGTCTTATGCTGAAGATCCTGCAAGCTAATCTATAATTACTATATTAAGTTCATGTATGATTGTATAAAAAGTATGAAAATAAACAAATTAGAATTAGCCGTATTAATATTAATATAATTATTAAGTTCTATATTAAGTGATCATGTCTTCCTATTATCAATTGATTGTCTTCTCCTTTAATTATGTGAAATTAATTTTTGATCCTTCTGATGAAGATATATACAAAATTCAAAGTAAGTGTTCTACTTGCTTGTTCCTGGAAATAATAGTGTTAAACACGGAAAAAAAAATGTTGAATATAATGGTTTTCATACAAATCTAAAAATAAAACCATAAAAGTTACTAGAAACTGATCTAAGATACCTTTTCCCCAAATAAAAGTTAACTTTTAAATTAAGTAATAATATTAAGATTTTTTACTTTAAATTTATGAAAATATAAAAGCCAAGGAAATACTTCGCCATTAATCAATTGATAAACATTCAATTCAGACATTACCACAAAACATGTTAGAAAATAATAAGTATCCCAAATTGACTACTTGCTCTCACATGCAAAATATAAATTTAATTCAAAAATAATTAAAAAATAATAATAATTTCTTAACTTAACAAAAGAGTAACAGATTAATGGGGAAAAAAAATCAAGAATTTACCCAGAACTCATCACAAGTTCACAGTTATCATCCATAAGGTCATCAATCCAGCTATCCAAAATCCCATCAATATCAAAATCCAGATCATCAATAATTGCGCGTTCACTACTACTACCTTCGTTATTCATCATGCAACTAATTAGTACGTATATCGTACGTACTAACCAAACTGCATTATATATAGCTAGAGAGAACATGTGCAAAGGTCCATCATATATCTATGATCAAACCATATACTAATAATAACAAGGTCAAAGTATGTACTAGTATATGATCATATATAACATGCAACATTATATGTAATATGATGATGATGACATGCAATATATGATTCATGGACCGACAAGTGATGTTAGCAGAAATTAAGTCGAATTCAATATGTGGCAATGGCTACGACGTAAGTATTTTAATTAGTCGGTGGTTGTTCGATGTTTTTCATCACAAGTTTAGAAAAACGTATAGAGAGAGATAATTAATATTAAAGATGCTATAAATTTTTATTTGAAAAAAAGAAAGAAAAATGTGATGTAATTTTACGTTACATTTTGTGTGTGTAATGCTTATATGTGTGATATCACCATTTCTGTGTTTTCTTTGATATATTTAAGTTGGTTTATTAATTGCATCGTTTTTTTCTGCATAAAAAAAGCTTTTAAATATATATGCCACTTGTAAGTTACATTTAGGTCCCCTGTACTGCTTACTTTTTACATAATGATTTCATTTTTGTAATTTAAATATGAACCATGAATTGAAATTTTTGAGCGAAAAATGACTATAAGCTGCTTATGACTATAAGCTACTTATGATTCCGGAATACAATTTTTACATAATTGTATTTTATTTTGTTCAATACAATATAATATAATACTATTACTTCTTTTATTTAAAAGAAATACGAGCAATGTTACTCTTTATTTAAAAACTAACACAATATACTATATATTAAAAGGGTACTCATGCTGTACGTCAATGGCGGTGGCAGTGGAGACGGAGACGGCGATGTGGTTGTTGTGATGATGATAGCGTTGGTGGTATATATGGGTGTATATACGTGTGGGACGACAATAGTCTTAAGTTTGAAAGAAAAGTTTAGGTTTAAATGAGTAGTATAGGATTTTAAGTTGGCGATGACTATCTATTAATAAATTAGAACGAATTGCATTTTTGGTCCCTGAGGTATCACCAACTTTGCAAGTTTGGTACAAAAGTGTGAAAAGTAGTGAAACCTATCCCTGTGGTATCACAACCGTTGCATTCTTGGTCCAACATTAACGTTCCGTCCATTTTCAGCCGTTAATGCACCATGTGCTTGGCACGTGCGGGGTAGTTCAGTAATTAACCCCCTCCCACCCATATATATACCTAATTCCACCCCCAAAACTCATTCAATCGCATTTCCAGATTGCAAATGCAATCCCTAATATTTACCCCAAAATCACTCCACAAATTCTTAAATTAAAAACACAATCAAAGTTGACACAAATTAAAAAATGGTGGTGACAACATGGTATCTGCGAGGCAATGCTGGTAAACATGACTTCATTGACAAAGTTTATGGTGTAATAAGTTGTCCAGAAAACAACTTGCAGATGGGATACCTTCAGTTTCCTTCAAAAAGGAAAGGCCATGTCCAGGAGGTGAGATGGGTAAGCAGAAACGTGCCAGTTTCAAGACCAGATAGAATTTCAGCATTACTGAACCTCTTCACATGCTTCATGGA
>CM067169.1:135947972-135961826 GCA_034093135.1 Erigeron breviscapus
AGCGAGACTTACACATGTGTAAGTACAACTTTTTTAACATTTTAGGGTTTAAAATTTCTAGGTTTTTTCCTTCGCGAGACAACCACCACCAGCCACCATCATCTCCGACCACCCCAACCACGGCGCCGGCGCCGGCAGCAAGGGCTTCGCCCGTACCGTAGCAAACCGTCACCATCTCTTGGATCGCCGCCCATCAAATCCATACGATTCCCATATGCGTCCCTTGACGGTCAGTTTAGAACGGATAAGGGCCTCTGGCCCGTACCGTATCCACCCGAAAACGAACCTGATTCTCGCCGGAAAGTTAACTTACACATGTGTAAGTCTCGCCGGAGATGGTCGTCGTCGCCGGAGGATCATGGTGGTGGTCGGAGATGATCATGGTGGTGGTGGTGGTGGTCGGAGATGGAAGGAAGAAGGAAGAAGAAGGAGGAAAAACCTTGTACTTTTTGTACTTTTTTAAATGCTTGTACTATAAATAACCCACCCCTATATATATATATATAATAATATATATTATATATCTCAAATAAATACTGATGCTATTTTGGGCATTTATATATATATAGCAAATGACAAAATGTTGACGCTATGGTGCTTACAGGGCGATATTTGACTTATGCAGGTTGAAGAAGTACTAAAATGCATAGAAAAAGCTCGTTTTCGACCATGTCATTATCCGAAAAACGAGATAGGCTTAAGGCATTTATAGAAATGAGGGCAAAGTTAAAGAGTAAGAGGAGAGAACAATATCGAAAACGAAGTATTAGACCGAAGAAACTAAATGCACATATGTACAAAAAGATGTTCCAAATTGCTAGACAAAAGATGAAGGCCTCAGATAAAGTGAATTATATGATTGCTAAGGAATCTTGTTCGGGCTCTAAACCGAGAAAACAGAGGTATAATGTTATGTTTTTGAATCTTGTTAGTGGTCATTAACTCATTAGTCATTATATAGATACTTTTATTTGTTTTGGCTGTATTTTAGTTGTAATTATGATGAATGAAAGATACCTATATATTCTGATTTTGAAGACCAAACCCTGTTATGCATATGATAAAATAGTATTTTAATTGGTGTTACATAAATCCCGAACGATGTATTTTTTTCAGGGTTGCTTTAGAATCGGAAAGAGTTTGCTTTGGCAATCAAGAATCCGCAAATGAACCTTCCTGTAGCGATTCAATGGTATTTTCTGCTGGATTTATTGTAACATTTGCCAAATTTGACTTGGTTTGACTTGAAATTTAATGTAAATGATTTTTATGAATTAATGTGATTATTGAGCGTAATGTTGTAATGAAATGAAACGTGGAATTTGTTTATGCTTACGGAATTGTTTTGGCATTTAAATGGTTAACGTTTAGCTATTTGTCGGAATTAGCGGAGTGGGAGCCTACCATTAGTAATTATAGGCCGGCCCCCCCTTATGAACCAAACACACTCTTAATCATTTCCCCTAATCTTCGTTCCCTTTCCTAAATCTCTTATTATCTCCAAAGTCAACACTTGCAATTGCATCAAATTCCCTGGATTATCATTGTATTTGGGCAAGATTAGTGATAGTTATTTCATCATCATCATCATCTAAACATCATATCAAAAGATTGAGCCTCCAAGTGCAAGAAATCTTCATTTTTAGTCAAATCCGAATTTGAAAGCTTTTGGAAGATTTGGTAAGTTAAAACTATCCTATGTTAATCATTTTATGTTGATTAAGCTATTTCTAGATGAATCTAAACAGGTTTGGGTTATAGATTGTGTCAAAACTTGATTTTTGGTTCAAAAAGGGTTTTGAGTTGAATTAATGGTGATTTGTGGATTTGTTGATGTTATGGATGAATTTATGTTATGGGTTATGTTTCTATATGTTCCTAGAGGTCAAAAATGGGTAATTGCAGTCGTTAAGTCGATTTAGATGTCAAAAATGGAGTTTGGATTGAGTTTGGATCGTGCAGGAAATCTGGAAATCTGCTGTATATTTGTTGCAGTCTTTTCTCACTGCGGCGTAGTGAGGATGTAGGTCCTTCACTACAGCGCAGTGAAGAATCTCGGCTTTGCAAATGGAACTTTCTCACTGCGGCGCAGTGAGGATGTAGGTCCTTCACTGCGGCGCAGTGAATAACCACTGTTTGTAATGAAATCTTTCTCACTGCGGCGCAGTGAGGATGTAGGTCCTTCACTGCGGCGCAGTGAAAACCCACTGTTTGTGAAACCCTTCTCACTGCGGCGCAGTGAGAATGGAGGCTATTTACTACGACGCAGTGAAGAAGCACTACTGCTAAAAAACGAGTCATCCTAGGATCATCCAAAGCTTTTCAACGCATACTCTTATGATCCTATTGGTGTTTTACATAAGACAAGCGAGTCGTTCAAAGCTATGAGTTATAACTAAAACCTAGTTAGAGAATTGTCGTTGGTTAATGATGAACGTATTGTATACATTACTAGGTTGTGGACGCGTGGAGCATTTTAACCACTTATAATTTCATTGTAGCGTGGTATTAACTTCTTTATCCAATCAAGGTGAGCTTCGTAAACCCTCCCTACTCGATTGAGATTCGGGCTGAAAAGTGTACATGTTTGTTAATTGATTGATTGTTTAATGTATTGACTTGTTGCTCGGTTAGTTTTATTGGTTAATGATTACTTGTGGTTACGATATATGGCGCATTGTTTATCATGTGAGTCGCAACGGGTTACGATATATGGCGCATTGTTTATCATGTGAGTCGCAACGGGTTACGATATATGGCGCATTGTTTATCATGTTAGTTGCAACCGGTTACTATACGCACTGTTTGACAGGTAAGGCGTAATGGTTAATGTATAATGATGTTGTTAATGAAATGTTGATTGTATTTGTTTTGTGCTAATGTGAAACCTTTTAGGGTTTTTTGGAAATGATTAGATATTCTAATCCACGCTTATTGTTAACGGTTGTTATCCCGACACGGTTTATTCCTTGTTAATTGTCCCTACGAACTCACCAACTTTATGTTGACGCTCTTTAGTACACTTTTCAGGTAATCAAGTTAATGAAAGACAAAATGGATGATAGCACGCTTGCATTGCTAGGAATGGTTTCATTTCGGACTTTCTGGATCCGTGATCCTTATTCCCTTTATGGGTTACTTTTAGGATCAACTACTATCGATTGAACTTCTTTTTATTATTGATTGAACATGTATTTGATGATTGTTGATGATTGTATACGTTTGTACGAGTTTATGGATTGTTTCAATCCCATGTTTTCATATAGTTGACTCTACATAATTTCCATGTCGTGTTGTGCTATTTCTAAGTGATACCCCATGATTCCGCCATGTTGGGGTGTTACAGAATGGTATCAGAGCCGTGGTTGTAGAGAACTAGGAGGATTTACCTAGTCTATAGCCATCGCACCCACATTTCATATTAGCATGCATGATAGGGAATTTTGTGTGCAACATGAACTGTATGATGCATAAAAACGGTTTAAACGGAGTTTGTAGGGTACTTATGATTTGATGACTTGATTGTTATGTGACAACTTGATGAATGTAAATGATAGTGTCGGGATACACCGTGGATTGTTGAATTGTTGTGATAAACGTTGATGTGTGAAATTTTGGAAGTATTTATTATTTGTCCCCCTTAGTAAAATGAAATGATGGCATTAATGGAGTATAACATTCGGTAACCGTAGAGGCGACTGATCAACAAATCGAAAGTTATCCTATGCTATATAAAGTTAATGATCTCATGGATTGCGCCTTGTGGATAGAGTATAGTAGCTACCCCGGTATGTTTAATGAGTGTTGGTTAGGTGGAGGGTTAGCCGCTGGTACACCCTGTATACATACCCGATCAACACTTAGAGAACATATTGGAACTGAGTTTTGGACATCCATTCAATATATTAACGGTGTGGAGGGTTAGCCGATGGTACACCCTGTATACAAACACTTTTAATGTTTGAATGTTGAAGTTAAAATTCAGACTATGCTTTATCTACTTTGTTGTGACTTGACCCCTTTTATTTATATAGTGTTGAATGTTCTATGATTGTATTGTGGATTGTAAATTGTATGATTGCTGAAGCCTTAGATTATTGCCATGATAATATCCCCGTAGAATTTTATGTTCTTGTAACGATTTAGATGGATTTAGGTATGTAATGTTTGTTATATGACGGCCGATTTCGATTATTCGTGTGTGAATGTGAGAATTAACTTGCTAAATTAACACGTGTGTTCAGGAAAGATGGTTAGGCCAAGGAGAGCTAACACTAACTATAGGCGTCAAAACGAGCAAGAGGAGCCGATTGAACAAGAAGTAGTTGGTGGTAGAGGTGGTCGTGGAGGTAGAGGTGGCCGTGGAGGTAGAGGTGGCCGTGGTGGCAGAGGTGGCCGGGGTGGTGTTAATCGCCCGGTAAGAACCGAAGTCATTACTCAAGCTCTCAATGAGCTTATGCCAGAACTTGTGGCCCGAATCTCAGCGGCCATGGATGTAGATGAACAAGAGGAACCCGTAATAGAACCAGAAATTGAAAATGAACATCCAATTGAAAATGAAGATGTACGAGTGAATGGTGAAGCTCTTGTTCACCCAAGAAACAACACTGGTTACCGCCAAGGTTGTATTTTCAAAGATTTCAAGGCTTGTGGAGCTCCAGAATGAAGGGTGAAGGTGGAGCCACTGGTTGTTTAGAGTGGCTAGAGAAAATTGAATCCGTAATCCCTAGAAGCGGATGCACTTATGATCAAAGAGTTTCACACGCCACCGGAATGTTAGGTGGTGATCCACTTGAATGGTGGAACCTTGAAGTAGGCTCCTTGGGGATTGACCTTGCAAATTCCATCCCTTGGGAAGACTTCAAAGAAATGATCATCTCCAAGTATTGCCCACCATATGAATTGAGAAATTTAGAAGAAGAATTCACTAAACTCACCATGAAGGGAGCCGATCATGTGGGGTACACTCGCCGTTTTGGCCAACTTTCTAGACTTGTACCTCACCTAGTGAACCCCGAAGTCCGTAAGGTAGCAAAATATGTTGTCGGGTTGCCTCATAAGGTGAAAATGCTTGTCGCTCATCCCACTATGCCTTTGACTATCAATGAGGCCATTACTCGTACTGCTAGTGTCACCATGGATCTTGTGAAGGGTGGCGAATTAAGTAACAATGATGCCAAAAGAAAAGATGTAGCCGAGCCTAGTGGCGCAAAGAAAGATGATAGGCGTGATAACAAGCGCCATGGTCGGGGTGGGAAGGTTTATGCGGTGGTTGAACCAAGGGTTGAGCCACAAAAGGGTGGTTATGCTGGGACAAGTCCTTTGTGCACTAGGTGTAACCGTCATCATCGACCTCATGTGAGATGTGATGCTTGCTTTATTTGCAACAATCAGGGTCACACTTCAAGGTTTTGCCCTGATCGTCGAACTGCTCCATTGAATGTTGCTCCGTTAAATGTTAGATACCCTCAAACGGCTCGGGGCAATTGTTATGAATGTGGTAGCCAAGACCACTACCGTAACCGGTGCCCTAACCTCATTGGCCAACAGGTACAAGTGACTGTGCATCCTAATCAGTTGCAAATTGCTGGCCCAAATCAGAACCGGGGAAACCAAGGTCAGCCTCAACAACAACAAGCTCGACAACAACTCGCTCCCCGTGGGAGAGCTTTTGCCGTGAATGCGGCCGAGGCTCGTGGTGATCCTAATGTTGTAGCAGGTACCTTTCTTCTCAATCACCAATATGCTACCGTATTATTTGATTTTGGAGCCGATTATAGTCTCATTTCCAATGATTTTATTTCGTTGATCGATGCTAGTCCTAGCCCGTTGTCCTATTGTTTTGAACTTGAAATGGTAAATGGTGGATTGTCTAGGATTAGTCAAGTTGTTCGTGATTGTGTGTTAGACTTATGTGATCACCCATTCTATATTGACTTAATGCCTTTTGATATCGGTAGTTTTGACGTGATTGTGGGTATGGATTGGTTATCGGCCATGAACGCGATAATTGATTGTGGTAGTAGAACTGTGAGAATTCCGTTAGAAAATGGGGGAGAATTAGTGGTTCAAGGCGAAACGACCGAGCTATGGGATGGGAATGTATATAGTGTTAAGTTACAAAGATTGAATTGAAAACTGTGCCCGTAGTTAAAGATTTGCGGATGTATTTCCGGATGACCTGCCGGGTTTACCTCCATCTCGTGAACTCGATTTCTGTATTGATCTTATTCCAAATGCTTCTCCCGTGGCTAAAGCACCTTATCGCTTAGCCATGACCGAATTACAAGAGTTGGCCGCCCAACTCAAAGAGCTTCAAGACAAGGGTTTCATTCGCCCTAGTCAATCTCCTTGGGGCGCACCCGTTTTGTTTGTTAAAAAGAAAGATGGCTCATTCCGAATGTGTATTGATTATAGAGAATTAAACAAGCTAACGGTAAAGAATCGTTATCCTCTTCCTCGAATTGATGATTTATTTGACCAACTCCAAGGTGCTCGTTTCTTTTCCAAGATTGATTTGAGGTCGGGTTATCATCAATTGAGGGTTCATGAAGACGATATTCCAAAAACCGCCTTTAGAACTAGATATGGGCATTTTGAATTCACGGTGATGCCTTTTGGTTGACTAATGCACCGGCTGTGTTCATGGATTTGATGAATCGAGTGTGTCAACCCTACTTGGATAAATTCGTCATTGTTTTCATTGATGACATCCTCATTTATTCTAAGACAAAAGAGGATCACTTGGAACATTTGAAACTAGTCTTAGAATTACTCCGGAAAGAAAAGCTTTATGCTAAGTTCTCCAAATGTGAATTTTGGCTTGAAGAAGTCCACTTTCTTGGTCACGTAGTGAGCAAAGACGGAATTCATGTGGACCCAAGTAAAGTTGAAGCAGTGAAGAATTGGAGACGACCCGAAACACCTACCGAAATTCGCCAATTTCTTGGTTTGGCGGGTTACTATAGACGGTTTATAGAAGGCTTTTCAAAAATCGCCCAACCTTTGACTTTGTTGACTCAACGAGAAAGAAGGTTTGATTGGGGTGAAAAGCAAGAACAAGCATTCCAATTGTTGAAAGACAAATTGTGTGATGCACCCATTTTGAGCTTGCCCGATGGAGCCGATGATTTTGTTGTATATTGTGATGCATCCGGGCAAGGTTTGGGTTGTGTTTTAATGCAACGGGATAAAGTGATAGCATATGCCTCGAGACAATTGAAGATACACGAGAAGAATTATCCGACCCATGATTTAGAATTGGGAGCCGTGGTTTTTGCTTTGAAATGTTGGAGGCATTACTTGTATGGCACCAAGAGCGTGATCTATACCGATCACAAAAGCCTTCAACATATTTTCACTCAAAGTGATTTGAACATGAGACAAAGAAGATGGCTTGAATTGTTGAGTGATTATGATTGTGTTATCCGGTATCACCCGGGTAAAGCAAATGTAGTAGCCGATGCCTTGAGTCGAAAAGAACGTATAAAACCAAGAAGAGTTAAAGCCATGAGCTTTACCGTGCTAAGGAGTGTTCGTGACTCCATTATTGAAGCACAAGAATTGGCAACTAGACCGGAAAACTTCATCAATGAAACTTTATATGGCCTAGAAGAACAATTTGATAGAAAGAATGACAATGGCTTGTATTTCGTTGATAGGTTGTGGATTCCCCTTCTTGGGGGATGGCGGTTGAAATTGATGGATGAAGCGTATAGGTCGGCTTACTCGGTTCACCCGGGTTCCGACAAGATGTATTTTGGATTGAGAGATTTGTATTGGTGGCCGGGAATGAAGAAAGACATTGCTAGATATGTTAGTGAATGCCTCACTTGCTTACAAGTGAAAGCCGATCACAAGAAACCACCGGGTTTACTAGTTCAACCGGCGATGCCGGTGTGGAAATGGGAAGAAATTGCTATGGACTTCATCACGAAGTTACCTAGAACGAGTAGTGGTCGGGACACTATTTGGGTGATAATTGACCGGTTGACTAAGTCGGCTCACTTCTTAGCCATCCGGGAAGACGATAAATTTGACACCATGGCACGTTTGTACATCAAAGAGGTGATATCCAAGCATGGAGTGCCGATTTCCGTGATATCGGATCGGGATGCCCGATTTACTTCAAAATTTTGGAAGGCGTTCCAGAAATCTATGGGTACTCGTCTCGGTTTGAGTACGGCGTTCCACCCACAAACTGATGGTCAAAGTGAAAGAACGATTCAAACATTGGAAGATATGTTAAGAGCTTGCGCTATTGATTTTGGTGGTAATTGGGATGTGCATCTTCCTTTGGTTGAATTCTCCTATAATAATAGTTATCATGCTACTATTGGAATGGCCCCATTTAAGGCATTATATGGGAGAGATTGTAGGTCACCGCTAGCTTGGGCGGAAGTTGGTGAAAGCCAACTTGTTGGGCCCGAAATTGTTATTGAAACGACGAAAGTGATCTCCCAAATCAAAGAGAAGCTAAGAGTGTCCCGGGAACGACAAATGAAATATGCAAATGTTAGACGACGACCTCTCGAATTTGAAGTTGGCGATTATGTTTTGTTGAAAGTGTCCCCATGGAAAGGTGTGGTTCGGTTTGTGAAGCGTGGCAAGTTGGGCCCGAGGTACATTGGCCCATTTAAAATCCTTGAACGAATTGGCCCGGTAGCCTATCGATTGGAACTTCCTCAAACCTTGAGTGGAGTTCATGATGTTTTTCATGTTTGTAACCTTAGGAAGTGTGTAAAAAACCTGGATTTTCAGAAAACTTTGCCAAACAGCGTTTAGAAGTAGCGGAAAAGGATCACTTTAAAACTGCCCCATCCGTAACCGGATGGTACCTTTATAAAATGGTGTTACTAACGTGCATCATCAAAACAATATAAATGAAATCCATGTTATGGCACCAACATAAATGCCATCATTATTACATGTTCATAAATCATAAATGAAAGTAGCCAAACATAAGGCTAAAAGGAAGTCTAAGCATTCAATGTCTTTGCTAAGCTTCTTTATTCTTTCTACCCAAGTCTCACCAAGCTAATCTTCGCCTAGCTTAAACTTGATTATCCTGAAGGCACAACATTTTCAAAGAACAAGTGTTAGCTAATAAATTAGCTAAGTAAGATAACACATATTTGAAAACATTTGCCATTTCATAATATATTAACAAAATCATTTCATATCTGTTAATATCACATAATCATCATAACATATGACATATCACAATATAGATATCACCTACATAACATAAACATAGCACATGAGGATTGATCATACAGACAAGGTGGTTTCTGGTTTGGATGAAGATTCCAAGATTTTAAATGAATTGAAAACTGGTCAGGAACAAGTTGCAGCTAATGTTCTGACCCAGTCTAAAGAAACCAACCACCTTTGGAGATCTTTCAGGATGATGTGCACAATCTTCAAAGAATGGAAGAACATGCAATCATGGCAGCCTCTTGACCGGTTGCCAGTGTAACACCCGTTTCGTAAAAATATGGATTTCCAAAAATTTTCGCCTAACGGCGTCAATAAAGCGGAAACAGTTTATTAAAAACCTCAACCAATGAAAACAGTTGAGAAACATGAGTGGTGTTACTAATAGCATCAAATCGGTAATAAAAGAAATCCATAAGATTGCCCAACATAAAGCAACCATAACATAGTCATTACAATAGTTCCATAAAGGAATTCATTAACATTAGGTCTATGCGAAGTCATTGGGTAAACTAAAGCCATCTTGATCATCTACCCATCTCTCGCCAAAGCTTCACACGACATCTCACTGCTTAACCTGAGGGGTGTCAACACATAAGAAGAACAAGTGTTAGCTATAAAGCTAAGTAAGAAAACACCAGGTTTAAGCAAAACATTTCATCCATTAAACACGTCACTTTAAAACATTACGTCATTTGATTTAGGCATTCATATCACCACATAACGTATCCATATCACATATAAGCATAGAGTCTATGACCCTAAGTGTGCCTAATCAATTTCGTCATTTCATCTCATCTCATTAGGTTGTGACTAGGTCACCGTTAGGTTGTAACCGAAGTTACCGTTAAGGAAAGACAATGTCGATCCATGAGTAGCACGTTATGTTCATAACATTAGGTGGGTCATCAGGCCACCCGAACTACTCACCACATATGACTTGTTGCAAGGAGTCACCCGAGCAACCATTTTAACGTACCCTCCCACATACGGGCACTACGTACTCTCCCACATGTGAGCACGACGTACTCTCCCACATACGAGCACGATTTATACATACCTATTACCACAGCCAGGCACGGGTTATGCATAACACTCATCATCTAATTAGCTCGAGCATTTACCACATTTAGTTTAGGTTTCCACATTAATCCTAAACTAATCCACATTTATCATCTTTTCACGTTAGGGCCCTTAAAACGTGCACGTGTCATGGCAACCTAAAAAGGTCTAGTGTTCTAGATGAACAGGCCACATATACATGCACATATCAACATTACATCATATCATTAACCACCGTTAATCATAACATAACATATCATTCAGCATATCGTTAACATCACATATCATTTCGTAAGCATCTCTACGGGGAAACATTTTAGGCATAAACATCGTCATCATTAATTCCCCGAGTACCTCCCATATCAACCCAACCACATATGAGTTATACATTACCGTTTTGGAGGTTATAGTTTACAAACCATTTTCGTTGCACCCTCAGTGTGACAAAAGTAGTGTATCTTACCTGATAGTAGTATGTGCGCGCAAACAAAAGCTAACAGTGCTTAATAGTAATCCCCGACACCTATCGTTCATTAACATATGAAATATAAGTCATTTGGACCTTAAATGGACTTTAAAAACAAACTTAGTTTTGTTCTTACGAACTTAATTCCAGAAAACGAACTTAACTCTTCAAAAACGAATTTAGAAAACCACGAACGAACTTAGAACAGTTCAAACGAAGTTAATCTTCGTTTTAACAAACGAATTTAGGTTTCCCATAAACGAATTTAAGCTACTAAACGGTTTTAAGCAACATCAAACGAATTTAGTTTCATTTTATGTCAAACGAACATAACCTTCTTTGAACTTCAAACGAAATTATCCTTCTTTATTTGACAAACGAATTTGGGCTTCTAAAAGACATCAAACTTCGTATACCAAACGAATTTAGCTAAGGCAAAACGATTTTAAGCTATGTTTCAAGCCAAACGAATTTAGAAGTCCAAAACGAATTTAAACCCCATTCTGTATAAAACGAACTTAAGCCTTGCTTAGACCAAACGAACTTAGCTTTAATTTAAATCCTTCAAACGGGCTGGGCAAAACGAACTTTAAGTTCGTTCGAACCATAGCTGAAAACAGGAACGAATTTGAGATCATATTTTGACCAGAATTTACAAAACGACTTTGTTCTTCGATTTTCCAGAAATCAATCGTCTTAGGCTTCACCCAAAACATGTTTTTTTGACATATATAAACCACTTTTGATCATAATAATCGATTACAAACTCGTTTGATGTCGTTTTGATCGTTAATTTGCTTAAACATAATATAAACCCTAATTTATTAAAAGTCTCTTTCAAAATCAGATTTTATCCTTTATAAAACATCATTAGATCTGAAAATATAGCCAATAAAACATTGATTACCTGTAGAAATGATAGCCAATTCGATTCAATACAAAAACACTTGATTTGATTAACCAAAACTTGATCTTGCTTTAGAAATCAAAAGAGAATTAGAGGCTGATGAATGTGTTCTAATTAAGTTTTGAGGCTGCCAAATTAACCTAGATTAGGCTAATCCCTTTCTTAACCCGTTTTTAACTTTTCACCATTGGCAAAACTAGTCCCTGGACTTCATATTGACTTTATTTCACTTTAAAACACCTATTGGGGATACATATAACACACCAAAGCACTTTCGCACACTACAAAGGCCTTTTACACATCATTTAATCCACTTTATTGTCACTCATTAAAGATAAATAAATCTCACATATAGGGCACATAAACATATAAGCACACATTTTATCACATATCAAATCACGGACTTAGAATTTGACCTAACGACGTTAGTCAACATAAACGATTAAGTTTTGGGATGTTACAATTACCTCCCCCTTAAGAGGATTCCGTCCCCGGAATCACTTCCGCATCAAAAAGGTGGGGATAGGTCTCCCGCATTACGGACTCGGTCTCCCAAGTCATACTTTCGCCGTGATTGTGTTTCCACTATATGAGAACTAGATCGATAGTCTTTCGTCGTAACTTCTTTTGTTTCCTTCCCATTATAGCAACAGGTTCATCAACAATCTGCTTGTTTGGATCAATACTTACGTCCTCGAGTGTTAGAAATCCAAAAATAGTGATAAATTGTAATTAAGATTAGAAGACATTTTTGTTGTTAAGTCATAGATAAATGATTACTAAGGTTGAGGGGCTAATTGTGATAATTAGAATAGTTGTATTGTTAGACTATATATAGCCCTCATACCTTAGAAATCATAACTAACACAAAACAAACACTTCATTCTTTACACACATTAATTCCAATCTTTCAGTTGAATCGATCATTCTCTCTCAAAACACACACACACACACCAAGAACACACACTATCAAACCGCCATTGTTAGATTGAATTCAGAGCTAAAATCGTGTTATAACAAGTGGTATCAGAGAAAAACATCGATCTGATGTCGATCCATAACTGAATTCAATCACAATTTCATCAAAATCAATTTTAATTTCAAATTCTGTTCGTAATATTTCACCTACTGGTTCTTCAAAATTCACACATCAAATCTCATAAAATCACAGTTGTTTGTTCATCAATAGATTCGTGGTGATTGATAACATAATCCTGTCAATTTTCAAGTTCCAATTCGATCTAAATCTCGAGATTGAATTTTGAGTTTTGGCGCGTAATTTCAGGGATTTGAATCTGTTGTGTTTTATGTTGAATTTTGTTCATAATCGTGTTGCGGACGTGAATTAAAACAGTTTGCAAGTGATTTCGTGATCTAACTCCTAGATATCGAAGTTTTTAAACTTGTTAATGGAGTTTTTCTGGAAATGTGTTCAGGTGAAAAAGATGACCAAGACGATCTTCCTAAGATCGTTTTAGTTCAGTGATTTATGGCTTGTTAAGACGATCCTCACAAGATCGTTTTAGTAAGAGTGTGTTGTGGAAGTGTTGATTCTGGCTAATTAATCCAAAAGGATTGGTTTGGTCGTTTCATCACTTAGAAGTTTTTGAGAAAGAAAACAAGACGATCTTCAAACCAAGATCGTCTCATTTCCTTCTTACCCAGAACGATCTTCAAACCAAGATCGTTTCAATTTTTTCCTTAAGACGATCTTCATCTAAACCGTTTCATTCCTTCAAAACTTAAGACGATCTTCACCAAGATCATCTTATTTCCTTGAATAATTTCAAACCAAGATTGTCTCACTTTCATTTATTCAAGACCGTTTCATTTTTCTCTTCAAAACCATTCCAGTTCAAGATCGTTTCAATTTCCATTCTTTACCAGCTTTTCAAGATCGTTTCATTTCTTATACTTAGCCAAATTTCACCAAAATTTCCAAGACGATCTTCAATCAAGATCGTCCCAGTTTTCAAGACCGTTTCACTTTCTATACTTAACCAAATTTTCTTTAAAGTTCCAAGACGATCTTGCTCAGAACAATTTTCAAGATCGTTTCATTTCTTATACTTAACCAAATTTTCTTCAAGATTTCCAAGACGATCTTACTCAAAGACGATCTCACCCAGAACGATTTTGTCAAGATCGTTTCATTTTCAATCGTTTCAAGATCGTTTCAATTCTTGATTAAATCAAGATCGTT
>CM067169.1:135962826-136008371 GCA_034093135.1 Erigeron breviscapus
CGTTGAAGAGTAATACGGGAGGTCTTACCACCCCATTGTCTTTGAACATACGGATTACTCCAGGATTGGCTTGCCATTCCTTAACGACATTGATGTACAGCTGTAAGGGTTCATCAGTCGGGTGTGACTTTTGTTACACTAAAATATGTTATAATGTTATATGTGATGAGTGACTATGTCACGCCTTAATGTAAGTGACTTATGTCACACTATACGATGATGTTTATATGTTATATGTGAGGTAAAAGGTGACTAGGCACATCTAGGATGGTTCATCCTATTATGATAATGTTTGATGTGATGATATGTTATGTATGATGTGATTTGTGCCTTAACGATTCAAAAGACTTTTCTATAAAGTTTTAAATGGACAAATGTTTTATTAATGATGTGTTATCTTACTTAGCTAACACTTGCTCTTTTAAAATGTGTTGTGCCCTCAGGTCCAACATAGTGAGCAGGTAGATGTGAGAAGATGTGAGGCATGGGTAGATGGTCTTGAAGCTGGCTTTAGTTACCCATAGTGGCTGCTCATTATAGACATTTGACTTATGTCATGATATTTATGATTTGTAATGACTTTGTGGTCGGTTGTTTAATGTTGGGCAACCGATGGGTTTCCATTTAAACTTGTTTTGATGATATGGCTAGTAACACCATTTAATGAACGAACCAAACAGATTTTGTTGGTTAGGTCTTTTAAAGTTTAATTCCGCTTTCTTTGACGCCGTTAGGCGAAAGTTTTTGAAAATCCATATTTTTAAACGACGGGTGTTACATTGGGTGATTTGCGAGCGGTTGGTGGTACCACGTGAGCATTTTTTATCCATTCACGATTATCTTGTCAACTCTTTAGAATTTGGTTTTAAACGAAGGCAATCATAGCTGTAGTCGAGTGGATTCGAAGTGGATGATCTTTATTAATATTGTTTGAAAACTACTTTATTTTATTTTGTCTTGTCATTTAAATTTCTTTTACTTAAATTGTCAAAGTTAGGTAGCAATTCGGCTACGGTTCCACCCTTTTTCTAAAACTACTTTAGCAAACAATTATTTCAAAACCAATCCCTGCGAACGATCTCGGACTTACTATTACTATACTATATGCGATCAGGTCCACTGCCTGAAAGTGTGTAGTAGTCGGTTTTAGTATATTGTTTATAAATTTAGAACTCAATTTTGCACTCAGGATTCGACTTTCCAATCTATCTCCGGCAGTGGATAGCAGTCCTTGGGGCATGCTTTGTTGATGTCTGTGAAGTCGACACACATTCTCCATCCGCCATCATGCTTTTTTCACCATTACTGGGTTAGCCACCCAACTTTGGTATTTTACTTCTCTCAGAATTCCTGCTTGGACCATATCATCCACTTGTTCCTTAGCTGCTTTGCTTCTGTCCGGAGCTAGGCTCCGTTTCTTTTTTTGATAGGCTCAATGTGCGGCATCGTGTTCAGCTTATGTTGAGTGTCGAACTTCTCTCCTTCGATTTCTAGTTGCCGTGGGACTCCCGTCATGTCGGCAGGGGTCGATGCAAAGACATCCTTGTTTTGCTCCAGGAGTATCTTTAGTTTTCGTTTGAACTCTTCCGACATTTGACTCCCTATCATAATGTGTTGCTCCGGGTACTTTTCGTTAATGAATAATTTCTCTTCGGGTCCTTCCACAATACTCACTTGATTGCTTTGCCCATCCTCCATTATTTTTTCTTGAGTTTCGACTTGGATGCATTGCCGTAAGGCATTCATTTCCGTCTTTAGGCATGCGATGCCGTAGGGGGTTGGGAATTTTTCCATGGCATGTATTGGCGAAGCGATGATGCCGAGGCGACGCATCGCAGTCCTTCCCATAATGATGTTGTATGGTGAGTCTGCTTTTATGATTACGAAATTTAACAGTTCCGTTCCTACCTTCATACCTTCCCCTACGGTGAATGGCAATGTGATCTCTCCGGAGGACCATGACCTTTCTCCGGAGAAGCCGGTCAACGGGCTGGAGCAGTCTTTTTTCAATTGTTTTAAAGATGGTTTCAACTTTTGGTAACAGTGTTCATACATAATTCGCACCCACTTCCGGTGTCTAGATAAATTCTTTTCACCGGATGGTTGCCGACCACTGCACTGATCACTATTGGAGCTTCGGAAGCTTCTGCCTCAGGAATTGGTGGGAAGCTAATTGCGACTGTTCTCCATGCTTCCGTTTTTATCACTCTTTCTTCGCTTTGTCTTACATCAGCAATAATCACATTGATTGGCCAATGGCTTCGGTTTAGCTTCTGATATGCCCATTTGTGGCTGCTTTCCTTTGCCTTGCCATTGGTTTGGCTCTCTGATACCCTTTAGAAATCCGGAGAATTTTCCCGTTTTCATCGCCTCCTCTAGTCGTCCTTTGAAAAGTAAACATTTGTTCGTTTCATTCCCGTGGGTACCATGGAACTCACAGAATTTCGTCAAGTCTTTTCCCTTCATGTTGCTTCTACTTCTTGGTGTCTTTTCTGTATCCAGGACATCTCTATGTTGTTTAGGTGGTGTATGCAGGACCCTGTGACTGGTGGAGGGGTTGTTTGCGTTTTTTGGGTAGGGAGATCCGCGGCCTCTGTCCTGCCTTGGATTTCCTCGATCCTTCCCCCAATGTTTGTCCTTTCCGTCAGTGCTGCCTGCGTACCCTACATTTCCGCTTGTTTCCTAAGCGGTCAGGAATATATGGGCTTTGTCCGTGGCTGCTGTATATGTCTCCGGTAAGTCCATTGAGAGGAACTCTACCAAAGCTTTGTACTTCAAGCCATGTATGAATCCGGACACTCTTTGGTTTTCACTCAGTCCTCTGATCAAGGAGGTTTCATCTGTGTATCTTGCAATGTATTGCCGGACGCTTTCATTCTCTTTCCTTTTGATATTGTGAGCTTCCAAGTGTATTTTCTTGTATTTTCGTTGTTGACTGAAATGAGATCTGAATTTTGTTTTCAGGTCTTCGAAATTCATTACGCTCCCTATCGGCAAACTGTCTAGCCACGCCCTCGCGGTGTCTTTTAATGTCAAAGCAAACATGTGACACGCCACTGGTACTTTCCATTTCTGCATTCTTATCATGCCATTGAAATGTTTCAGGTGATTATCTGGGTCGTCCTTCCCGTCATACATCTCCATCCCTTTGGGTAGTCCACCCTCCGGGAGAGGGTAATCTTCGATCCATTGAACAAACGGGCCAGGCTCCGTCTGAACTATCATATCGGCCTCCGGGGGGATGCCAGTGTCACTCGTTCGCTGGTCATGCTGCTGGCTATTGTATTGAGGAGGTTGTACCGGGGTAAATCCATGTTGCGGAGTGAAGAATGGATTGTTTTGGGGCATAAAGTATGGATTTTGTGGTGTGTAGCCATGAGGGAAGTATTGTGGTTGACCGTAGCCCATTGGTGCTCCAGGAGTTTGCTGCGGCATGTACGTATAACCATACCCATTGTAGGCTGGGTTGTATGTTTGAACTTTTTGGTTCACCTGTTGTGCTGCGAACGGAGGTAGGTTCGGACCCGGAGCTTGGGGGGTGGTTGTGTTTGTGACATTTGTCGGAGGGGGTCCTCCGGTTACGGTCTCACTGAACCTGACCCTTCCACTGGGTCGCTGAATTGGGCTTTGTTGGGGCGGTGTTTCTGCTTCGATTTCTTCATCTACGTCTTCGCTCCAATTGTCATAATCTAGCTGGTTTGCACGCTGCGCATGTTCATACGCCGCAAGCATTCTCTGAGCAGTGGTTCAATTGTTTCTGATTGTCTTTCGTTATTGTTTCTCGAATAACCCGGAGGGGACCGTTGGTCTTCCTCCGCCATTGTTCGTCACAAGACCAGTTAGTAGAGTGCGGATGGCGCCACTTGTTTAAGCATAAAATTACACGGGCCTAATATGTATATATTATACTTAATTTCAGGGGGTTTAGTCTTGTTTAGAACGTGAAAAGGTTAATCAAGGACTTGCTAGCGGTTCCCAGTTGGTGTGGAGGTATGTACAACTTCCACGCTACCAAGTATATGAATTATATGTGTGTGTATTGCATGAATTTAGATTAGTTTGGGTTGAGAGAATGGTCTGGTATTTATAGGCACCAAGGAGAGGTGGTCCTTGGTGCATGACGTCCTTGTAGCAGGAGACCGTTGCTCGGTGTGTCGTGTTGTGTAACAAACTTTGTCTCTTTGGTTCAGAGGTCCCAGTACGACTCTGCGATGTACGAGCATAGACGTCACTAGTTCGTGGTACAATTGGCTACGGATTAAGGCGTGATTCCGTCGCCTTAATGCACTACAAGAAAAATGTCGATTAGTGACGAAAAACATTTGGTCACTAATTTATCATAATGACCAAATTTTGGTCACTAACAATCAAAATTTGGTCACTATTGTGGTTAGTTACCAAATTTTGAGTGGTCACTTTTCGTCACTAAAGGTCCGTCACTAATTTTGTTTAGAGACCAAAAAATGTTATTTTTTGGCCACTAATTTTGTTTAATGACCAAATTCAGTGACCACTTTTTTTAATGGTAACTAAATAAGGTTATTAGTGACCAAATTTTAGTTGTCACTAAAGAAAATGGTCATTAAAGAAATTTTTTCTTGTAGTGATGATGTCCGTAACCCCAGCCGGAGGGCGTACGTCACCGGTAAGAGTGTAAGACTGTCTTATATAATCATTTATGCTCTTTGTAGATGTAAAAAACATTTTCACAGTTGAAAGATGATATAGTCATATCACTTTGCTAACTTATCAGATGGGATTTGCCATGTCTATGTTGACAAATCTGTTAATATTGAAAAAGCAAAGAACAGAGTTTTGGATGCAAAAACGGGCCGGTTACCCCGCAGAGTTTTGACAAATCTTCTTGAAACCTCTGTAGTGTTGTTAGTAATATATTTGTAATACGTAATTTGCTATGTCATGTCATTTATGAACAACAAAAAGTAAACCAGAGTATCATTAAAAGGGAGGTGATTTGCAGGCCACCAAATTTGACTTGTACAACACCATACATGTATTTATATGTTTTACTTTTTGCATTCAAAGTTTTACTTAATTAGGGTGCAGATCAATATTTGTTGTGTACAAATTAATAGCATCCCTTTGGATGTGGTGTTTAGGAGGATACTGAATCTTGGATTCGAAGATCAAAGATTCATGTCGTCTCTTGTTACCATCCACTTTTAGCATTGAAGTTCATATTTTGCATGTTTTTCAGTACGTCTCGAATAAAATTGTTGAAAATAGTACAGGGAATTAACTATGAACTCACCTAAAAACAATGCGTGCTGTTACATTACAACGGAACCCAAAAGTACAAGGCACAATAAGACCAAAGAATGTACAAACCCAACGAAAGATTAGTTGTCACGGAACGTTTATACCTATAATAATGCACATAAAGTACAGCGATAAAAGAAATAAGTCTCATAATTAGTCCTATGTTTATTAACTATTGATATCTTGAGAAATGCCATAATTTTTATGATCTCGTTACGTATTTGTTTCATGTCGATCTCTTACTATTTTATTATTCTTGCATGAATTCTTAAAGCATGAGCATAAATGTATTATGATCGGTGTTTATACATCAAAACAACTTATATTTTTCCCAAACCTTCACTTCGAAATAGGTAAACAAAACATGTAAATAATACAAAATACTTACAAATCTTTAGTGTCGTTTCTCTCTCTGCCTTCTCTCTCTATCCTCTCCCTTCTCAAACGGTAACAAACTTCAGATCTGAGATCTGAATTTATGCTCCGGAGATTGGGATCGAGCTTGAGATTGAGAGTTTGAGATCGAGATTATCCTCATCCGGTTAAGGCTTCCACTCCGGTGGATCCAGTGTCGGCTTAACAATTTTTGTGGCCTTAAGTGACACCAAGATTTAGAGGCCTTTTCTATTAGTAGATTATATAAGTAATTAAGATGCTATGTTAATTAATCTGTAAAAACAAAATCATAAATATATATATATATATATAGGGGGCAAATCAAATAAGAACACTCTTAAAATAAGAACACGACGAGAACACTTAAAAACTTCATTTTGATGCATTAAAAGTCCATAAAACTAACATAGTGCATAACTAATTATCATTATTTAAGTGTTTAACAACACATTGATCCGTCAAAATCGAAAAAATCATGTTTTTTGTTGGATGCATCATTTTGATGAATATGCATCCAAGATGGATGCACAAAACAAAAAAATATGATTTTATCGATTTTGACAGACCAATGTGTTGTTAAACACTTAAATAATGATAATTAGTTATGCACTATGTTAGTTTTATGGACTTTTAATGCATCAAAATGATGTTTTTAAGTGTTCTCACCGTTCTTATTTTAAGAGTGTTCTTACCGAGTGTTACCCTATATATATATATATATTATTATATATATGGGGATGAGAATATAAGGCTGTTAGGTACCTAAGCTTAGGTGTGGAACACTCACATATTGTTTTTTTAATCCATAAAATTCATGGGGCCCAAACATTTATCATTAATCAAAAAATATTAAAAAATTTATATGTGAGGGGTTCCATACCTTAGCTTAGGTGTCGGACAACCTTATATTCACTTTTCCTATATATATATATATATATTGTAGGAAAAAAGCGTGTGTTTAAAGAGAGAGAAATATAAAATGTGTATGTATAATATTTGTGTGTATGTTATGTGTGTAATGTGTAACGTCAAAGAGAGAGTGTTTTGGCGTGGAGTACTTTTGACTTTTCAGTACCATACAGTGGCACACACAGCACACCTGACAGGCACACATATACAACTATACAACGTACCCTACGTTTTAAATTAAAAGCAAAAGCCCAGATGTTAAAAAAGCCCATTAATTAATATAGAATAGCCCAAAACTTAGATAAAATTGGGGGCCTTAGTTTTTGGAGTGCCTAACTCAATTTACCTATTGGGCCGGCCCTGGTTGGATCTAACCCTATTTTTTATTTTTGGGCCGGAGGTCCTTTCCACTCCGGTGGATCTGGAAGCAGCCTCCCTACCGTTGAGTAGGGATAAGGTCTGTCTACATCATACCTCTCTCGTACCCCAGTTTTTGCCGGGATTGGATACCGTTGTCGTTGTCGATGTCGCACTTACAAATCTTTAGTGATGTTTTGTATTGTTAAAACTTGGTTTTTTGTTGTGATTGGGGCTGCTGGACGAGGATCAAGAAGAAGGCAAGAAAAGACACAAATTAAGTTTGTTGTGCGTGGTGTATTATGCGTAGATAGATAGAATATATCAAAAATCCTTTTTTTATTTCTTGTGTGTGTATGGCGAGATACAGAGAGACAGACAAATTGAAACTAAAAAAGTCAAATGGGATTATCTTTACTTCAAAGTATTTACTACTTAACTTTGAAGTCATTGAATTATTTTTGATATGCATATATGTGTGTATACGTGGAAGATAGAAAGATAGCATGGCAAATTCCATCTTTTGCCAGGAAAAGCTGAGAAATTAGGAGCATAACCTCACCGGACTTCATCACCGGTCTTCGGCTACCATCTTTACCCCAGAAACCCATCCAGGGTGCTCATCTAAGAAACCCACCACTTCTTGGCTGTATTTTACCCGCTACAGAACCATCCTGGTCTTCATCATCTTTGGCTGCTACCACCGTCGTTTTCCGGCAAAGGACCTGGACACCACCATAGTCTACATATGCCACACTATATTTACTTTTTTTTGTATCTACCTTTTGTTGCTATTGATTTAAAATTAACCCACTTTTAATATTTTATCTATCAACTGCAATCGGTCAAAATCTGCTCTTTTTGTTTAAATTCAACTATAGTAATAGTTCTTAAGCTTATATCCCGGGGGTTTGTTTTCTCAATTTTTTTTTTTTTTTTTTTTTTTTTTTTTTTTTTTTTTTTTTTTTTTTTTTTTTTTTTTTTTTTTTTTTTTTTTTTTTTTTTTTTTTTTTTTTTTTTTTTTTTTTTTTTTTTTTTTTTTTTTTTTTTTTTTTTTTTTTTTTTTTTTTTTTTTTTTTTTTTTTTTTTTTTTTTTTTTTTTTTTTTTTTTTTTTTTTTTTTTTTTTTTTTTTTTTTTTTTTTTTTTTTTTTTTTTTTTTTTTTTTTTTTTTTTTTTTTTTTTTTTTTTTTTTTTTTTTTTTTTTTTTTTTTTTTTTTTTTTTTTTTTTTTTTTTTTTTTTAGCGTATTTTCTACATAGTTGTTATTGTCTAAACAAGGTAATGGCTAGCTAAATCTCTCGTTATCTCTCCTGGTAAATGATTCTTGTTTTAATTATGCTTTATTAATCTTTTTATGTATTTGTATGAAACATTTCTTGTTAAATGATTTTATATAATTACTGAATTATATGTTCACATAAGTTGTTATTAGAAATATTGTAAGACAATCTATAAGTAATCCAATGGTTTATTTCAACTCCACCTTTATCATGCTTTCATTTATATTTCCATGTTATTAGTTTAATCATAGTGTTAAGGATAGGATAAACCATATGAGTGAGCATAGATTGTGCCCAATATAATTTCAACTTAAATTATGTCTATGTAATGTGAACTAAATCTTTCAAGAGAGATTAATAAAACTAGTTAAATCAATTATTCAGGAGCCAGGAGAGATAGACTTTTTATCATTTATAAAACTATCATTTTAATTATGCTTTATTAATCTTTTTATGTATTTGTATGAAACATTTCTTGTTAAATGATTTTATATAATTACTGAATTATATGTTCACATAAGTTGTTATTAGAAATATTGTAAGACAATCTATAAGTAATCCAATGGTTTATTTCAACTCCACCTTTATCATGCTTTCATTTATATTTCCATGTTATTAGTTTAATCATAGTGTTAAGGATAGGATAAACCATATGAGTGAGCATAGATTGTGCCCAATATAATTTCAACTTAAATTATGTCTATGTAATGTGAACTAAATCTTTCAAGAGAGATTAATAAAACTAGTTAAATCAATTATTCAGGAGCCAGGAGAGATAGACTTTTTATCATTTATAAAACTATCATTTTAATTCTGTTTAGTTGATAATTTAATTTCATTGCCGACACTTTTATTTCACTATTGTCTACTTTAATTTGTCATAAAAGTTATTTTTATCATCTTAATTATTTGCCTAGTTTAATCTGTTAAGTTAATTAAATAAGATTTTTAAACACCACCAAAATCATACACTTATAAATATCTAATTCACCTAGAATAAATAACTTTTCATCCTTCTCTGTGGGAACGAATCCACTTACCCTATCTAATAATAAGGTGGTGGTTTTAAACTATTTTTGATCGGCTCAACGACATCGATCAAATTTTGGCGCCGCTGCCGGGGAAGGGAGTTTAATGTGTTGAAATTTTGTTTTCAATTAGTTTACTTAAGTATTTCTTTTATTTTGTATATATTTATCTTGTGTGATTAATATTTTGTTTGTTTGTGATTGCAGGATTGCAATTGTGCATATTATGTTTGAGAAAAACCTTTAAAAAAAAAAAGAGTCAATTAAAGTAGTGTCAATTTTAATATTTAATCCTAACTATCATAAACAAGGCTTAAGAAAACGAGACTTGATCAAAGTGGATAATCACAAACTGTGGTTATACTCTTTTGTATTAAAGCCCGATTCTTTTACCTTGAGTTCCACTTATATTCCAGTCCTCTGTCGTTGATGCTTCTCACCAAGGATTTGGGATTATACTTTTGTATTTCAAAAGTATAGAGTGGACAATTAATTATCTTGTATATTTATTTTTCCGCATTTACCTTTCCGTATTTATTTTTCGCGACATCCCACTCTCTTGTGTTGATTGATCACCAAGATATTGTGTGGACTAGCACTGTATATTTATTTTTCTGCAATTTACTTTTTTTCACCTAACTTATGTGACATCCCACTCTCTTGTGTTGATTGATCACCAAGATATTGTGTGGACTAGCACTGTATATTTATTTTTCTGCAATTTACTTTTATTCATCTAATTTTGTGAAGTCTCACTTCTGTGAGGATAAGCAATCGTATTATTTGTATTATATTGTGTTTTATTTTCTTGTAAAATCCCACTTCTGTGAGGATAAGCAAAGTGCTATACTAGAGAAATATAAAAAAAATATATATATAATAATAATAGCCATAGAATTAATTTTCTTTTATAAATATATATATATATATATATATATATATATATATATATATATATATATATATATATATATATATATATATATATATATATATATATATATATATATATATATATATATATATATATATATATATATATATATATATATATATATATATATATATATATATATATATATATATATATATATATATATATATATATATATATATATATATATATATATATATATATATATATATATATATATATATATATATATATATATATATATATATATATATATATATATATATATATATATATATATATATATATATATATATATATATATATATATATATATATATATATATATATATATATATATATATATATATATATATATATATATATATATATATATATATATATATATATATATATATATATATATATATATATATATATATATATATATATATATATATATATATATATATATATATATATATATATATATATATATATATATATATATATATATATATATATATATATATATATATATATATATATATATATATATATATATATATATATATATATATATATATATATATATATATATATATATATATATATATATATATATATATATATATATATATATATATATATATATATATATATATATATATATATATATATATATATATATATATATATATATATATATATATATATATATATATATATATATATATATATATATATATATATATATATATATATATATATATATATATATATATATATATATATATATATATATATATATATATATATATATATATATATATATATATATATATATATATATATATATATATATATATATATATATATATATATATATATATATATATATATATATATATATATATATATATATATATATATATATATATATATATATATATATATATATATATATATATATATATATATATATATATATATATATATATATATATATATATATATATATATATATATATATATATATATATATATATATATATATATATATATATATATATATATATATATATATATATATATATATATATATATATATATATATATATATATATATATATATATATATATATATATATATATATATATATATATATATATATATATATATATATATATATATATATATATATATATATATATATATATATATATATATATATATATATATATATATATATATATATATATATATATATATATATATATATATATATATATATATATATATATATATATATATATATATATATATATATATATATATATATATATATATATATATATATATATATATATATATATATATATATATATATATATATATATATATATATATATATATATATATATATATATATATATATATATATATATATATATATATATATATATATATATATATATATATATATATATATATATATATATATATATATATATATATATATATATATATATATATATATATATATATATATATATATATATATATATATATATATATATATATATATATATATATATATATATATATATATATATATATATATATATATATCTATATATATATATATATATATATATATATCTTTTTCATGAAGTATTTGAACGTTTTAAGGAGTTGTTAAGGTCATGTCCTCATCATGAAGTGCCAATGTGGGAGCTTGTCAAAGTTTTTTATGATGGACTTGATTCATCAAACAGACAACTCCTACTCGCTGCCAGTGGTGGTGTATTTTTACCGCACTAGTGAGAGGAATGGCAATTTTTCGAAAAACTAAGTAAAGGTTCAAAAACTCAAGCTTCAGTTGATCGAAAAATACAAAGTTTTGTCCCTGTGCATGCTGTGTCTAGTTCTGGAAATTTTGATAATAGTATTAGAGCGGATCTTAATGCAATTAATAAGAGACTTGATCTTTTACTCCAAAATTCTGGGAGTGGTAGTGCTAATGTATTTGCTACAAGGGTGTGACAGTATGTGCGTCATGTGGAGATTCAGATCACTTTGCAAATGTATGTCCCATAGCGATGCCACCATTATGGAGAGCAGGTGAATGAAGTGCAAGGAGATATGATCCATTTTCCAATACTTACAATCCAGGTTGGAGAGATCATCCAAATTTTAGATGGAATGGTAATAACACTTTAAATCCCACAATGCCAAATCAACAGTTCAATCAACAAAACAGACCTTTTCACCAAAGACCTCAACAAAACTTTCAAAATCAGCCAAATTTTCAAAGATCACCTCAAAATCTTGGTCAACAACAATACCCAAATCAACCACGTCAATATCAAAACCAATCTCAAGGACCATTTCAGGGACAAAACCAAAATCAAAATACCAATCGACCACTTAACTTGGAATCCAAAATGGATTTGCTCATGGAAGAAATCAGAAAGACAAATCAAAGTAGCAAACAACAAACTGAGACAAACTCAAAATCCATTGTTGCCTTGGAAAGACAAATGGGTCAACTTGCTGAGCATTAGGAAGGAGAGAAGATGGGAGGCTTCCAAGCTACACAGATTTAAACCCAGCACACAAGCCTCAAGGTCAGGGACATGTGAACATGATTAGCTCACTTCGGAATGGTAAGGTGTATGACAACAAGGTCCAGATCCCAGACAGTCCCACAAATGAGAAAAATGAATTTCCTTTTTCTAATAATGATGAAGAATTGGTCAATAATGATGAATTTCAAGGGAAGGTTAATGAAAAGAATGAACAATTTGAAAAACCTTCAAAAGAATCTGAAGTTGAAATAAATGATGTGGATGATCACACCACACCATTTCCTACAGCTTTAAAGCCACCAGTTTCTATTCCTTATGGAAAAACAGGACCAAAACATGATGAGATGTGGGAAACTTTCAAACAAGTGAAAATCAATCTTCCTTTGATTGATGCAATTCAGCAAATTCCAGCTTATGCAAAATTTTTGAAAGATTTGTGTACTCAAAAACGGAAATTTAAAAAACCATTTTCTAAAAAAGTTGAATTAACTGAACAAGTCAGTGCTGTTATAACTGACTCACTTCCAGTTAAATTTAAGGATCCTGGAACACCATTGATTTCTGTAACTGTTGGTAACACTTTCATAAAAAAGGCATTATTAGACCTTGGAGCTAGCATTAACATACTTCCGTCTAGTCTTGTTGATCGGTATGAGTTAGGTACTTTAAAACAAACTGACATTGTTATTCAACTTGCTGATCGGTCAACAAAGACTCCACGAGGTATGTTAGAGAATGTGATTGTAAAATGAGGATTTTTATTATCCAGTTGATTTTGTTGTCATGGATACTCAAATGTCATATAAAGATATACAACCAACAATCATTTTGGGTCGTCCATTCTTGGCTACAATTGATGCACGCATTAATTGTAGAACAGGGCTATGGATATTTCTTTTGGTAATAAGAAGCTAAGAATCAATATTTTAATACATTATCTGCCCTTCTATGACTAATGATTGTTATGTTATTGATGTTATTGACGAACAAGTTCAAAAACATGTGACTCGCATGTTTAAGAACGATGTCTTTGAGTGTTTCTCTGCAGATAGTGAAGAAATAATGGGAAAAAAGGAGGTAAATACTACTGAAGAAGAAGTTGCTAGCACAGTGAATTCAAATATGCCGCCATGGTTATACAAATTTGAACTATTGCCACATAGCATTGATACAGCAACTAAACCATCATTGGAGACACCTCCTACTCTTGAGCATAAACAATTACCTTCTCATTTGAAATATGCTTTTCTTGGTTCTAACAAAACTTTACCAGTTATAATTGCTTCTGATCTTTCAGGACCACAGGAGGAGGCGTTAATGGAAGTGCTTGGAAAGTACAAAGAAGCTGTTGGATGGACCATTGCTGATTTGAAGGGGATAAGTCCATCGTTATGTATGCATAGGATTATAACTGACCCCATGGTCAAACCATCTCGCGATACTCAAAGACGACTAAATCCTAATATGCGAGGAGTAGTGAAAAAGGAAGTGTTAAAATGGTTGGATGCAGGTATTATCTTTCCTATTTCTGACAGTCTGTGGGTTAGTCCAACTCAGACTGTTCCGAAGAAATCTGGCATCACCATTATTGAGATGGAAGATGGAGAACAGATTACTACCCGTCCTGTCACAGGATGGAGAGTTTGTATAGACTATAGGAAGTTAAATCTTGCGACTTCAAAGACCATTTTCCTTTACCATTCATTGACCAAATCATAGAAAAATTATCTGGCCAAAAATTTTACTGCTTTTTGGATGGGTATTCGGGATACAACCAATACCCATTCATCCTAATGACTAGGCCAAAACCACCTTTACTTGTCCATATGGCACCTACGCTTTTCGAAGGATGCCATTTGGTTTATGCAACGCACCTGCTACTTTTCAGCGTTGTATGATGAGTATTTTTTCTGACATGGTGGGTGATTCTTTAGAAATTTTTATGGATGATTTTTCTATATTTGGTCAATCTTTTGAAACCTGTCTCGGTCAATTGGAAAAAGTTTTGAAAAGGTGCACCGAGACAAACCTTGTTTTAAGTTGGGAGAAAAGCCATTTTATGGTTAGGGAAGGAGTTGTATTAGGCATGTTGTTTCTGAACGTGGTTTTGAGGTAGACCAGCCAAAGTACAACTTATTTCCACCCTCCCCCACCGACCAATGTTAAGGGTGTCCGTTCATTTTTAGGTCATGCAGGGTTTTATAGAAGATTTATTAAAGACTTTAGTGCAATTTCCAAACCGTTGTGTAATTTGCTTTTAAAAGATGCACCATTTGTTTTTGATGAACCTTGTCTTAAATCTCATAAATTGTTGAAACAAAAGTTAACCGAAGCCCCAATTTTACAATCACCAGATTGGTCAAAACCTTTTGAAATTATGTGTGATGCAAGTGATTATGCAGCGGGGGCGGTTTTGGGACAACGGGTTGACAAAAAGCCCGTTGTGATTTATTATGCAAGTAAAACTTTTTCTGAAGCTCAATTGAATTATACAACAACTGAAAAAGAATTACTAGCTGTCGTTTTTGCATTGGATAAATTTCGTTCTTATATTTGGGGATCTAAAGTCATTATTTTCTCTGATCACAGTGCTTTAAAACATTTGTTAAAAAAACAAGATGCAAAACCCAGACTTATTCGGTGGATACTTTTGTTACAAGAATTTAACCTAGAAATTCGTGATAAAAAAGGTTGTGAAAATGTTGTAGCAGATCATCTGTCTAGGATTCCTCCAACACCGTTTGACCCAACCGAATTGATTCAAGAAAACTTTCCTGATGAAAGTTTATTTAATGTTTCTAATTTACCTTGGTATGCTCACATTGTTAATTATTTGGTTACACAGAAATTGCCAGAGCATTGGACCAAACAAAAGAAAGATTACTTTTTCTCACAGTTGAAGTACTACATTTGGGATGAACCACAACTTTATAAGATGTGTCAGGATCAGGTAATTCGAGATGTGTTCCGAACAGAGCACAATGATATTCTTGCACATTGTCATTCTTATGCATGTGGTGGTCATTTTAGTGCAAGAAAAACAGGACATAAGGTACTTCAATGTGGTTTCTTTTGGCCAACTATTTTTAGAGATGCTCATTCATTTGTTAAAATATGTATGAGATGTCAAAAGATAGGGAGAGTATCTAGGAAGGACATGATGCCCATGAACCCTATACTTGTTTGTGATATTTTTGATATATGGGGCATTGATTTTATGGGTCCTTTTCCTAGTTCCTTTTGGGTTTATATACATTTTAGTGGCAGTTGATTATGTTTCTAAATGGGTAGGCTGAAGCGACTAGAACTAATGATCATAGTGTAGTGCTTAAATTTGTCAAGAAAAATATTTTTGCAAGACATGGAATTCCCAAAGCTATTATTAGTGATGGTGGATCTCATTTTAAGAACTTTAAATTTGGCAAATTACTTAAGCACTATGGTGTGAATCACAGAATTGCTACACCCTATCATCCACAAACAAGTGGACAAGTTGAAGTGTCAAATAGGGAAATTAAAAGAATTTTGGAAAAAACCGTTCGACCGGTAAAAGATTGGTCAAAACGTTTAGATGACGCTTTATGGGCTTATCGAACGGCATTTAAAACCCCTATTGGCATGTCACCTTATCGGCTTGTTTATGGTAAAGCTTGTCACTTACCTGTTGAACTTGAGCATCGTGCAGAATGGGCTATTAAACAGGTAAACATGGATATCAATGAAGCTGGAATATCAAGAAAACTTCAACTTTCAGAATTGGAAGAACTAAGACGTGAAGCTTATGAAAGCTCCAAAATTTACAAAGATAAAACCAAAGCTTTTCATGATCGCCATATAGTGAGGAAAGTCATTTCAGGTTGGTCAAAAGGTATGGTTATTTAATTCTCGTTTAAAGTTGTTTGCAGGAAAGCTGAAGAGTAAATGGACTGGACCATTTATTGTCACCAAAGTTACACCTTATGGTGCGGTAGAAATTAAAAGTCTAGATAATGGTAATCCATTTATGGTTAATGGTCAACGATTGAAATTGTGTTTTGAATTGGAAAATGAAGCATTGATGACTGCAGAAGTGATACATTTTGAACCACTTCAATCTCTCAGTTAAATTTCAATAAGGTAATGTGAGGCTGAATGACTTAAAACTAAGCGTTATGCGGGAGGCAACCCGATTTCTTTTATTTTTTTTCTTTTTCTTTGTTGGGTCTTTTCTACTAGCAGACCTTAAAGAACTAGTCTTCTCACCTCCATTCTTAAAAAAAAATTTAAAAAAAAAAAAATTAAAAAAAAAAAAAAAAAAAAAAAAACAAAAACATTTTTGAAAATCTAATGATTTGGAAAATATAATTTTTGAATGAGTGTTCGGTAAAATAAGACGTAACGTTGAATTATCGATTCCTCAGGGGGAGGGCACAAATTAAAATGATATTTACAAATTATTTAGATCCTTTCAAAAACGTCTTGGAATTGACGTTAAACGTCCATGTTGTATTATATTTCTTTGTACTATTCTTGTAATTTTTGCAAGGCAAATGGTATTTTGTACATATTTTATTTGAAAAACCAAAAAGATTTTACATTTTTTAGATTTTTAACTAAAAACCAAATAGACATTTGTCTATTTTGTTTTTCAAAAGTCATTTACTTTTGTAAAAAAAAAAAATAAATAAATAAATAAAGTAAATGATTTCGTCTCGGAATCTGACGTTAAAAGACCGCCCTATCTTTAATTTTTATGTTGTGTGAATAAGTGCAACTGAAGACATTCAACAATGTATTGCACAAAGCCATGCTGCGTAACAATTACTCATGCTAAGTATTTCTTGTACCCTCTTTACACTTATTATTTAAAGCTTTAATACATTGGGGACAATGTATATCTTAAGTGTGGGGGGAAGATATTCATTGTTACGTATGATTGTAAATATTTTTTTTATGTATGGTTAATTTTTTTTTAGTTTTGTGTGATTTTAATAAAAATAAAAATAAAAAAAATAATTATGTAAATAAAAATAAAAAAAAAAACTTGTATTTTTAGTTTGTCCTCATAAGAAACTATCACTTTTGAAACAATAAATATATAAAAGAAGTGACAAATTTTTCTTGACTGAAATTTTTAATTGGGAAAATAAAAGAAATATATCGCGATTACCAGGGCAATCAAAAAGATAGAATTGCATGACTTGCACATTTATAGCCGTACTTCAAATTTGTGAGAATTTTGAGCCTATAAAGCATTTTCTTTTATGCTTATTATTCATTTTGCTATGAGTGTGCCGGTGTTGCAATAAATGTTAGAACTTGCTCTAGTTGATCATTTCGAGACCGCAGTGAGATCACTTTTGTGATGGTATGATTAGAAAAAGAGGTAATTTTAGGATAAACCTGATTTTAAAATTTAGCCAAAATTTTTCTAAAAATTTTTGTTTATATTAACTGACTACACTGGTTAGTTAATCACCCATGTGAAAAAACCCTTGTAGCACTCATTTTTAGTGCTAGATACAAATAGAAAACTTGTTGAGCCTAGCCTTTTTATTCTGTAAAATAACTATAAATATAAATCTATCCTAGCCATACCCAATAGTCGAAATCCATGGTGGGTTATTAGTTGCCTTGGTTTGATTAGAATGTTTGGGATTTTTGTCAATATTGTGTCATTTGGAAAATTCTCAGTCATGAGAAACGGTTGATTTTGTCATAATATTTGGTTATTCCTAAAATCATTTGGTCAAATTCATGTTAAGGATAAAAGTAATTTTGTCATTGCATTATATTTTATTAAAAATACCGATACGTTGCAGGGTAAAATTAAGTTCTAAAAAAAAATAATAATAAAATAAAAAATAAATAAATAAATAATAAAAAGCACGTAGATTTTCCACGCGACCTGGATATGCGTTAACCTAGGAAGGTGGCAGGGATATATTCCATGTGGTTAGGTGGATCAATCAGAAAGTTTCCATCATAGGTCGCTAACTTTGTAAGAGTGTTGTCATTCCATCTTATAACCCATTTTCCATATCTCACTCAAAACCAACCCATTTATATCACATCATCTTTCCCGTTCTAAATAACTCACTTTATTATTGTAAGCCATCCAATTCTCACCCATACATACCTTACACCATACTATACCTTACATATAAATTGACCACAGTAGGAGATTGATTTCTATAATAAAAAAAAAATAAAAAAATATTTGAACTAGGACTGCCAATCGGTATGATATTTTGGACAAATCATTTTGAGCATAAACGTTATATTTATCAACATTGGAACGAAAGGTTTTAAGTCAATTTGGATATTCCACATTACAATGGTGTCAGTCCGGAATGATCTATTGTTGAGATTTTTTTTATTTTGTATGTAACTTAAAGGTTTATGGTTGTGGCAACTAATAACACGGGTTGTGTTGGATTAGACTATTTCTATTTTTCTTTTAAACCAATTTAAATTTCACATGCATAATCCAACCCTTTAAACCCTAAGCCTTTACATTACAACCCCATTACCTCTTTGGAAGATCATACTAGGTGCTTACGCCACGTCGGTGGAGATTTGATTCTATTACAAGCCTATGATTATTTATGCTTCATGACTTGGCTATATTGAGAGATTCAATCATACACCCTTTGAGATATTTAGAATGATAGATATTCGAGAAGAGTGAGAATCATACACTATCCTGAGAGGTGCTAAGTCATGTATATTCGTGCTTAAAGAATCATTTTTGCGATATTAACATATTGATTTTCTATGAACTTAAACTAAATAAATCGTATAGAACCTAGAAATAGTTCTATATCTTTTTGGAAATCGAACGTTTGGAAAGTCAAGTCAAGGAAGTTCTATGTTTAAATTATAGTTTGCTTGAGGACAAGCAACGTTCAAGTGTGGGGGAATTTGATAACGTTAAAATTATACATATTTCATTGAGTTATTCGTGCGTATTATATATAAATGTTACCCAATTGGTTACGAGATATGTTATTTTTGTTGCATAAGTGTTTTTGTAGGTTGAATTGGAATTTGGTGGGAAAATGCATAAAAAATGATAATAGAAACGTTGTTGCACTGTTTTGGCCTTAACTTCTTCGTCCGATGTCCGTTTTCGGCCCGTAAGCTGTCAAAACGACCGTGAGACAAAGATCTACAAGCTGGTAAAAGCACGGGTCGCGAACGCGAGTTTACCTCCCTCAAAAGACTCTCGAACGCGACTTAGTTAGGTTCTTGTCACCATCTTGCTTTCCACGTGTGATCTACTTGAATATTAAACAAATATAAATCAACCCATACATATAGCAGGCCTGGAGCAAAGAATCGGAGACCACAAAAGTCCCATTTCCAATTCCAAGTTTCGTACGAGAGATTTTTAATGTATTTCCAAGCAAGCTACTATGTAACTTGTATTTAGTTTGGTTAGTAGGTTGTTGTTATGGTTATCTAGTGTATTGTTATCAAGTTCAAGTAATGGAAATAGCGTATTTTCTACATAGTTGTTATTGTCTAAACAAGGTAATGGCTAGCTAAATCTCTCGTTATCTCTCCTGGTAAATGATTCTTGTTTTAATTATGCTTTATTAATCTTTTTATGTATTTGTATGAAACATTTCTTGTTAAATGATTTTATATAATTACTGAATTATATGTTCACATAAGTTGTTATTAGAAATATTGTAAGACAATCTATAAGTAATCCAATGGTTTATTTCAACTCCACCTTTATCATGCTTTCATTTATATTTCCATGTTATTAGTTTAATCATAGTGTTAAGGATAGGATAAACCATATGAGTGAGCATAGATTGTGCCCAATATAATTTCAACTTAAATTATGTCTATGTAATGTGAACTAAATCTTTCAAGAGAGATTAATAAAACTAGTTAAATCAATTATTCAGGAGCCAGGAGAGATAGACTTTTTATCATTTATAAAACTATCATTTTAATTCTGTTTAGTTGATAATTTAATTTCATTGCCGACACTTTTATTTCACTATTGTCTACTTTAATTTGTCATAAAAGTTATTTTTATCATCTTAATTATTTGCCTAGTTTAATCTGTTAAGTTAATTAAATAAGATTTTTAAACACCACCAAAATCATACACTTATAAATATCTAATTCACCTAGAATAAATAACTTTTCATCCTTCTCTGTGGGAACGAATCCACTTACCCTATCTAATAATAAGGTGGTGGTTTTAAACTATTTTTGATCGTTACAACGACGACGCATCAAAGGTGGAGTTGAAATAAACCATTGGATTACTTATAGATTGTCTTACAATATTTCTAATAACAACTTATGTGAACATATAATTCAGTAATTATATAAAATCATTTAACAAGAAATGTTTCATACAAATACATAAAAAGATTAATAAAGCATAATTAAAACAAGAATCATTTACCAGGAGAGATAACGAGAGATTTAGCTAGCCATTACCTTGTTTAGACAATAACAACTATGTAGAAAATACGCTATTTCCATTACTTGAACTTGATAACAATACACTAGATAACCATAACAACAACCTACTAACCAAACTAAATACAAGTTACATAGTAGCTTGCTTGGAAATACATTAAAAATCTCTCGTACGAAACTTGGAATTGGAAATGGGACTTTTGTGGTCTCCGATTCTTTGCTCCAGGCCTGCTATATGTATGGGTTGATTTATATTTGTTTAATATTCAAGTAGATCACACGTGGAAAGCAAGATGGTGACAAGAACCTAACTAAGTCGCGTTCGAGAGTCTTTTGAGGGAGGTAAACTCGCGTTCGCGACCCGTGCTTTTACCAGCTTGTAGATCTTTGTCTCACGGTCGTTTTGACAGCTTACGGGCCGAAAACGGACATCGGACGAAGAAGTTAAGGCCAAAACAGTGCAACAACGTTTCTATTATCATTTTTTATGCATTTTCCCACCAAATTCCAATTCAACCTACAAAAACACTTATGCAACAAAAATAACATATCTCGTAACCAATTGGGTAACATTTATATATAATACGCACGAATAAGTCTAAATAAATATAAATATTTAGTGACTTAATTCACTGACCTATCTTTTTTAATATCTAATGGTTCTTTACGCCATTTTGAAAAGCGCATGTGATGTCAAAATAAGTGTCAATATCTAAAGATAGGCATAAATTTTATTTGCTTTCAATTCTGTACATCCATCGATTTAGTTGATTTATACTTCCTTGCATTACTACTTAAACTACTTGATTTTAGCTGCTTTTAATTAAGTACAGCCATCGATCTATTTAGTTAACTAATTTACTTGAGTTTTTTTATCCGCTTTTTTTATTCTTTACAACAACAACAACAACAACAAAGACCCAATCCCTAGACGGGGTACGGGGGAGGTGAGCTGTAGACAGTCTTACCTCTACCCAAAGGTAGAGAGACTGCTTCCATAAGGACCTCCGGCCACAAAGAGGTGAAAGTCGAAAAGTGTAAAGAGTTTAGTTATCATACCTGTCGGTCGACGATAGCAAAGAAGGAAATACCTGTCTGTTAGCGTGGGGGGAGTAGCAAGCATGCAACCTAACATACTTTAGCACAGGTTCGACAATACATATACACTAGCCAACATGGGATAAGGAAACAACAATGCATACATGCATATAAAAATCACATCATCATCATCATCATTATGATTATCATTATTATTATTATTATTATTATTTATTATTTTATTTATTATTATTATTATTATTATTATTATAGAAGGGTAATTGGATGGAAACCCCCTGATCCCATGTACCATTTGGTACCCACTAATCCCCCAGCCAGGCTAGTGTCCAGGTGAATCTCAACCACTTAATAATCCCCTGATTATCTCAAGTTTGCCTTTGGCAAGACTTGAACCCAGGACCTCTCCTGGAAAGTGGCGGCTTAGAAATTTACATTAACAATATTATTATTATTATTTATCACTATTATTTTTGCGACGGGATATTCGGCCTTAGTTTTATTACTTGTGTTCTAGGTAATGGTTTTATTTTAGTTTTGTTTTATCATATTTTATCGATATGTTCTTCAGATTTAGGGGCGGGTCATAGGGGGGTAGGGCTAGAGTAAAGAGAACCTTTAAGCTTAGATTCGGGAGCTGGAATGTAGGTACCCTTACCGGTAAACTTTTAGAGCTAGGAGATGCCTTGACTAGGTGTAAAATAGACATTGCTTGCTTTCAAGAAACTAGGTGGACAGGGAAAAGCACTAGAGAGAAAAATGGATACAAGCTATGGTATTCTGGAGCGCCTTCGGCGAGAAACGGAGTAGGTATCATCATGACAGAACGACTGAAAGACTATGTAGTGCACGTGGAAAGACACGGGGATAGGTTGATGTTGGTGAGATTGGTGATACAAGAGGAGACTATAAACGTGATCAGCGCGTATGCTCCCCAGCCGGGCCTGGGAGCGGTGGAGAAGAAGAGTTTTTGGGACTCACTGGATGAGCTGGTGAGGAGTTGTCCTGATGACCAACGACTAGTGTTAGGAGGAGACTTAAACGGGCATATAGGAGTAGAGGCAGATGGCTACTCGGGTGTACATGGGGGATTAGCGTTTGGAGAGAGGAATGAAGAAGGACGCACGATATTGGAGTTTGCCACTGCACACGACCTGGTTATCGCAAACTCTTTCTTCCGAAAGAGGGATACACAGTTGATTACCTTCCAGAGCGGCCGACATAACACTCAGATAGACTACTTCCTGGTGCGTAAAGGTGACTTTAGGGCATGCAAAGATTGCAAGGTCCTCCCTAGAGAGGATTGCTACTCCCAACATAGACTGTTGGTCATAGATTTGCTCCTGAGTAGACGAGCAACCAAGATAGAGAAGGTTGTAAAGCCAAGAATCCTTTGGAAAAACTTAATGAGCGAAGCAGCAGATACGTTTAGGTCGACGATTAGCACGAGGTTCATAAGGGAGATTGAAGACGGTTCGCATATGGAAGCTGACAAGTTGTGGACACACTTGGCAGAGGGTATGAGGGAGACGGCAAAGGAGGTACTAGGGGTAACCAGAGGGACAGGAAGGCAGCGTAAAGTAGGTAGAGAATCTTGGTGGATCAGCAATGAGGTGCAGACCAAGGTCGAGACAAAACATAGGTGCTTCAAAGAGCTTATCAAGAGCAAACGGAATGGGACTAATGAAGAGTGGTCCTTGGCAAGGCAGAGGTACTACGAAGCCAAGAAAGAAGCAAAGAAAAGTGTAGCTATAGCTAAAGAAAGAGCGTACGACGAACTGTATAAGAAGCTAGACTCCAAAGAAGGCAAAAACGATATCTTCAGAATTGCTAAAGCAAGGGAGAGAAGACGTAGGGATTTAGGAGATGTCATTTATATCAAAGATGAAAGCGGACGGAGCATTGTGAAGGAGGGAGACATTAGAAAAGATGGGAAGAGTACTTCGCCAATCTGTTTAATGGGAGAGGGTCAGGGCAAAGTGAAGGAGTTGACCAAGGTACACACTCAGATACACACACACGCTACGACGACGATGATGCTACGAGGATCAGCCAAGATGAAGTAAGGATCGCCCTAAAGAAGATGGGGAGAAACAAAGCAGTAGGTCCATATCAAATTCCTATTGAGGCATGGAGATGCCTGGGGGACGCGGGGATAAGCTTGTTGACAAGCCTCTTCAACAAGATTTGGACAAGTGCAAAAATGCCAGAAGAATGGAGACTTAGTGAGGTTATACCTATCTATAAGAACAAGGGGGACGTGCAGAGTTGTAGCAACTATAGGGGCATAAAACTCCTAAGTCATACCATGAAGCTATGGGAGAGAGTGATCGAAATGAGGCTTAGGAGGGTTACGAAGGTGGCAGAGAACCAATTCGGATTTATGCCAGGGAGGTCGACGATGGAGGCTATCCACATCACTAGAAGCCTTATGGAGAAGTATAGGGAAAGACAAAAAGCACTACATTGTGCCTTCCTGGATTTGGAAAAGGCATACGATAGTGTTCCACAGGAGCTCATTTGGAGGACGCTACAAGCGAAAGGAGTTACTGGGAGATACATTAGTATTATCAGGGATATGTACGATAGGGCGAAGACCGGTGTTCGAACCCCTGTGGGGAATACAGAGCTTTTCTCGGTTGAAAGGGGTCTACACCAGGGTTCGGCGCTTAGCCCATACCTTTTTACCTTGATCTTAGACGAGTTATCGAGTGGCCTACAAGAGGAACTACCATGGTGCCTGATTTTTGCCGATGACATCGCGCTTATTTCGAGATCGACGGAGGAGCTAAACAGTAGGTTAGAGAAATGGAGAGGAGCTCTTGAAGACAATGGTTTGTGCGTGAGCCGAGAAAAGACAGAATACCTACGATGTGACTTCGATAAGCCCGAGATAAGACAAAATGGGGATGAGAATATTTGCATTGGGGAGCGGATTTTGTGTCCGAAGGAGTCTTTTAGATACCTGGGATCGGTGATACACAAATCGGGGGGGATAGATATAGACGTGACACATCGGATCCAAGCTGGATGGAGGAAGTGGAGAGCAGCTACTGGAGTCATGTGCGACAAGAGGATCCCGCTAAAACTAAAAGGCAAGTTCTACAGAGTGGCTATTAGACCGGCTATGTTATACGGGTCGGAATGTTGGCCGATGACAAAAGCCCAAGAGTACCGGGTGGAGGTGGCTGAAATGAGGATGCTAAGGTGGACTTGCGGGAAGACCCTATCAGACAGGATCCCCACGGGAGTATTTAGAGCCGAACTTGAAGTAGGGAACATCATTAACAAGCTAAGGGAAGGACGCTTGAGATGGTTTGGCCATGTTAGAAGAAGAGACCAAACAACACCACTAAGGAGAGCGGAATCTATTCACGTTGATGGCATACGAAGAAGGGGAAGGCCTAAGATGAGGTGGGAGGATCGACTAGCGAAGGACCTAAAAGAGCTTGGCTTGTCGGAGGACATGACGGCGGATAGGACGACCTGGAGAACTAGGATTAGGGTAGGGTAGAAATCAGTGTGACGAAGACCGACATCTTTTCCCATATTGACTTGCCCAAGGATGTCAGTGTTGGTTTGACCAGGAGTAGTGGAACCAACTTAGGTGACTCGATGCCACAGAGGGCTTTGACCTGACAGGAGAAGAGGTAGGTCGACGGAGGTGGAAGGACAGAATACCGAAGGCTCCAAAGGAGTTTCCTGGCGGAGGAAGTGGACAAGGAGTGTAAGGCATATGGGAATAGGTTTATGTAGACTTTTTACTTAGACATTGGTTCTCTGTAACCTCCGTAGTGGTTTTGGCCTGAGTAGAGGTAGGCCAAAATCGAGGGGGGAGGTTACTCTAGGCTGCCCCAAAACTGCTTTGTCTGTTGGAGGACATGACCGGTGAGAGATTTAGAGGACTAGGATTAGTTTAGTGGATTGGGAGCATGTGAGAGGACTAGGATTAGTTTAGCTAGGCGGCTTAAGTTAGTTTGTTTCATAGGTTGCTTACCACCCGTTATTTTCCTTGGACCCATCAGGCACTAGAAATTCTTAGTTAATTCCTTTTATATGTATGTAGGCATGGTTTTATGCTCAAACATTTTTAATTATTATCGTTCAATATGTTGCTATTGTATGTGTATTGTTGAACCGGTGCTTAAGTTATCTAGGTCGCTTGTTTGCTACTTTTGCCTTCTCTTTATGTGGCCGGGTGTACTCAGCAGACAGGTATACCTTCGAATGCTATTTTCGGACGACAGGTATGGTAACTAAACTTTCCCCACTCTTCGATTCCATCTCTTTGCGGCCGGAGGTCCCTATTGGAAGCAGTCTCTCTACCTTTTGGGGTAGAGGTAAGACTGTCTACAGCTCACCTCCCCCATACCCCGCCCAGGGATTGGGTCTCGTTGTTGTTGTTGTTGTTGGTTTCACAAACAAAGCATTGCCTTTACTAATAAAACTATATCTTTGAGTAATTGCAATTTAAATCGAATAGATACATCTTTGGTTGAATAAGTAGTTATCAGTAATAATTTATAGTCATCAATAATAAAAGATACAATATTCAAATGACTTCCATAGGCTCAGTGATTTTGTGAAAATAATCAGTATAGTCATCAATAATACATTGCCGGTTAAATACGTAGATTCAAAATTGGAAAAAAGGTTTAAAAATTAAGTGTTCAGTTGCATTTATTTACTTGTCATGCTTATTTATGCAGAGATGACTTTATTGGACAAATGTTTGACCTAAATGCAATTTTTAATTAATATTTAGGAGGATAAATCATATATTTACAAACTTAATAAATGATTTTACTTTTTTGAACTCAAAGATACGAAATAGCTATTCATGAGTATTTATACTCCTAAACTTTCTTAATTAACGAGGGCTTAAATGCCCGCTGGAGAGAGGAAACGGGGAAATAAAAGTGAGAGAAAACCCTAACTGTGTTCTCGAGTTATTTTTTAAAGGAAGGGGAAAGAAGAGAAGAGAGGTGAATGGAAGAGAAGGAGTGGATTTTCCTTCCTTCCAAATCATCCCAAAAGTGGAAGGAAAAAATTGTAACCAAAATGTATTGAATTCTCCTTCCAACTCCTTTCCTTTCTTTTCTCTTCTTCTCTTTAATAAAACTGCATTCTTGAGTTTTTTATTCATGGAGTAAGAAAAGAAATGATAAGAAATTCCTTTAAATCTTCATTCTTGAGTTTATTTTATAAAAGAAAGGATAGGAAAAATTGGGTGTTTTAAGGCTTAAAGTTTTCTTGCCAATTTGACATGATTTGGCTAGAAAGGAAAGGATAAATATAAAATTACTACTCCACCCTTCAATTTACATCTAATAATTGTTTCAAAAAGGCTATATTTGTAAAACTATATCTTTTTTTCTTTTCCTTTCCTTCCAATTAAACTCAAGAATGTAATTAATTCTTTCTTTTCTTTCCATTTCTTTTATTTTTCATTAAACTCAAGAATGCATTATATGTATACACTTTCTTTCCCTCTCATCTCCTATCCAATCTTATCCATTCTTTTCTTTTATTTAAACTCTTTAATAAAACTCAAGAACACAAGTATTTTAAAAATCTTTCATATTCTCTTCCTTTCTCTTCAACAAAAAACTCAAGAACACAACATTAATGACATAAATCGTCCGGTAGAATTATCGATCGATCGATGGCATATCTGGAATTCCTAAAAAGAAAGGCAGAAGCAGCAGGTGGTTTCATAGATGTACGTACCTTATTACTCAAAAATTTTGATTTTCAATTTTGATGATGATGTTCCTTTTTTGTTAAAAAAATTTTAACTTTATTTTTTAGCAGACTTATCGGAGGCGAACACATGATAAAGCAGAAGCTTTCTTAGATGTACGTACCTTATTACTCAAAAATTTTGATTTTCAATTTTGATGATGATGTTCCTTTTTTGTTAAAAAAATTTTAACTTTATTTTTTAGCAGATTCATCAGAGCCCAACACATGAAAAAGGAGAAGTTACTTTAGACCCTAAAGATGACATGTTTATGTACTATATTATAAAGCAAATAAGGTTTCGACTTTCAACTTTTAATTTCAACAATGTACACATGATAATGCATGATGTACCATATATCAATTCCACAACTTTCAACTTTCATTTTCATCTCTCTCCTCAAATCTCAACCACTCATTTTTTTTCTCTCCTCCATAAATCATTTTATTCCTCTAATTCATTCAAAATCTTTTATCTCAAAAACCGTACATCGATAAATTATTAAAATTATATGAGTGTTCTTAAAATTTCATGCTCTTTCATTAGAGATGTCATTCGATATACTTTCGACAAATTTTTAAATCCAAAGGCGGAGCCCGTACGACTAAGGCATTTGGCTATCACACTCTATGACCTATCACCTCCTATGACCTATCACACTCTATGACCTATCACCCCACCATCTCACCGCCGCATGAGGTATGTTTATGTACGTAAAGAAGATAGAGAACGATTTTTAGATTCTGAAGAACAAGGTTATTGGGTACGCACATATCTCTATACATGAAATTATTATTATTTTATCGATTACTATTTTAGTGATGAAGCTCGAGGGTTTTATTTATTTTAAATTTTAATGTTAGTACGAGTATCTGCGGGAAAAACAAGCAAAACAAAGCTCTCGAATTGGAGCTGCTTGAAGGTGCTATTTCTTTTGCACACCACCAGCACAACAACAGGTTAATTTTTTATTATTTTATTCTTATATATATATATATAGCTAAATCTATTAACTAAACGGTTTTCATTTACTTAATCGTATATATGGTGATTGGGTTTTTTATTTATCATTAATAATTCCTTATTATTATTAGCCTGCCTTTTTAACAATCAATCAAGTTAGTATATATGAATGGATGAATAGTTATTATTACATTATGTGTGTTTTCATTTACTTAATCGTATATATGGTGATTGGGTTTTTTATTTATCATTAATAATTCCTTATTATTATTAGCCTGCCTTTTTAACAATCAATCAAGTTAGTATATATGAATGGATGAATAGTACATTATGTGTGTGTGTGTGTGTGTATATATATATATGTTGATGTTTCCAAATCATACGTACAGTTTGATCCAACATCACGGCCAGTCATTACCAGTTTCTTAGCAAAGAATGGATGTATCGACCACTCCCTCGTTGCTGCCTGCGCTGTCCATGAGTTGTCTGCTCTTGCTCTCGACAAAGATGGCCTTTTCTGGACCAACGACGGCCTTCTTAGCCAGCTACATTATCAACAAACTTTCCCCAGGCTCAAATGTAAGAGGACCAGCAGCAGCACACCAGATGATGATGGGCCAAATTCTTCATGGACTCACTCATCCAGGGCTTCTGCTATTGTTAAGATGGAACACTCCTCCCTGGCCAAGAAGTTCACCTGTCCTGTACGTCGTATTTTCAAAATATCATTCTTTCTTTCTTTCTTTGTTCAGTTAATTTAATTATAAAGTTTGTTATCCAATCTGTTAACTTTTCTATTCCATCTTTCCAGAAAGCTTGGCTATATCTGTTCCCATCCATAGTGTCAACAGCTGCAGGTCTTCGATTCTTGTCTCGTACCCCAGATGGCTCCGTGCAGCTTGTATGTCACCCGGCCTCCTCCACCCGCTATTTTTTTTAAAATTGTTTTCTGCACGCATACGTTTGTTTCTTTCCTTGCTTATCATGCTGTATTTGCCCCTCAGATCCAAACACAGTTGCAGGCGACTACGCCTCTTGTCCCCGAAAGGAACTTTGTTATCCTCAGAACTTGTAAAAAAATTGATGACTCGACTTGGGTAGTAGCTGACGTGTCAGTTGACAGCTCGCTAAACGTTGGTTACCCTTGCGGGTGTTTGATACGAGGAACGGCCGATGGATTGTCCCAGGTGTTTTATGATCACACTTCTTTCATTTGCTGTCCGTAAACAACCACACTAAACCCACACACACATCATGTATGACACGTTGCCTTGTATCCTGATTTGAACAGGTCACATGGGTGGAGCATTTGGAATTCAAAGAAAGTTACCTAGACCCCAAGCTCTACAACGATCTGTGCAGTAGAGGATTTGCATTCGGAGCCGATCGATGGGTTGCGTGCCTTGAACGATCGTGTGAAAGGAGATCTTTTCATCAGACGAAGGCTTATTTTTTCAATCCAAACTTAGCTGGAGGTACATTCTCTTCTGTTCATCAACATTTTATGTAGTCGTGAATGACCTACTGGTGATCTGCATATCGTGATTGAGTATCTGATTCATGGACAGAGGATCCATGGGAGTGGGAGAAGAGATGTGTGATGAGGTTTTCAAAAAGGATGGTTCGTCGCTTCTGTTTTAATATTAGCCCTTTCGGTTGGAAAAATCCGCAGTCCTTGTGTGTTTCTGCCCCCCGTCAGTCGAAGGTTCTTTTAAAGATCAACTTCTCCCCCTATCATGATGATCCAACTGAAATTATCATATTAGCAACCGCCACCTTTAGTCTACCACATTCTCCAGACTTCGTCTTAAAAATCCTTGGGGATGAACGTAGACGTCACGAGGTACTGTACTATACATTCACACACACATACACAGTCAATCATATTCCATCTTAACTTTGTTTTCACAGCTGGATGCGTCTGGGAGGATTGGTCCACTCACAGAGGTGGCATGTTACACAACTGGCGGTGACCCCAGGAACAAGATATCAGTTCAGGTATGTTGACACACAAGTTTTTTTGGGGTGACTTAATTTTGTGTGTTTTACATTTGACATATATTTGTTGCAACAGGCTAATCAGTCGTTTGGCAATGAGCTCTTACTCCAAGAGGTGAGTGTTAGCCGGTCAGGCTCACTAGTGGTGTGGTCCTTGCTTACTCCAAGTGAGCCGTCGTTTCATCTTGCCAAACTTGGTCAAAGTCCCAAGAAGTATCCTCTAATTGGTACAACAGGGATTGTCATCAGTTCCAACAGCCACCAGAACAGTAGTGCCAGTGGAAGTGGCAATACAGGTGGTGGTTCATATGTCACACTGGGTCTACAGCAGGAGGCTCGTCGCATAAAGGGATCATGGCCAAAGTTGAGAAAGGCTATCACTGAATTTATGGGAGATACTATTATCAAAATTGAAGAGGCCTTGGACAACCCGAAAGACAAAGGTATGTATGGGTGGCAATTCGTTTTGTATATGAGATGTGTTTTACTATTGTTCCTTTTATCACTATCGCTAACGCACACAAACAAACACACACAAGAGTCCCATTGCTTTTACTAGTGTTTGGTCAGAATAAGCTTTTTCCATACACGAGTAGCACTTGTATTTTGCTAACCCATATATTCTGTAATTATATGGACATCAAAAACAGAACGTTAAAAGAGGGGTACTTGCACTGTGCGAGACCAACGTGTTCAATCTGAAATTGATGTCAGTCGTATATATTAGACATTTCGTTGGGATAGAAATTTGAATAAATCTCCCGATCAGCAATATTTAATTATACGTTTAAGCAGCATTGCATTGTTCTTTAGTATAGAGCCAGGGTCCGTTCTCATGTTTGTTGGTGTTGTTTCTCAAAAAGGAAACCTTGTATGTTTTATCACTGCATAAACTAAAGCCTTTTGATGATTTCAGTCATCGTTGATCATCAATTAAAAACTTACGGATTTTGTATTTTCAGGATGAAAATAAATGTAGTGCTTGAGAACTTGTTTTGTTGATTCATTTTCTTTACCTTTTGGTCTAATTATTTCATAAAACGAATAACAGGAAACTGCGGTTCAACCTCTAAAGAAAGTGCGATTGAGAATCTCGAAGACCATACGGCGAAGGTTGTCGTCCCAATCAGTTACAATTTGCGAAGAAGACCTGCACGACCAACAAGAAGAGGAAGCCCAACACGGACCAACTGACTGCTTATAATACTGATCAACTGGATGGGAGCACTATTATGGTTTCAATTAATTATGAGTAGCTACTCTTAGTTTCAAGTAGTTGTCTGCCCATGAGGCCACTTTATTTACTGTAACTTTTGTGTCTACCATGAACTATTCAGTCTTGTCTTGTCTAGCCAACTTTTGTAAAAAGTTTGACTATGTCGTCATGATGTTCTATCTATTATGGTTGCGCTATATATGCACTATGGCAAAATACCTGGGAGTGAATATGAGATCTATCCCAACTAGATCGGGTGATGTGGTTATTGTTATTCTGTTTGCCGGTGGAATCTGAATACCAATTCGTCCATGTATGCTTTCATCACCCAAGTAGGAATTGTTGTTGAGTCCTAAATCTTTTTCGTGGGTACCATACCTAATTAACCCCTACTGTTTTGGGGGGTTTATAGCAAGGAAAAGGATTTGACCTTGCTTATTTTACAAGCTCTTGAGGTATCATTCATTTGCTGCTTCTTTTTCTTTCTTTTCCAATAGTTGAATGTTAATATGGTTTTTATAAAGATGTGGTCGATTAAGTATTCATGTATATGTGTTGATGTACATATATCTTTATGGGAGGGGATTCCCTTAAGTTATCTTAACATGACTAATTTTGGCCCTTGATGAAAATCGAGTTTGTCCCTTTCTTTATTCTTCTTAAAGTGAATGAGAAGCACATGACATTAATTTGTATTTTTTTTTTTCTTTTATGATTCTATTGTTTTAGGGTTGGGTTTTGTTAGTGTGTGTGCGCGCATCATATGTCAGTTGATTGTGATGATTAATATACCTGCCCATTTGAGATCAAACACGATTCAAAACATGATTTGCAGTGTATCTTTATTAATAAAGTTTGTTTCTTTACTTCAGTTTTTTTATGACAATGAAAATGAGGTTGTGAAAAGCATAATGGAAATGAATAATCTATTAGGAGAACCCAGAACGATATTGGTGATTTGTTTCTTACTAATTTGCCACCAAGGAAATGACACTCACCTGTGGTACTTTTCCTGTCTTATCTTACAACCTGCATGATCAGAATCTGAATAACTCATTAGATCTAGACTAGAGCCTTTGGGATACCAAAGACCCAATCTGGGGACACCTTTAAGGTATCTGAAGATCCTTTTAACAGCATTTGCATGTGCTTCTCTGGGATCAGACTGAAATCTAGCACAAAGCATGTTGCAAACATTATGTCTGGTCTACTTGCAGTTAAATACATCAGTGAACCAACCATACCACGATATTTTGTATGGTTCACTGGTTTTCCATGTGGATCAGAATCCAAAGTTAATGGAGCAGAAATGGGAGTATCTTTTGATGAGACTGAATCAAATTGATATTTCTTTAATAAATCTCTGACATATTTTTCCTGGTTTATGAAAATACCATCTTTAGTTTGTTTAACTTGAAGTCCCAGAAAATATGTCAGTTCACCCATCATACTCATTTCATACTCAGAAGACATGATTTTAGAAAATTTTTCACACATCTTCTCATTTGTAGAACCAAACACAATATCATCAACATAAATTTGTACTAAAAGGATATCACTTTTATCATGCAATATGAACAAAGTGTTATCAATTGTACCACGTTTAAAACCATTTTTAAGAAGATGTTTAGTAAGAGTATCATACCAGGCTCTGGGTGCTTGTCTCAGACCATACAAGGCTTTGTTCAGTCTGTACACCCAATGTGGTTTTTCTTCATTGATGAACCCTGGTGGTTGATACACATAAACGACTTCTTCTAGTTCTCCATTCAGGAATGCACTTTTGACATCCATTTGATAGACTTTAAACTGATGATGAGCTGCAAAAGCTAAGAATATTCTGATAGCTTCAAGTCTAGCAACTGGTGCAAAGGTTTCATCAAAATCTATTCCCTCTTCTTGTGCATATCCTTTTGCAACAAGTCTTGCTTTGTTTCTGATGACATGACCATCTTCATCCATCTTGTTTCTGAAGACCCATCTTGTCCCAATTGGTTCCTTTTTCAGGTTACTGGGACAAGGAACGAGTTCCCATACATCGTTTCTTTTAAACTGATTGAGCTCATCTTGCATGGCTTCAACCCAACTTGGGTCTTGCATAGCCTCATCAATCTTCTTGGGTTCAATTAGAGATAAGAAGCTGACATTTAAGCATTGATCGTTTGTGGCTCTTCTGGTCTGAACCCCTCTACTGGACTCTCCAATAATTTGCTCGATTGGATGTGCTTTTGTCCATTTAGAGTATTGACCAGGATGAGTAATGATATCAGTGCAAGAACTTCTCTGGGTAACTTCAGGAGGAGCTTCAGAAAATACATTTTCAGCTTCTTCTTCTTCCTGCAGATCATGACTTGCATCATGAAATTCTTCATATTGAGGTTGCTCAGTGGAGGCTGATATCAGAGGTGCAGCAGCATGCACATCTGATCCAATAGTCATTTCAGAAGGTAGTTTGAAACTGACTGGAGGATAGAATGGAATGTTGCTAGGCTTGTTTAACATTGGTTCTGAACTGAAATGTTCAGAAGCATGTTCAGGTGACTGACCAGATTCAGGCAATAGGATCAGAATCACCAAAACTTATTGGACTTTCTGAGGGTGGTACAGGAATGGAATTCTTAAAGATTGCAGAATTGGATTCATCAAAGGTAACATGAATTGACTCATCAACCTTTTCAAGTCTCTTGTTAAAGACTCTAAAGGCCTTGCGATTAGATGAATATCCTAGGAAGTACCCTTCATCAGCTTTTGCATCAAACTTTCCAAGCTGACTGGAATCATTTAGAATGTATACTGGACATCCAAATACATGGAAATATCCAATATTAGGCTTTCTGTTTCTGAGTACTTCATAGGCTGTCTTCTTGTGTCTTTTGACATAAACAGATCTGTTCTGAGTGTAGCAAGCAGTTGCAACAGCTTCAGCCCAGAAATTCTTGGGAAGACCATATTCATTCAACATACTTCTAGCAGTTTCAATCAGCGTACGATTCTTTCTTTCAACAACACCATTCTGCTCTGGTGTGTGCGCTGAGGAGAAGTTCTGAGATATGCCAGTTTCAGTGCAGAAGGACTCCAGAGTGGCATTTCTGAATTCAGTGCCATTGTCACTTCTGAGCTGACAAACTTTTCGCTTGTGCTTGAGCTCAATTTGTTTGATGAGAGCAATGATTTCAGTAGCAGCTTCACTTTTGGACCTGAGGAAAATCACCCAGCAGTATCTTGAATATTCATCAACGACAACAAGGGTGTACTTCTTTCCTGCTCTGGTCTGAACATTCACTGGTCCAAAAAGGTCCATGTGAAGCATGTGAAGAGGTTCAGTTATACTAAAGCTTTGTTTTGTCTTGAATGAAGCTCTTTTCTACTTACCCATTTCACAACCTGGACATGGCTTGTCTTTGTTGAAAGACATTGAGGGTATCCCATCAACAAGTTGTTTTCTTGACAACTTATTAATATTTTTGAAGTTCATATGGGATAATCTCTTGTGCCACAACCAATTTGTGTCTTCATCTGCCTTTGAGTAGAAACATTGTTCAGTGGTAGAAGGATTCATATCAATGACATAAATGTTTCCCTTCCTTGGTGCAATCAGTACTACCTTTCCATCTCTGTTGAATATGGTGCCTTGTGAAATATCAAATAAAACCTTAAAGCCATCATCACACAGTTGACTGACACTGATCAGGTTATATTTCAAACCGTTCACATATGCAACACGTGTGAATTTAACTTGACCATTATTCACCACACCATATCCCTCAGTTTTTCCATTTCCATCATTTCCAAAAACTATCGAGGGCCCCTCTTGCACCCTATATTCCTCTAGCAGGGTCTGATAACCAGTCATGGTTCGGCCAGCAGCACTGTCCAGAAACCATATATTCTTCTTTCGGTCTCCCTGCACACAAACAAAGATTAGTTCTTTTTGGGAACCCATCTCTGGATGGGTTCACTAGACTCTCCCTTAGCAGTCTCAGATTTCTTTGGTTCATAAGGAACAGAAGGATCGAAGGGGATTTCAGTCATTATTTCAGATGACAGAAAAATAGTTGGTTTGATGGGGTTTTCAACCTTTTTCTTTTCAGATTTCTGCTTGATTTGCTTAGAAAAAGGTTTTGTATTTTGTTTAGGTTGAAGAGGAGGAGTTTCAACATTTTTTAAACGTGCATTACAACTCTGCACTTGTCTAGCCAATAGTTGAAATTGACTTTCTAACCTTAACAAAATTGATTCTTCATTAGACACCTGAGCCTTACCTGAATCTGAGGTAGATGGCTCAGTAGGGAGAAATTTTTCTTCTTCTTTAGGTCTTTAGGAACCTTAGATGAAGTCTGAGGGGATGGCTTTTTGGATTTAGCCTTCCTTTCTGAAACAGTTGTCTGAGCTGTTTCAGATTTACCCTCAGATTGTTCCTGGCTTTATTAGTTACAGTTTTCTGCTTGCCAACTTTAGGAAAAATGATTTCAGGTTTTATTTCCTTTGGAAGTGCATCTAAATCAGTGATTATAGATGCCAAATGAAGATCACCAGACTCATATGCTGCTCTTTGTGATGCAAAAGTATTTTTAATAGCAGCATCTGGCCTAGGTGCTTTCATCCAAGATTTAATTATTGCTTGTTCTTTTTCAAGGATGGTTTTTAATTCTTCCTTTTCCAATTCTAAAGTTGCAACCATAGACTGATAACTTTTTAGGGCCAAATGAACATCTTTCAGTTCTTTCATTCTGGCATGACTGGCGTTCAGTTCAGAAGCATTATTTTCAAACATTTTTAGGCTTTCTGAACGCACTGTCTCAACAAAAGAGATGTCAACCTCTAAAAGAACCAAAAGGTCCAATTTGTGTTCCTCATTATTTTCAAAGCCAAAATCACTGACCTTTTTCATTACAATATCCACCCAACGACCAGATTCAACATCGGTTTTGACCAAATGACCTTGATCTTCTTGTGCCATGAAACACATGTCCCTAACTTCTTCTTCATCATCAGATGATTCATCAGATTCTTCCCATTTTTCAGTTTTGGCAATCATACAACTGTTGCTTGAGTTGTCTTGTGCCAGAAGAGCCATATGTGCCTTTAATTTCTTGTATTTGGCCTTATAGCTGTCATCAGATTTCTGAAAAATAGAATGGTTAGGAGCAGATTGTGATGATGATGGTTGACTAGATCTGCATTCCTTCATGAAATGTCCTTTCTTGCCACATTTAAAGCATTCAAGATTAGACTTGTCAATAGAAGCGCTGGAAGCAAAAGGTTTGCCAGATCGATTTGATTTGGCCTTAAAACGATTGAAAGTTTTAGCCAGCATGGCAACCAGATCATCATTGTCATCCTCATCACAATCATGAGTAACATTACCAGAAACACCAGTTTTTAACATTTCAGAAACCATCTTCTTCATCGAGTCAGAAATGTCACTCTCAGAAGATAGTAGAGCAGTACTATGTGGTTCAGAATACTGAACTGTACCAGAACTGGTAGAAACATGATTCTTGGCATCCTGCTCAGCCAGAGCTCTCTCAGCTTTGTTCTCTTCAGTATATCTGAAGGCTCCATAAAGGGAAGCAAGAGTGTGACTGTGCAAAGTTTTGCCTTGTCTCAAGACCAAGATTAAATTTTCCCATTTAGAAGGTAAAATGTCACAAAATTTTTCCAACAAAATTTCTTTATCTTTGGTTACACCCAGGGCTTTCAATTGATTTACCAGATTTGTAAATCTGATGTAAGTTTGAGTTAAAGTTTCCCCAGGGACAGCAAAGAAAGACTCATATCTTTTATTTAAAGCAACTTTTCTTATGACAATTGTCTCATCTGTGCCTTCAAACTGTGTCATTAGTTCCTCCCACATTAATTTGGAATTTTCAAGCAAAACAAGAGTGGGCATTAGGGTTTCAGGAACTGCATATAAAATCATATTTTGTAACTTAGTGTCAAGGTCAACAAGTCTATGATCTTCCTCAGACCAATGATCCTTCTCCTTAGGTGTCTGCCTAGGAGTCCCATCGGTATTTCTGACAACAGTAGAAGCATTCATGGGGACAAAGGGTCCTTCTTTTAAGATATCTGGTAGATGTCTTTCAACACCAGCAATATATTTTAACATGCATGCTTTCCAGGTTTGAAAGTTTTCACTGTTCCCATCAAACTTGGGAACAGGATTGTTTGGAAAGTGTACGTGTACATTATGTGATGGTATATTGTTGTTGATGATAGGGGGTGGGGTAGGTGGAGTAGTAGCATTAGGGTCAGATCGTTCTTGATAGTCAGCCATCTATGCAGATCAAAGGTTAACGAATTGATATAATTCAACCTTGCTGCTCTGATACCAAATGTGAGTCCCAAATATAGATGATTAACTAAACCCGACTGGCAAGTACAACTGATCTTGATGGACAAGTTCAGTTTACGATCCAGATATGGATAACAAGAAATAATTGACTTAAAGTAAAATGCAAGAACTAAATGGCAGAAACTATATAAAGATATATATAAGTATAATCAAGTATGTAGCATTGAGACACGTTGTTTCTTTCTAATGTATTTGATTTATTGATGTATAAACAAATACAAGGATTGTTGCGGAACAAAGATAAACACTCAAGTGTAAATATCTAAACAATCCCGAAAATACAAGTGATCTAAATAACTTGGAAATACTCGTAAGTTTACTTAGAGTATATCTCACAAGTTGCAATGCTAAAGTTTCAAGCAATTTGCAAGTTATGAGAAGACTTTGTATTTATAGACCAAGTTCATGATGACATGGACAAGATCGTATAAAAGTGGTTGTGGGCATTTAAGGAATTAAACCTAATTCCTTACATGCTTGTACTAGGAAGAGTATACAAGTCAGTTGATGTGACTTATAGTACTATGTTCCAAACCTATACTTTTACCTTGTACCTTTTATTAATAGACAAATCTATTAACTGGGTAAAGATATGTAAAGTAAAAAGTCTTCCTCGTAATCAGTGTAAAAGTGTGTAAATACTTTTACACTGAGATGCTTCAGTCTTCGATCTGGTAGAATCATCTTCTGAGCTCCACATCTGAGATGATTCTCTTCTTCATACTTCAGTCTTTGACTTCAGAATGAATGCGTCAGATTTATCTTGATCTGAACTGAAGTGAAGCTTCAGTGAAGTAATTCTGAACGACTTCAGAATTCTATACAATTATTCTTCACTGAGCTTCAGCTATTTCTGAACAAATTATACTTGGTCGATTTTCGACCCAACAACTTTTAATACGAAACATATTCGATTTACATATCATAGTTTCTTGGATTGAGAGGAAATTTATTCGATGTTTGTTGAGCACTACCTGAAGTTTCTCCCTTTTCTTTTCACAGCCCGTTCCACAAATATTAATCGACAGAATATTCATTTTTGACCTTCCGAAGCACGCACCTTTTCTACCTTTTGATTAACTTCATTGGTGTCTCCCTTGACTTTATATCCCATATTTACACCTATTTCGGTCAATTCCTGGGTTGTACCTGATGATTAGTAGATCCATGGTAAGGGCAAGAAGAGTATGAAGTATATTATCTTCATTTGTTTCGCCCAAAAAATCATCTGGAGTGCTGTTTTTATTCAAGTACATGTCTTTGGTATGCCCCGGTACAATAAAAGGTTCAGAATTATAGGCAGTATCGGCTACCTTTTTTTCTAAAGAACTTTCTGCTTGTTTATCCAGACCACTATTCCCATAGTTACTTAAAACACCACGGACCTTTGGGGGGCAGGAGTTCGCCTTCTTTCTATCAATGGTATCCGTAGCTATGATTTTATCCGATGAGAATATGTCATCGTCAACTGCCTTTTGAATAATACTATCTTGATTAATCACTGGTTCGACGACTGGTCCCTTATTGATGGTGTCAACTTCAACATTGATGTCATGGCTACCAATGTCACCAAGCTTTCCATTACTAGTTTCCCCGTTATTGATGTCTATGTCATGGACAGTGTCATCCTTATCTTGCAGATCAGATGAGTCACGGCATAGATTATAATCGAATTGTTCACTCATAGAGCCCTCTTCATATAATGAGTTCTCTTCTTCACAAGCATCTTCTTCTTGAGAAGAACAATCAGAATCCGATGAGTCATTATAGACAGATAAGATTTTGGGTTCCCATGGATCGAATTCCTTTACCCACACGTCGTAACTTCTATCATCTACATCAACCTGCAACTCCTCAAACACGTATTTTTGGGATTTAGTCAAAACACAAACTTTGTAAGTAGAAAATGCCTTCTCCCAATCATCTGCGAAGAAAATGCATTTTCCCCACAATCCCAAAATCTCTGTTACGGTATCTCTCTTCCATGCTTCAAGAGGGAGACCATTAATATCCACCCATATCATTCTCTCATCAGGGACAAAAGAGTCACATGGAAGTTTAAAAGCACCAAACCGACACTTCAAAAGCTCATTAGAGAGGAAAAGATTTTTGGCTTCCACCGAAGCAAAGTTGATGAAAAGCCATCGTCCTCCAACATAAGAAATTTTAAAATCACAAAAACCCTCTTCAAAAAGCCATTGACCAGATTTGGGGATATTCACCAGGTCAAGAGTTTTAGCAAGTATAGATGTATTTAGCATATCATCTTTAATCGGGGATTCAAACGAAGATTTTGCAATTTTAATAACCCTACGTGAAGAAGAGGAGGAAGAATCTTTACCATAAGTATCTTCACGACTTTTGTTGATCTTATTGCCTGAAAGTGCATCAGCATAAGATACTGATGTTCTTCTGTAGTTCTTTTCCACAAGATCTGGTTTTGATGTAGGATATGGTTCGTTCTTCTCTTTATTAGTGTTAGGAATTCTCTTATCATATATCCTACTATATTTCATCACATCAGCGTAAACCCGGTAGTTTCCAAACCACATAGATTGTAGATCTTTCAGGAGTGTCGCAGCGTTATCAACCCTAATGAAACGTGCAAAGCAAAACGTTTTCCCTGCCTTTGATAACCTATTTGGAATGAATACATCCACCACGGTACCCAGATTTGAAATACGATTCCAAATGTCCTTAGCCGAGATGTGATTCGGGAAATTGGTAAGATAAAAAGACATGGACATTCTCTCTAATAAGTTGAGTTTCGTTTTAGGGTTTTTCTTTTGATTACTCCCGTTCCCATGCAATCCTGATTTAGTTCCTCCATTATTGGTTGATGATTTAGATTTCCTTTTCTGAACAATCTGCCATTGTTGATCGTTTTCTACTCCTTCTTCCAATTGATCTGATATTTTGTCTTCTTCGTTGCTAGCTTGATCGCCCGCTGCCGTTGGAAGAGGTCTTAACCATCTAACTTTATTTATATATGAGTTAATTCGTGAACTTTCACTTGCAGTTTTCGTCCCTAAGTTTAATAAATTACAGTTTTAGTCCAAAAAACTTTGCCCCGTCAACACTTTTGGTCCACGACCCAAACGGACGTTAAAAAGGGTATCACGTGCCTGACACATGATGGGTATAATTGTCTTTTACTCACTTGTCTTTGTCTCTCCCTCTGATCCTAATTATTTATATATACATAATTATATGAGGGGGAAGTGAAGGTGGTGCTGTTAGGCACCTAAGTTGGGTGAAATCCTCTCACATGTATTTTTTAATCCATAAAAAACATGGGGCCCATTATTTATTCATTATACATTTATGGATTAAAAAATTAGCATGTGAGAGGGATTTCACCCAACTTAGGTGTGTGACAACACCACCTTCACTTTTCCCTTATATGAATATATCAATCATTCATCAATATGTATACACACACACAAAAAGAACCCAGATCTATCATTACAGATTTGTCTATTTGTATTCATGGTGTTCAAAAAAATAATCTATCACCCTCAAAACCATAACATCACTTGCATTCCCCCTTCAACATCACCACTCTCTTTCTCTTTCTCTCTCTCTGTATATGTATATATATATTATATGAGAAAAGTGAGTATGGTGGCTGTTATGCACCCCAACTTGGGTGAAAAACCTCTCACATACTGATTTTTTAATATTTTGAATAAATGTGTGGGCCCTATGTTTTAAAAATGACATGTGAGGGGTTTTTCACCCAATTTGGATGCCAACAGCCTTATATTCCCTCCCCCTATAATATATATATATATTAATATACCCACCATAAGTTTTTTTTTCCAACAACAACTCCAGTGGCGGTTGAGTGGATAAAAGAAAAGACTAGCAGTTGTATGGGTGGTGGTCGGATCTGGATTTGGATTCGGTTGGAATTTGGTAAGAATCACCGCAACTACCGTGACCACTTATGGTGGTGGTGGGTTAATCTGATGTAGGTGGTTGGTATTACCATTATAGCCACCGGCTGAGTTTAGCTTCATGCCTTCATCACCACATGAATCTCTGCCACCACCGTGTGCTAATTAATGGATTAACAACTTAAAACTCATTTGATTCACCGCCATCGCTCAACTGGCCATGTTTTCTTCTTCCTTCCATCATTCAAATGGGTTTTGAGTTGTTAATCTTAAACGGGTTTTGCATTTTTCATCATGTGGGTCTATGTTTAGATATGGATGTAGATTTTGTTGATTTGTGTTTATTTTAAGAAAGAAAGACAATAATGTTGGTTTGGTTTGTTTAGATCTGTAATTTAATGATAGGGAGCATAATGATTATTTGTTTGAGAAATTAAGTTTTTTTTTACTTTTTGATATATGAATTTTATAGATTTGATATGATGATGAATACGAGTATTATGGATTTATTGAAGATGATGGGATGGTTGTTGTTGATGATGATGATGTGAAAGATGATGGAGATATACAAATATATGAGAGCCTGAAACATAAAGAAAGTTATTTACATATTTGGTTCTTGAACAATGGAATAACCATTATACCCTCGGCGTACAGGTCATGTGACCATATTTTTATCATCCGTTTGGGTCATGGACTAAAAGTGTTGACGGGATAAAGTTTTTTGAACTAAAACTGTAATTTATTAAACTTAATGCCGAAAACTACAAGTGGAAGTACATGACAGAGACGATTTTTGTAATTAACTTTTTATATTTGATGAACGTATTATTATGACTTTTTATATACTTTATTTAAGCATTTTTTATGAAATAATAATCATATTATATATCTTTGTATTTAATTCGTTATTTATTTTATTATAAGTTTATGACATGAGTTATGATGAGGCTGGACTAAAATTCTTTATATTGGACTCGGCTAAACAGACATTGTGTCACAAAGACTATGGACTACTAATATTATTGAAGAAGTCATGCAACTATGCAAGTGGACTATTAGTAAAAAGGTGTTGTGCATGTGGTGCGTGTGAGTGCTGGACGCAAGAAACAATAATGGGCTTCAGCCCTTTTGCTCGTGAAGTCAGCCCAAGGAAAGAAAGAAGACCCAAACCTTTGACCTATGTTGTTCGAAGTTCGAACTCAGCAGAAGGAAAAGAAAAAAAAAGGTCACGTGGGAAGTAAGGAAACCACAACTTTTTCTGAAAGGTGAATTTCGTTGAAAAAACTTCGTGTCGTGATTCGACAGCGAGAGGTCTAGCATACGTTGTCTTAACCGGGTCCGCGCTAGAGAGCTCCCTCGAAGTAGAAATGCCTATTTCAAATACACGATGGGGGAAAACCCCCTACTAATCCGCCCGAAGGCACGACGATTAATAGGGGTAAACCCTGCTCCCTCAGACTTGAACCTGGGTATACCCAAGCCAAGCCCTCATAAAGGGACTTAATTTCTATGTCCTTCCCAAGGCTTGAACACAAGACCTCATGTAGGGGATGGTATTTCAACCATTGCTAATTCAAGAACATAACTATATATTATTATTATTATTATTATTATTATTATTATTATTATTATTATGGAAATGATTAATTCCTCCTAACTAAATAGCCTAATAATCCTCTTAATCATGAGATGATGACACGTGGAAAAATCAGGGGGCAAGATTAGGAAAGAGAATTAGTGGATACCACATGTCACCTTCTTAATGTTTTAGGAGGATTTTTAGGCTAATCTTTAGGAGGATTTATCATTATTATTATTATTATACTAGTTTTACTAGATTATCTTCCCGTAATACGTGAGCTAAATATTAAATTTGGTAATAACATAATTAGAGTTAGTATAAGACATGTTGAAATATGATTAAATTGTTATTCAAAAATTGTATGTATTGAAGTTGTTTAGTATGATATATACATGTTGAGTATTAGTGTAATTGGTTAGATTTGTTGATAACAAACAATGTAAAAGAATGTTTAAGTCTTTAGTTGAAAGTTGAGTCAGCTTATGCTCACTTAAGTTAGGTCAACTTGGATGTCTAACTGACCAGTATTTACATGTATTCATGTAATAAGCTTAAAAAGTGATTCTTCAAGATGCATTAATGTAGATTATAACATTTGATCTAAATCGAAGATGAAGAACAAAGATAGAAGACGAAGTTGTTGTACGGATAAGGTTTAACGGATTAAAAGGGACGGTTGTTAGTGAGAGAGACGATTGATGATAGAAATGAATAGCTTAGGGATACTTAATGGAAAAAAAAAAAAAAAAAAGAGAAAAGAACAAGCATTTGAATGAGAATAGAGAAAACTACAGGGACGATTTGTGACAATTGCTCTAAAAGCTCTGATTGGTTTTGGTTGAGATATATACATGTAAGTAAATAAAAGGGGGGCCGCTGGGGAAAGGAAAGGGCGGAAATCAAAGTGAGAGAAAACCCTAAGAAAGAAATATCCGGTAGAATTATCGATCGATCGATGGCATATCTGAAATTCCTAAAAAGAAAGGCAGAAGCAGCAGGTGGTTTCATAGATGTACGTACCTTATTACTCAAAAATTTTGATTTTCAATTTTGATGATGATGTTCCTTTTTTGTTAAAAAAATTTTAACTTTATTTTTTAGCAGATTCATCAGAGCCCAAGACATGAAAAAGGAGAAGTTACTTTAGACCCTAAAGATGAGGATGTTTATGTACGTAAAGAAGATAGAGAACGATTTTTAGATTCTGAAGAACAAGGTTATTGGGTACGCACATATCTCTATACATGAAATTATTATTATTTTATCGATTACTATTTTAGTGATGAAGCTCGAGGGTTTTATTTATTTTAAATTTTAATGTTAGTACGAGTATCTGCGCCTTACAACAACTTGATGCAGAGCATTTTGCTCGGCATCCAAGGCTTTTTGGTTTTCAAAATGATTCCAAGTTTTAAAATCAACTGTTTGCAGAGCTTTTAGCTCGGCAAACAGGCCTTTATGAATTCCAAAATTTTTACAAGTCTTAAAAACATCTGTTTGCAGAGCTCTTTGCTCGGCAAACAGTGCATTTTGTTCAAAACT
>CM067169.1:136009371-136254371 GCA_034093135.1 Erigeron breviscapus
TTTAAGATCAACAAATGGTTTAGTAATACACCATAATACTTTGTTATGTCATTTAGATTTAATCCCCCTTTAACTTGAAATCCTAACTTCGTGTGTGACCACTACCATACCAACTATTGTAATGAACGACCCGAGGTGAAAGCCTTCCACCTTATCCACACAAACACCGTTACAAGCACTCTTACAACTGGAAAACATCAAATCATTTCATGGGATCACTGACTAACTTTACTAAAACCAGCATCCGGGAAAGAAAAACACACATACCCATAGAGAGAGGAGTTAAAAGATTGGAAATAAAAATAATTTAAAAAAATGGCAAATCTGTTCTTAAGACAAGCGAAAGAATACTCCAAGACACGACCAGGTTATCCACAACAGCTGTTTGATTTCATCTCCTCAAAAACACCATGCCACGATCTCGTTTGGGATGTCGGAACCGGCAGTGGTCAGGCTGCTATCTCTGTAAGTCCCCTTCCTTTTTATCACCTCCTAATATATCTATTCTTTGATCTATATCTATTACTTCATCATCAGGAAGTTTTTGTACTAGGATCCAATTGTGAGGATGGGCTAGGATCCAGTTTGTGTACGAATTAATTACCTCATAGATCTGTTTTTAAATTTACATAAAGTTTAGTTTGTGGATTCTTAATTTTGTAGTATCCCATATTTTTGATCATTAGTATTTCCTTACTATCATTAATCAAAATGTAAGATATCAAAACTAGTATGCAACTAACCTTTGAAAGTAAATTAAGTACATAGGTACCAAAACTAGTTTTCCTATATAATCAAGCCGAAGTCAGCCTTATATTATCAAGATATTAGTTATGTAATCAATCATACTTATTCATTGTAGCTTGCGAGCATATACAAGAATGTAATTGGGACAGATACAAGTAGCAAACAAATAGAATTTGCTCCTAAGCTCCCAAATGTCCATTACAAATGTACTTCTGCCAATATGTCCATGTCTGAACTCGAAGAGAAGATTGGAAAAGAGTCGAGTGTTGATCTAGTTACAGTAGCTCAAGCTCTCCATTGGTTTGCTAATGATAGTTTTTATGATCAAGTCAAAAGGGTACTCAAGAAACCAAATGGTGTAATCGCGGCTTGGTGTTACACTACTCCAGTGATTGATGATCTATTCGACCCCGTGTTTCATAAGTTTTACACGGAATCAAAACCTTATTGGGATTCGTTACGTGGATTGGTAGATGACAAGTATAAGACTCTCAAGTTTCCATTTAAACCAGTGGATGGATGTGATGACACCGGTCCGTTTGAATTTAAAACCGAGCAGTTGATGAGTTTGGATGACTTCTTTACGTACATTAAGTCGTGGTCGGGTTACCAGACCGCAAAAGAAAAGGGTGTCGAGCTACTTAACAGTAATGTGGTTGAGGAATTCACGAAAGCTTGGAATGAAGAGGGGAATGGACAGAAAAGCGTTACTTATCCGGTTTATCTAAGGATTGGTAAAGCAGGGGATTCTGTTTAAACCCCCCCATTTGAAGTAATAAAATTTATTGGCATATTGGATTGTTATATTTCATAATTAAACATTAGATTGTGAAGTATTTTCTGATGGGTGTAACATGAATATTGTAGCCTGTTTTTCAAAGTTGTATAATAATGACAAAATGTCATGCTCTGACCATGATATTCATATTCTAAGATTACAACTTATTTGTTTTTTAAACATTTGTTATAAATTAATAGTTATTTAAAATTTGTTCTTCTTGAGCCATTTTCTTTGTTATCAAAATGATATTGCTTTGATAACTAAATGGCTTAATTAGTAAGTTAGTATGACTTCAAAGTCTTAGTAACCTGAACGAGACAACTATCATGTTAGAGGATAAAATTAAAAGTAGATCTTTTTTATTCTTATAAAAAAGTAATCTTGTTACTGAACTGATCTCGTGATATATTAGTAACTAAGCCAGAAACCTCTTGCCTTTAAAAATTTGGTATCTAGTATTCTAGTGTCATAAGAAATTGCCATTTTTTTTAAAATAGCAAGTAAATACAAACGACAACAGTACTCAATGGAAGAGTAACTACCTCCTAGCTTAAATTTGTAGATAGCTAATAATTGAGCAAATACCAGATGAACATAATCACTGTCAACAAACTCGTTAAAGAGCAGACACATATACAAATGTTAGCTTCTTTTGTAACTGAGATTGTGAAGTATTTTCTGATGGGTGTAACATGAATATTGTAGCCTGTTTTTCAAAGTTGTATAATAATGACAAAATGTCATGCTCTGACCATGATATTCATATTCTAAGATTACAACTTATTTGTTTTTTAAACATTTGTTATAAATTAATAGTTATTTAAAATTTGTTCTTCTTGAGCCATTTTCTTTGTTATCAAAATGATATTGCTTTGATAACTAAATGGCTTAATTAGTAAGTTAGTATGACTTCAAAGTCTTAGTAACCTGAACGAGACAACTATCATGTTAGAGGATAAAATTAAAAGTAGATCTTTTTTATTCTTATAAAAAAGTAATCTTGTTACTGAACTGATCTCGTGATATATTAGTAACTAAGCCAGAAACCTCTTGCCTTTAAAAATTTGGTATCTAGTATTCTAGTGTCATAAGAAATTGCCATTTTTTTTAAAATAGCAAGTAAATACAAACGACAACAGTACTCAATGGAAGAGTAACTACCTCCTAGCTTAAATTTGTAGATAGCTAATAATTGAGCAAATACCAGATGAACATAATCACTGTCAACAAACTCGTTAAAGAGCAGACACATATACAAATGTTAGCTTCTTTTGTAACTGAGATTGTGAAGTATGTACTGCAAAAATAATATTTTAATTTTCTGTTTGAGATATAATCAAAATGGCAAGTGAAGTATGTACTGCAAAAATATGAACAAAATCATAGGTTCAATACAATGTCACATTTTAACGGACCTTTGTTTACAAGTTTCAAAATCTTAATCTTACCTGAAAGTAACACAGGTAGCTAATTTTACCAGAAGTCATTTGATTTATCAAAACCCTGATTAATCTATGTAAATTTTCATTCTGTCCATACAGCCAAGGAAAAAAAAAAGTAACTAAAGTCAAAAAAATCTATATTTCGAAGCATTTACTTTCAATAATCTCTACAGAAGATCTTTAATCGCTTTGTTCAAATGAAACTGTATGTGTTTAAGAAGCATCCCCTTTGATACGAGAGTGGCAGCAATCCATTGTAAAATCCAAGAGCAATTCAACGGCTCCTAAAATAGAACAAAAATAAACATAATCAAAAACTTGGCTGTGATAAACCATCAGGAACAAAAAGACCACAAAATGCCTTGTGGATCATGCATGTTAAACTATCTAAGAACAACGAATTCGATTGTTGACACATGCACGTATGGATGGATAGATGCATGTCTGCATGTATATGTATGTATGACTGCATGTATATACATGGGGAGATATGTAAACATGTATGGAGTGAAACTTAGTCAAAATTGACAACTCAGAAGTATTTTCACTATCATAAAAGTATGCAACTCTTGGGACCATAATCTTTAAAGACTTCAATTTGTAGTTCATATAAGCCCACACCTAATGTAATCTAATATGATCGGATAACATAATTGGGGAATGACCATTTCATTTAGGAGTACCATTAGCTGAAACATTATATAGTATCACATAATACAAATTGCATTGTCATACCTATATATATGCAATAAACTAATAATAAATATCATATTTATAATTTCGCGTGCAGAAGAAACACTATAAAGCATGCAAGAGCGAGGGCAAAAGGTTAGTCATTGTACTTTTACTCTTTAGCAAGTAGATAATTAAATAGAACAGAAACACCAAAGTATGCAAGCAAAAGAAATTTTAGCTATAGTAGTCACATCTTATGCCCTTGGTAATTGTCAAAAATTACTCATTGTCGCATCAGTTAGTGTGTTTTTGGCATTCTAAGCGAAGTATATTGTTTACAACAGAATTACTAGTATGCAAGTACAAGAATGCTAGCCATTGTACTTGTAGTCCCATTGCAAAAATGCCCATTAGAAAAATTCTAGAATAACCACTGTGAAATATTTTTGTAAAATCACCCACTCAAAAATAAAATGATTGGCCCACATCAGAATTAAAAAAAATTGTGAATAGGATTGTTTAGATTAAGATCTAGTAATCGAGAACTGGAGGCACTTACAATATCTTGCACAAGCAACCTCTATTTATGATCCATTTGAACAAGCTTTGGGTATAGAGTTGTCTTTCACATTCGAATTTGCAGATTGGGTTTCACTCTTACAAAGAACGTCTTCTGGTCTGAACTCAAGTTTCTTTTCAACAGACTTCAAATTAGACTTCCGTGTATACCTTAATCTGTAAGGTGGAGATGCATTATATGTATTAACAGTAGCCAGCGTGCCTTCCGCCACAATGCCACCAAGACTATCGCCACTACCATATGAAGCTCCTTCACACGATTCAGATTCCTCCGAAACATTGTTAGCTCTTTTAGCATCATGGGTCTTCAAAATCTTGTGAAATGAAGGAGATGATTGATCTTTTCTTTTTCTTAAAATAGAAGGTGTATTAGGAAAGCTCTTAGCAGCAATCTTTAAGATGGATTCTGGTGTTTGAGCATGTAACTCATTGCATTTCTCGGCATAAGGAGGAGTTGAATAACACCGAGGTGAAACAACTGGGTTTGAGCTACACTCACGGGAATTCCAAGGCATGTGTAGAGCACTTAATTCAGTTGGCATAACATTTTCTATTTGTGGAGGTTCGTAATACAAAGAACCGAATGATGGAATGCTGGATCGTAATGGTGATGCATCCAATGTGTCCTGATTAATTCCATCATGTCTTGTACTGCAATTATTAAACTTTGGAATCAAATTCCGGCTTAGGTGACTAAGATCAAACTTCGATGGCTGTGATTTGCTTCCAGCGGGTTCAGAATCAGTTGAACCACTTGGAAAATAATTTGATGAAGCATCTACATCTTGAGATGGGGTCGAACATTCTAAATCATCCGTAGTATCTGTTTCCACCTTACGGTGTTCTGTTGTGGGTGATCCCCAAGCACTTGTAGCTGAGGAAGCAATCAGTTTTTTGGTTGAATGAATTCTGCTTATGTCACCACCTCCATTCTGAATATCGTCCTTTGGGACAGTTGGAAGGTTCCCTGTGACTAAATAGAAATCTAATTTCTTTTTTAAGGAGCTATTCCAATGATTTTTAATTGCATTATCGGTCCTGCATGAGAACATTTCAGTTATAAGCAAATAATAAGATAAAAAAGACAAATAATCATAAAAATTTATGTGAAGCAGACGAAGTTAAACATCATTTCTCCCAAAAACAAGAACTTCAATACGGGTAGCAACCCAACACATTTATACAAATAAATGGATCAATTTAGGTATGTGGGTTAGAAGTCGTCCGAAAGTTATACATTATATCACTTTACTAACTATTATAAAATTAGAAGTATCAAAAGTGTTTGCAGGTTGACCAAAACCTGACTTGAATAGTACTAAAAAGGTACTCATTTAGCGCTGTTACCCACTGGCAACACAAAACTTTGATGACATCATTTAGTAAAACTATAGAACTATAAACAAAGATATAAATCACCTTCCAGGCAATGACTTCGCTATTTCAGCCCATTTGTTTCCATGCACACGATGTGCATTCATAAGTTCCATCTCCTCTGGCAGGGTCCAAGCATCCTTTTTAATATCCGGATTCAAATGATTGTGCCACCTGAATATATATGTAATCTTCAGAGATTACTAAAACACTGCGGGTAAATAAAGTACAGCTACATGCCTACATAGCTGTCTAATGAATTTGGAACAAATAAGGGTATTAGACTACCTCTCACGACATTGTTTCCCGATACGACCAGGCAGTGACTTGGCTATTTGAGACCATTTTGTAGGCCCGTATCTTTGAACCAGCTCGACGATAGTGTCATCCTCCTATAGCACAAACAAAGAACAGAAACATGACAGTTTACTTATCAGATGAAATATTTACAGAATATATGCACAACTCAGAGTAGGAAAGATTCAGGTGCAAACCTCTTGTGTCCAAGGACCTTTAATAAGCTCCGGATTAAGAACCTTCTGCCAGCGATGCAAACATTGGACTTCTGACCTATCGGGAAAATATTCAGCTGCAAAACATCAAACAGTCATAAGTAACTCTTTTCTCACATAGCAAAATAGACCACCTCATTATATGTATTTTTTGGTACATATTTTTGAGACACTCCCATCCCCATGAGAACGAGCAAATTAATTAAATTCAACAATATCGCCGCTTAACAGCACAATAAACTTGACAAGAAGATGTTTCAAGAGAGTCGATTGAAAAGCTATATTCATTACAAGCCCACACATAACAAACAAGATAACAATATGTTCTTAAAAAAATACTGATAACAATAGTTGTTAAACAAGATTACTGCATAATGGCCAACATTCATAGCTTCACTATTGATTAAAAGCCGGGGATTTATCTCAAGACGTGTACATGGACTAGAAGCCTCAGAAGTCAGAACAGAACTTTTAGAATACGGGAGAATAGAGTTGAAAACATAATCTTATCTCCATATTCAAGCACAATATCCTTGAGGTATGTGGATAAATCAAAAGCAAAAATAAATCAAATAACTATTGAAATAGTCACATAAATAGAAGCATCTTAACATAGGATAATACTAAGGAAGATACCCAAAAGACATGAAGATATAGTATAATACTAAGGATGATATTCAAAAGACATGAAGATATACCAAATTCTAACAGAAAGTTGAAGAAACTAAAAGCTAACATTAAACAAGGATGAGAACATGCAAAGTGTATCACGTTAAAGAGCTTGCAGCAGATCAGAAAGCTTCAATACCAATTCAATGGAAGAACGGATTCAAGCAAAAAAGAAAAGTTGAAGTGAAAAAAAAAAAAATCCTAAAATCAGAGTTAAACATTCTATTATGTTATCATGAGGTTTAATATATATTTTTGTCAATGCAAAACAATGAGAAGAGTTTCACCTATTTTCTTCCAGCATTTACCCTTGAAAAGCCCAACAGCCTTTTTTAGCGTCTCATCCTGTGAAAAATCAAAGAAAAATATAAAACGAAGCCAACATCGAACATGACAGTAGTACAACAAAATGAGCACATTAGAAAGATAAACACGAACAGGTATGCAGAATGTTATTCTAACTGTATATGACATATACTAGAAGACTTTTTCCGGTTGTAAGAATCCTCTTTAACCTCCTCTTTTAGAATTATAGCACTTAAACACGAAAAGAACGCACAAAAAAACGTTGAATGCTTGTTCTAACTAAAGCTTATTTGCCTATGTCCATGAGTTAAAACTATATAAAAATGACATGATCCCTCTATGTCATAGCTACTAAAGACTAATATCACTCTTTTTCAATGCAGATTCACAAAACTGAAAATACCAGCATATTCCAAACAGACAGCATACCGAGTTAAAACTATATAAAAATGACATGATCCCTCTATGTCATGGCTACTAAAGACTAATATCACTCTTTTTCAATGCAGATTCACAAAACTGAAAATACCAGCATATTCCAAACAGACAGCATACCTCCTCTGGGGTCCAACCCCCCTTTGCTCGTCTAATCGGTCCAGATGTCCTTCTGTAATTCCAAAAACACATTGTGACTGTAAGGAACTTACACGTTGTATCAATTGAAATAACATAAGGTTGACAAGCAATAAATAAACATAGCCATGGCCATTAGTCTATGCAGTAAGGGCTTATAAATTTCCATGTTGGTTATGGTATCTATAAGTTATTCATATATCATTTTATTAATATATAGCTATTTCTACACGAGACTTCCAAAAGTGCCACTTTCAAGATATAACTTATTCAAACTCTGAAATTCAATACGCCAAGATTATTAAGTAATCCAAGCACATAGCTCAAGCACCAGCTTAGAATTACATTCATTGTAATAATCGTCCAACAAATTAAAGTACTTAGCTCTACTTGCCACATAAGTTGTCAAAATTTTATGTCACGAGATAAATTAAAATTTACTTATCACCATTTTTCGGCATAAACACAATTCAACTAAACAATACAGCTTATAATTTACCAAATGAACATAAAGTGAAAAACAAAAGCATACCTATGAGGCGGCGATGTAGCAGTAGGACTGGAAATCCGGGGAGACTTGGGTACCACAATGCCACTACTACCTTCAGAGATCGAAGAGCTCGATTGCTTATTCTCTACACAAATTATCTCCAACTCCCCTTTACCCATATCAAATTCTTCTGATATATACATAATCCATAAAATGTACAAAAAAAAAACCATTAAGTTTCTTATCTCTTCACAATACTAAAAGCCAAACAACTAAAAACATCAAAATTCCTAATTTCCATATAAACCTCATTAACTCTTCACAATCAATAACTAACCAAATAAAACTAGATCTAGACACCAATAAACAAAAATATCAGATCAAACTAAACTTTAACTAACTAAACACAATTCATCTGGAAGCCGTCTCTCTACCTACGGCTAGAGGTATGTCCCTCTACATCCCACCTCCCCATACCCCGACCATATCGGGATTCGGTATCGTTGTCGTTGTAACTAAACACAATTCAATCCAACTTCCTTTACACAAAAAAAATACATAATTTAACCACACAAAAACCCTACAAAGATATATATTACAACATTTTTTATATATAATTCAAGGAATAACAATTCATTAATCCAACTTAGAAAAGGAAATATACCGAGTTTACCAATTACATAAAGATTATAACTTTTTTTGATATTTTTATGAGTTTTGACTAATAATTCATTAAATTGAATACAATTATAGAGTAAAAAAGGTACCTTTTTTGTTAATAAAGTAAAGAAGTGAAGCTAAATTGAACAACCCTAATTGAAACCCATTCGGGACAAAAAAACTTTTCCCGTTGAAAGATCGAGATATATATATATGTATATATAGATAGATAGATACAGAGAGAGAGAGAAAACGTATAGATTTTGGTTTGTATTTTAACGAATATTAATGGGGGAGATAACGTCGCCGTTTAGTGACGTTATATGGGTAAGGAGTTATGCCTTTGGATGGAGTTGACGGTTAGTGACGGTTTCCGTTAAATGAGGGTATTAAAAGTTTGAACCTCTAGAAATAAAACGGCACACAAGTTTGTTTATTGACAGCCGTCTGTTAGATGTCACACATGTTTGTCAGCCGTTGGATGGATTTGGTTTACTTTTGGTGAATATTTCTCTTTTACGAAAAATGGTAAAAATGAAAATAATAGATCGTCTTAAATAAATGGTTTAAAAATTATCTTAATTACATAATAATGACATGTATAAAAATCAAAGGATACGATTAGGAAAGAAATTAAGTAGAATACAAATGTCACCAACGGTGACTTTAACAAGATTTTTAGACTAATTTTTAGAATAATATATCATTTCCCTTGATCTACAAAACACTAGGTTTTTTTATGTCATAAAAATTAGAATTAAGACTTTAAAAGGTCCAAAATACCTCTCTTACAAATTATATATCTATCTCATATCTACTAGAATACGTATACTATCTCTTTATCTATTAATAAATTAAAACATATTATACCCACATTTCATCGTTAATGTTGTTACCATCGGTCACCATTCGCCTCTCACATATCGCCGTTATCACCGCCACTATGAAGTTTGATCGTCCGTCATAATAAGGATTTCTTCTTTCATTCTCATCAAATTGGGGTAGCCGACATACTATAGAGTTGTTAATTTGTTGTTAGTATATGACCAATTATAAGTTAAGACTGAAAAAAAATAAAGGTAATGTATTAACTTCAGTTTGAAGTTGATTAACTTAATTGCATATATTATTTATTATAATTATGATTATATATATATATAAATCTTCTTTTATTTTTTGCCGTTCAAACCAAAAAATAATCCTCTTTTATTAATTGTTGTATTGTGATGCCATTGATGTTGCATAACCAATCTAATTATTGATTGATTAAATTTAAAAATCAATCAAAACAAAATTGCAAATTCTAAGTTAGATAGTTTCAATTTTTTCAAAACTACATTTCTACTCATAATTCATAAACACTCTTATTTTCTTATAAAATATCTTAAATTCGAATCACTGTTGACAGTTAGCACCAACATGAATGGAGTTTGATCTATATTAAGTATGAATCATAGTTCAAAAAATTCTTAATCTATTTCATATATTCCGTGTTTCAGATATTAGACTAAATATCCGACGAAGTAGAAGCATCTCTATCAAGATGACAGACATATTCTCTGTACTATCAATAGGATCAATTAGAATTTAGTTCATTTTTAGTTTAGATTTATTCTGTAGAATGAAATTTCATCAATAAGAATAAGAATTAATTAATAATATATTAATTATAAATAAATAAGGAGTCTTTATGTCGCGTTACCGAGGTCCTCGTTTCAAAAAAATACGTCGCCTGGGGGCTTTACCAGGGCTCTTTCAACAACACGACGTATCTTGGCCGATATTCCGCCATTACATTATTCTTTGGATTTGAATCATGCATCTATGGCTCTAGCAGTTAGTAATGATCATTCTTATGTGCCTGTTCAATTGAGGTACACTATTTTTGAAAGACTTTCATAAGTTAGTTTTCGGAAGGCGAGATAAATGTGAAATTCTTGTGTTAATGGAATAATAATGACCTATTGCTAAGGTTTTAGATTTTGAGAAATTCAATAGAGTTTAAATTTCATTTTCTACATTTGTAGGAGTGGATTATTTGAGGGGGGAGGGGGTTCCGAGATGCATCCAAGATGGATACACAAAACACAAAACGTGATTTTCTCGATTTTGACGGATCAATGTGATGTTAAACACTTAAATAATGATAATTAGTTATACACTATGTTAGTTTTATGGACTTTTAATGCTTCAAAATGAAGTTTTTTAATGTTCTCACCGTGTTCTCATTTTAAGGCGGGATGTATTTGATTTTTAACCTATATTATATATATATAGACTTATGCCCGCGCAATGCGGCGACGGTGTGGGTAGTGGTGGTGACAGACGACGGTGTGGCGGCAACAGTGACGAGAAAGTGGTGGGGGTGGCGGTGAGGGCGACGATGGTGGTGAATGTAAAAGTAATTAATGTTTAAGGTGGTAGTGTAGTTAATTTAGGTGTTGAGATATCTATATTGTAAATTATTTCATTGAGGGTATTATAGGTATATTAAATGGAGATGTTTAAATTAGTAAATTAAGGAGAGAGATATTTTTGGTTTTTCAAGGTTGAAAGTTTAAGAAAAAAAAATTATTTGCTTTATTAGATAGTATAAATATAGATATATGGATTATCATTTTAGTTTTTTAATAAGTTTAACTTTAACGTAGACTCTTGTGTTATCATTTCGCCACCTTAAATAAACTTACACATGATAGGTCTGTTTAACACAATTTATAAAATGTATGGAAACTTAAACTTATGCTTTTTCTATGCTAAAGCTCATAAGCATCGCTTTCAAAATTTTAGTAACCTACGGTTTCATAAACATCTAAACCATGAGCTATTTGAAAAATAGCTTGGGATTATGGAAAGGAAAATTAGCTAAATATCCCTTAGTTATCTATATTCCACCCTCTGGATTTAATAGATTTGTCATTTAAAGACATTTTGCATTCATAATCTTCAACTCTAGCTACTTTTTTTTTTATTATATTAAACATGCTATGTAAAATTAAATGTTTTACTTACCAATTACACTGTCTAGCTTATCAAAAATACTAACATATACATTACATGTTTAACTCAATCTCTGAACGGGATATGAGGATATACGTTACATGTTTGTAGTTAAATATACACATAATTTATTTCTACTACATTATAAAGCATTTGTTCCCTCCATTTTTTCAACTTTACACAAGTGAAAACCCCAAAATACCCCTATCACTTATTCATAATAATCTTAAAATAAATCTCAACCACTCATTTTTTTCTCTCTCCTCCAAAAATTTCTCTAATTCATTCAAAATCTTTTATCTCAAAAACCGTAAATTGATAAATTATAAAAATTATATTCTCAAAAACCGTAAATTGATAAATTATAAAAATTATATGGGTGTTCTTAAAATTTCATGCTCTTTCATTAGAGATGTCATTCGATATACTTTCGACGAATTTTTAAATCCGAGGGTGGAGCCTGTACGGCTAAGGCATTTGGCTATCACACTCTATGACATATCACAACCTATAACCTATCACAACTTATGACCTATTACCCTACCATCTTACCGCCGCAACGCGCAGGTACTTACTCTCGTTTTTATACAAATCATACCCTGTTATGAAAACTCATGTTAAAATGATCCAAAAATGAAGAGAAAAAATGCCACAAAGATAGCTAAGCCTTAACCACATAGTGTTTATGAGATCTCAAAATTAGGCATAACATTAGACATTAAAATACAATCACACACACACAAATATATACACACATACCACCTATTTGCCACCTATATATGAGGGGGAAAAAAACAATTTTCACTACTTTTACAAAATCTTCCTTAACTAACAACAACGGATTGTCATCCACACCCCACCCCGAAATTCATTACCATTTTCCACCATCAAACAAATTCTTTCCTTTTACTCCATTCATTTTACCCACCTCCCATTTTATACCAACTTTCTTTAGCTCTTTCTTTTTATTCAATTCTCTTCCATTTTTCTCAAAGGATCAATCTTTTTATCGTGTTTCAAATTTTTAAGGTAAATGCTGTTGAACCCATTAATCTTTCATGATTTCCAATGTGGGTTTTCATTTTGGTGATTAGATCTTTGTTAATTAGATACATAAGTATATATCTAATGTGATGATATGCAGGCATTGTTTACAATGTTGTTAGTTTTCATTGTTTTCGAGTTAACGAGGCCTTAATTTCTTGTTGATAAATGATAATGCATTATTGAATCATAATGTACTTTTTGTTTGATATGTTAGTTTTCAATAATCCCACCTGCATTGTTGTATTTTTTTGATTAAACGGGTGAGGTTTTCCCTGTTGAGGTTACCCGGGGATGAGTCTTTTTGACTCACATGTATTAGGCCTTACCGGGTTATTCCGTGGCCGTTTACGAGCCTTTCTCTGGACATCCCAAGATAGTACCTAGTGAGATTCGAACTCGAGACCCCTTTGCGAGGAATTTTATTTTTTTTTAGCTCTTTTTAAAAAGCATATATGTGAAGGCAGATATCTGCATTTTTGCATTAGAATGCCCAAATTTTAAAAAAGACCAAGTATACTATTATAGCCATATATTGGAATGTGATAACTATATTTTATAGCTTGTGTTGTTCATCTTTAATTTCATGTGATATAATGGGTTCAACTATATTTAATAGCTTGATCGTATTTTATGATTTGTGTCATTCATCTTTGACGTTATGTGATTTGGTGAGCTATATCAATATACTTATGTAAGTCTAATTTTAATTCAAGTGAGACGGTCCAAAGCAACATTTTATTGTTAATGTGATGCTGTAACAGAATAATAAGCAGTTCAGAATGCAGAAATACATAATAATTTGATCTTAATGGACTATTTTTATGTGTTCTAACCCAATGTATAACTTACCCTGGTTTCTTACCATGTCGTCTCGTCCATAAGTGGAATTACAAACCGGGTTTCGTAGATGAATGAATGAATGCTATATTAGATATTGTAATTGTAATGGCTCATTTCACATAGGCATCCCCTATTAGCAGCTAGTCTTGAACCCATAATTGAAAGATCAGATCACCTAGCTATTATTGGCTTTTGATATTTTAATGTGGATAAAAAATAATATCGATTTCACACACACGAGAACCCTTTTCATATATCGATGAGTCTGCTTTGTATATAATGTTGTCGATGTACCACAGAATTTAGAAGATGGCGGACGGAGAAGATATTCAGCCCCTTGTTTGTGATAATGGAACTGGAATGGTCAAGGTATCCTATTTCTATTTTTGCATGTTATGAATCGATTAGAGTTGACAATTTGAACCTGCTCGCTTAGAAACAAGTTAATAAGGGTTATGTTTCATGTCAAACAGATCAAATACAAAAATCTTAGCAAAAAAAAGAAACCAGTCAAGTTTGTTTAGAATCCCACAAAGCGTATCTTAATGCATAAAGCTTCCCACGTCATTTATTCAAGGGCCTTTATTCAAACTAACATAATGTTTGTAATGATTCTTTAATTATCATAAGAACCCAAATTGATCTGTTCAGACCCTATACAAATATATAGACTCCTGACTTTGTTTATCTGGGCCCATTTGGCCGTTTCAACCATTTACCTAACTCTGAGAACCTGCCCATTTGCCACCTTTAGTTTAAATCTTGATCTTGTCCCCTTCTTTCCTGACTTTGTTTCATGAATCTATGTTTATTGTTCTTAAGGCTGGATTTGCTGGAGATGATGCCCCAAGAGCCGTCTTCCCTAGCATTGTGGGCCGCCCACGTCACACCGGAGTCATGGTTGGTATGGGTCAGAAAGATGCATATGTCGGGGATGAGGCTCAATCCAAAAGAGGTATCCTTACTTTGAAGTACCCAATTGAGCATGGTATCGTTAGTAACTGGGACGATATGGAAAAGATTTGGCATCACACGTTCTACAATGAGCTTCGTGTGGCTCCAGAAGAACACCCAGTTCTTCTTACTGAGGCACCACTTAACCCAAAAGCCAATCGTGAGAAGATGACGCAGATCATGTTTGAGACATTTAATGCTCCTGCCATGTATGTTGCAATTCAGGCTGTTCTTTCGCTGTATGCCAGTGGTCGTACTACTGGTTAGTGCCTCTTTACAGTCCCTACCTTTGAAAACTACCATTTACTTTCACGCGGGTCAAGAAATAGGTCTAATATATAGGATGCTATGGCTTGAAACTTGACCAAAGTCTGTTCTAATGCATCAATAACTTATAATTAACGCGCAAAAAGTTGTGGGTCAACCACTCAAACTGGTCCAGTTTGTTGCAACACATACCAGTGGACATGTTTCAACAAACCTGTTATATAACTTGCCCATTTTTGTCAGCCATGAAAAAACGTGTACCCTTTGGCTTATTTTTGCTTCTTTCTGTAGGTATCGTGCTTGATTCGGGAGATGGTGTCAGCCATACTGTTCCCATATATGAAGGGTATGCACTCCCGCATGCCATATTGCGTTTGGACCTTGCAGGACGTGACCTGACTGATGCATTGATGAAAATTCTTACTGAACGAGGTTATTCGTTCACCACAAGTGCTGAACGAGAAATTGTGAGAGATATGAAAGAGAAATTGGCATATATTGCCCTTGATTTTGAACAGGAACTAGAGACCTCTAAGACCAGCTCTGCAGTGGAAAAGAGCTTTGAGTTACCTGATGGGCAGGTGATCACAATTGGGGCTGAGCGGTTTAGGTGTCCTGAAGTTCTTTTCCAGCCATCCATGATCGGGATGGAAGCTGCGGGTATTCATGAGACAACCTACAATTCTATAATGAAATGTGATGTGGATATTAGGAAGGATTTATATGGAAACATTGTGCTTAGTGGTGGAACGACTATGTTCCCTGGTATTGCTGACAGAATGAGCAAGGAAATTACTGCTTTAGCCCCGAGCAGCATGAAGATTAAGGTCGTGGCTCCACCTGAAAGGAAATATAGTGTCTGGATTGGAGGGTCGATTTTGGCATCCCTTAGCACCTTCCAGCAGGTGGGTTTCTTTCTATTTGGTGAATTTCTATGTAATCTGGTTAATGCGAATCTAATGGTTTTGTGAATATGGTTGTTGCAGATGTGGATCGCAAAGGCTGAATATGATGAATCTGGACCTTCAATTGTGCACAGGAAATGTTTCTAAGCACGGGAAAGAAAGTAAACAAGCACATTCAGTACTATTCAGGAGACATTGCATTCTAGTAATCTCCAATCGTTGCAGATTTTCATCAGGAGAGTGAACATAAGCAGGCAGGTTGTTTCCCAGAATAATTTCACAAATCATTAAAGTAGTTACTTAGTTTTGTTAAGAAAATCTTGTCAATCAACATATCGTTGTACTTTTATTATTTTTTCCGTTTCAATAATGTACAAACGCTGCAAGGGATTTGTTTTTATGAATGAATTACTTGTAGCAGTACCGGTTTACCGTAATGCAGTTTGCTTGTGTATAATTGTGATGGGGAAAGATTGTTGCAAGTGTGGATATTTGAGACTGAGAAACATTCCGGCAGTCTCTGTAATATTTCATAAAATTAAAACGCTATAAATAAGATAATATGTAATACATATATTTATGGGGACACCATTTGTAGTTGAAGAGGTACAATTTATCCCAAGTTTAAAAATAATTTATTTTATACTAAGTAGTGATAGTTATAAAGAAATAAATGAAATAAAATCACATAAACTTAAAAACTAGTTATTTATAAAAATAAATTAGATTGTGGTGTATTTGTGTGTCACGTTGGTAGATTAAAAAAAAATAGTTGATATATCTTAATTAGTCATAATAGAATTCTTACATCAATATATTGATAGCAAGATAACTAATAAGAATAATAATAAAATAAAATTTAGTAGGCGCATACTTGCAATCGGTGATGGAATGTTTATATATTCATGTTAAATTGATTTAGTAATCACTTATATTTATGGAGTTGTAATGACAATTAAATTACATGACTTTTTGTATGGAATACTCATACGTTAAGAAGGAAAACTAAAAGGTTAAAAAGGCCGGAGTGCTAGACTAGAAACGAGAAGTAAAAATAATCCAAATATTTAATATCTAAATGTCTAAACCTTTAAACTGCAAAGTTATCTTCTGCCTTTTTATGTTATACGAAATAATCGAGGAATAATTATTTGTTTTCTATAAACGGGACTATGAGAAAAAAATGTTAACAAGATTATATGAGGTTCGGTGAAATTGTCAAAGAAATCTTCAAGTGCAAGGCTATAAGTATCATCTTTATATAGAGACTCCTAATATCATCTCCATTGGTAAGTAAGCTCTTTATAGATTTTATACTAAAAACTCTATAATACTTTTAACAAATAAATTTTATTTTACAAACAGATTATTTTGTTGATAAACTATTTTGTTTATTTTATATAAATTGGTCAGTTAGTGATAAGATATCACTTCTAAAGTTATAGAACACTTTAAAACTAACAATCATAGATGTATATATTTACAATGGTATTTTAAGTTTGCCTCACTAAAAATTTCTAAAAAGTATTGTGTGTCTGATGTCTCGTATAAACTTTGTAGCCATCGTGTTTTCTAGTAGTTTGACTATTAAATATTGATCACATTTAACATAACAAAAGTAATTGGGTTGATTGCAACATTCTTGTAAAATGAATATTTCAAAACGAGGCAAATAAAGATCAGTGGAGTGATACTCTTAATTTTGTAATTCATGGCCACGATATTTTAATACTGTTATAAATAATTAATAATACAAGTTACAAATAAAATGAGTCTGTAGTATTGAAAATTACTAATCACATAAAATTCTATAATTAATCGTATAAAATATAAAGGGTATTACATGCTTCCTATTTGAATATATTTTGTGTTTATATTTTCGTATTTGTTAGATTCGGTTTGGTGATCGCATCCCTTTGGTGGCTCTCGCGTTTTTGAAATTGTTGTGATCGGCGATAAGGTACGGATATTCTAGATGTCATTAAGATCTTTTCGGTACAATCTTTTCTCTCAAAACTTTGTTTGTTACATATATAATAGTACGGATATTCTAGATGTCATTAGAATCTTTTCGGTACAATCTTTTCTCTCAAAACTTTGTTTGTTACATATATAATAGTACGGATATTCTAGATCTTGCTAGGATCTTTTCGGTACAATCCTTCTTCTCAAAACTTTGTTTGCTATATATTATATAGAGTTAATTACAGAAATCGTCCCTGTCGTGGTACTCAACTTGCAGGTTTCATCCCTAACTTTCAAAAATTACAGTTTCAGTCCAAAAAACTTTGCTTCGTCAACAGTTTTAGTCCTGGCCATAAACGTCCGTTTAAAACCAGGTCACGTGATTCGCACATGATGGGTAATCTCGTAAATTGGCTTAATAATACCCAGACTTAATTACAGAAATCGTCCCTGTTGTGAATCGTCACTTACAACTTTCATCCCTAACTTTCAAAAATTACAGTTTTGGTCCAACATTCTTCAACCTTTATCATCATCATCAACAATAAATTAACCTAAAAGTTAAAATTCATAAAAAACCCAGAAATCAAAAGCAAATATTTAACACAGATCCTAAAATAGATGTATAACAAAACCCAATTAATAGTACTGTAATGGTTGATAAGTGTTTTTTCTCCATATCATCAATGTCTATATGTATAGGTAAAATAGTATTAAAAAAGTTCAAATATTGTTAGGATATGTCCAGTTGTACCTTTTCTTTTTAATCGATGAATGCGTGAAATATGATGTCCATATTTCAAAATCACATCCACATGCCTTTTTATCCACTTGTACTTTTTTTCTTTGATGTATAATACTGTACGTGTATATTACAATTAGATGAAATCAATTTTGTATATATAAATGTGTAGTCATCAGATCTCAAGAAATCTAAAGAGATTTGCTACATATAGATGGGATATATATATATAGATCTTGAAGAAAAGGTAGATCGATCGGTTCCTAACCACCACCACTTTCGGCCACCACCAGTCCCATCCACTGTCGGATCTGCGCTGCCCACAGTCACCACCACCCTAGCACCACTCAGATTCGGTTCCCTTCCACCACTGCCACTTCCTTCTTTATTTTTCTTTATGAAAATTCTGGATGCTTTTTTTTCTCCATCATCATCAATGTCTATATATAGATCTTGAAGAAAAGGTAGATCGATCGGTTCCTAACCACCACCACTTTCGGCCACCACCAGTCCCATCCACTGTCGGATCTGCGCTGCCCACAGTCACCACCACCCTAGCACCACTCAGATTCGGTTCCCTTCCACCACTGCCACTTCCTTCTTTATTTTTCTTTATGAAAATTCTGGATGCTTTTTTTTCTCCATCATCATCAATGTCTATATGTATAGGTAAAATAGTATTAAAAAAGTTCAAATATTGTTAGGATATGTCCAGTTGTACCTTTTCTTTTTAATCGATGAATGCGTGAAATATGATGTCCATATTTCAAAATCACATCCACATGCCTTTTTATCCACTTGTACTTTTTTTCTTTGATGTATAATACTGTACGTGTATATTACAATTAGATGAAATCAATTTTGTATATATAAATGTGTAGTCATCAGATCTCAAGAAATCTAAAGAGATTTGCTACATATAGATGGGATATATATATAAATCTGATTTATGTATAAATTTATATATAGATGTATGTATGTAAAAATTTTTTGATATATAGATGTATGTATGTGTAAATTTTTGAATGGAAATAGATTTGGTTGTTAGGAGATGTATGAATATAGATACAGATTTAGATATACAAATATGTAGATGGTGATGTTGATGATGATGATGATAGTTGAACAAGTTAGAGTTAATTACACTTTTGGTCCATATATTAATGAAATGACTAAATTACCCATCACGTGCGAATCACGTGACCTGGTTTTAAACGGACGTTTATGGTCAGGACTAAAACTGTTGACGGAGCAAAGTTTTTTGGACTAAAACTGTAATTTTTGAAAGTTAGGGATGAAACCTGCAAGCTGGGTACCACGACAGGGACGATTTCTGTAATTAACTCTATTATATATGTACGGATATTCTAGGTGTTATTAGGATTTCTTCCGGTAAAATCTTTCTTCTCAAAACTTCTTCTGATTTGTATGTAAAATTTTATGGATATAGTATATTATTTGAAATATTATTTGTTTGCTAGACTTTATATAATATTGTGATTTTCCCATTTTGATGTACTAACGATGTTGCCTTCATGATTGTGAATTGGGAAGTCATAATATTTTATTATCTATAGTTGTGTCAAAACCATCTCTTGAAACCGATTCAAAAACAATCCCGAAAAAGGTGGGTTTGGTGTGTTACATTTGATGCCATGATTTGTACAAGTTTGTCCCAATTTATATACTAATATGTCCCTCGAATATTCGTTGGCCCGAAATATAATACAGTCGCATATTATTAATCATATTCGTGGGCCCTGAAATATTAATACAGTCGCATATTATATGGCATAATGACTCCTGAAATTTTGTGAGAATTGGGTGGACGGAGATGTGATTTTAAGTCTATATTTAGATTTCTTAATGTATATATAGATTTTAGTTACTTTAATTGTCCAAAAATTCACTTTTGTCTCTTAACAACATATTCGATATATTTAATTATATAAGTTGGTCAAAACGGTTTCTTAAGATGTGCATATAAGAGTAACCTATCTATGGAGGTCCCATGGGCGCGTTATTGTGACACCGATGACGTGGCACCGGCCGTAGCGGTGTATTTGATTTGATCTACGGCGTCTCCTTTTGATTACCCGGGAGTGGTAATGTGCACTTTGATATTATATTTTGATAGGAGGCGTATGGATCGGTCCTAGGCATATTTTGATAAGTTTGACGGTGGGCGCTTATCGTAGTGTCATACGAGGCGTTTCGCACCAAAAATGAATGATTAGTGAAGTAGCTACCCTATGATTTCATTCGGCCCTTTTGATAAGTTATTTGTTTTGACTCTTATGTGCATTATTTTATGAAGCTTGATTTTTATAGTATACTTTGATTTGTTGATTTGCGCAGTTGTTGCTGAATCCACAATACCTGAGAACAACAGCTACCAGCAGCCATGTACTCTGCCTCACAAGAAGACTGAGCAACTGATGTCTGCTTCTTACACTGCCACGATACAAGTCTCCCACCTAAGAACTGACATCCTCCAGTCGTAGACTTCCTGTCGTTGTTACAACCGCCAAAATCCGAATCAGTATATGCAACAAAATCAAACGTTCCTCCCAAAGGATACCATAGACCAAGCCCTTGGTTACCCTTTAAATAACGTAGGATACGCTTTGCTGCAACTAAATGCGACTCTTTCGGACTAGCTTGGAATCTAGCACACAGACAAACAGCGAACATAATATCTGGACGCGAAGTAGTTAGATACATCAACGAGCCAATGATAGCACGATAATAAGTAGCATCCACAGGCAGATCTTTAGGATCCATGACGCCTAATCCATGATTAATCTGAATTGGAGTACCATTGTGAAACTAAACGTATGTGTACTTTGATATGAAATAAGTTTGTTAAGGTAATAAGTTTGTTTTTAATTATACGTCTACGCATTTCATATTTTATTTCTGCTTTTGTCATATCCGTTCACTGGGCTTTTTGCTCAGCCGTATTCCTTTTTCTTTCTTATACGGCATGTGATCAAGCGGGCTTTGGGAACGAGAGGAGAGAGTAGATAGAAGTGGACTTAGCACCCTTTTGCATTAGAGTTTTATTTCAAGCTTTGGAAGTACTTATTTTGATTTGTCAGGTTGACTTTAGTTTGATTTTGAATAAGATTAACGCCCTTTTCGCCTTTTTAGTCCCTTTGATATCATTTTGTATTGTTTCGAAAATTAGGGGTGTTACAGATGGTATCAGAGCATAGGTTCTTTCCTGTAGAAACTTAAAACCTAAGTTATGGCCTGTGAGATTGGGTAGACTCTGGTTAGGATTCTCTATGAATTTCAAGAATGAAAACTTTAGTTAGTGGAGTTTTAATATCTTATAAATCAAAATAATTTCTTATAAGCGTGCGTTTTATTAGAGGAAAAAAAGAAAAAAAAACATATATTAAACACCTAAATCGCTAAACCGCTAGGCTATATTTTGTGATTCTTACTATCCTGAATAAGGTAGTAACAAAGGGCTATTTTCAGAAATGTAGTGAAATGACATGACTAACACTCTCCTCTCTCTTCTCTCTTTTCGGTCGACATCAACAAAAGAAAAGGGTTTTTGTAACACCCGTTTCGTAAAAATATGGATTTCCAAAAATTTCGCCTAACGGCGTTGAATCATGCGGAAACGATTTAGGAAAATACTCAACTAAGGAAAACAGTTGAGAAAACATTGGTGGTGTTACTAATAGCATCAAATCTGTAATAAAAGAAATCCACAAGATTGCCCAACATAAAGCAATCATAACATAGTCATTACATAAGTTCCATAAAGGAAATCAATAACATAAGGTCTATGCGAAGCTATTGGGTAAACTAAAGCCAGCTTGATCATCTACCCATCTCTCGCCAAAGCTTCACACGTCATCTCACTGCCTAACCTGAGGGGTGTCAACACATTAAAAGAAACAAGTGTTAGCTATAAAGCTAAGTAAGATAACACCAGGTTTAAGCAAAACATTTCATCCATTTAAATCGTCACTTTAAAGCATTACGTCATTTTAATTAGGCATTCATACCACCGTATAAACATATCCACATCCAAAAATTTCGCCTAACGGCGTTGAATCATGCGGAAACGATTTAGGAAAATACTCAACTAAGGAAAACAGTTGAGAAAACATTGGTGGTGTTACTAATAGCATCAAATCTGTAATAAAAGAAATCCACAAGATTGCCCAACATAAAGCAATCATAACATATCATATCGTAAACATATCATTAACCACCGTTCATCATAACATATCATATCGTAAACATATCATTAACCACCGTTCATCATAACATATCATATCGTAAACATATCATTAACCACCGTTCATCATAACATATCATATCGTAAACATATCATTAACCACCGTTCATCATAACATTTCATATCGTAACCACATGTACGGGGAAGCATTTTAGGCATAAACATCGTCATCATTAATCCCCGAGTACCTCCCATATCAACCCAACCACCTATGAGTTATACATTACTGTTATGGAGGTTATAGTTTACGAACCATTTTCGTTGCACCCTCAGCGTGACAAAAGTAGTGTATCTTACCTGTTGGGAGTGTGCGCGCGTAATGAAAGGCTAAAAGTGCTTAACAATAATCCCCGACACCTAAGATACATTAATATACAAAATATAAGTCATTTGGGACCCAAACGAACTTTAAAACGAACTTAGGTTTGTTCTTACGAACTTAGGAATGTTCAAACGAACTTAGGAATGTTCAAACGAACTTAGGAATGTTAAAACGAACTTAGGTTTGTTCTTACGAACTTAGACTCACTGAACGAACTTAGCAATGTTCAAACGAACTTAGGAATGTTCAAACGAACTTAGGAATGTTCAAACGAACTTAGGAATGTTCAAACGAACTTAGGATTGTTCAAACGAAGTTAGGTTTGTTCTTACGAACTTAGACTCACTGAACGAACTTAAAACGAACTTAGGTTTGTTCTTACGAACTTAGACTCACTGAACGAACTTAGCAATGTTCAAACGAACTTAGGAATGTTCAAACGAACTTAGACGAACTTAGACTCACTGAACGAACTTAGCAATGTTAAAACGAACTTAGGTTTGTTCTTACGAACTTAGACTCACTGAACGAACTTAGCAATGTTCAAACGAACTTAGGAATGTTCAAACGAACTTAGGAATGTTCAAACGAAGTTAGAATGTTCAAACGAACTTAGGTTTGTTCTTACGAACTTAGACTCACTGAACGAACTTAGCAATGTAAAACGAACTTAGGTTTGTTCTTACGAACTTAGACTCACTGAACGAACTTAGCAATGTTCAAACGAACTTAGGAATGTTCAAACGAACTTAGGTTTGTTCTTACGAACTTAGACTCACTGAACGAACTTAGCAATGTTCAAACGAACTTAGGAATGTTCAAACGAACTTAGGTTTGTTCTTACGAACTTAGACTCACTGAACGAACTTAGCAATGTTCAAACGAACTTAGGAATGTTCAAACGAACTTAGGAATGTTCAAACGAACTTAGGAATGTTCAACTTAGACTCACTGAACGAACTTAGCAATGTTCAAAACGAACTTAGGTTTGTTCTTACGAACTTAGACTCACTGAACGAACTTAGCAATGTTCAAACGAACTTAGGAATGTTCAAACGAACTTAGGAATGTTCAAACGAACTTAGGTTTGTTCTTACGAACTTAGACTCACTGAACGAACTTAGCAATGTTCAAACGAACTTAGGAATGTTCAAACGAACTTAGGAATGTTCAAACGAACTTAGGAATGTTCAAACGAACTTAGGATTGTTCAAACGAACTTAGGATTGTTCAAACGAACTTAGGTTTGTTCTTACGAACTTAGACTCACTGAACGAACTTAGCAATGTTCAAACGAACTTAGGAATGTTCAAACGAACTTAGGAATGTTCAAACGAACTTAGGAATGTTCAAACGAACTTAGGATTGTTAAAACGAACTTAGGTTTGTTCTTACGAACTTAGACTCACTGAACGAACTTAGCAATGTTCAAACGAACTTAGGAATGTTCAAACGAACTTAGGAATGTTCAAACGAACTTAGACTCACTGAACGAACTTAGCAATGTTCAAACGAACTTAGGTTTGTTCTTACGAACTTAGACTCACTGAACGAACTTAGCAATGTTCAAACGAACTTAGGAATGTTCAAACGAAGTTAGCCAGAACGAAGATAACCAGAACGAAGATAACCAGAACGAAGATAACCAGAACGAAGATTATCTTCGCTAGTACAAAATCAGACTCAGCTAACGAATTTAAAGTAATTTCGTCCAGATTTCAAATATGGCCAAGTTCTTCGATTTTTCCAAAAACAAACGACTTGGGCTTCACCCAAAACATGATTTTGACATTGTTAAACATATTTTGATCATTCATATCGATTACAAACTCGTTTGACACCGTTTAGATCATTAATTAGCCAAAGACACAACATGAACCCTAATTAAACAAAAACCCTTTTAAAATCAGATCTGGAACATCAATTTATGACCTTTAAATCTGTAAATACATCGATGAATCATTAGTTACCTGATAATACAATGACCGATCCAATCCAATGCCAAAACACACGATCGATTGACCCAAAACTTGAAGATTTGCTTAAGAAATTCAAGAAGGATTGAAGGAACTTGTTTTCTTGACTTAATTATGATTAATGGCTGCAACTAATGAGAGATTAGGTTTCCCTAATCACTTAACCCGTTTTTAACTTTCCAACATTGGCAAAATTGGTCCCTGGACTTCATATCGACTTTATTTCGCTTAAAAACACTTATTGGGGATACATATAACACACTAAAGCACTTTCACACACTACAAAGGCCTTTTACACATCATTAAATCTACTTTATTGTCACTCATTAAAGATAATTAAATCTCACATATAGGGCACATAAACATATAAACACATATTTCCACACAAACGTATCACGGACTTATAATTTGACCTAACGACGTTAGTCAACATGAACGATTAAGTTTTGGGATACATATAACACACTAAAGCACTTTCACACACTACAAAGGCCTTTTACACATCATTAAATCTACTTTATTGTCACTCATTAAAGATAATTAAATCTCACATATAGGGCACATAAACATATAAACACATATTTCCACACAAACGTATCACGGACTTATAATTTGACCTAACGACGTTAGTCAACATGAACGATTAAGTTTTGGGATGTTACAATTACCTCCCCCTTAAGAGGATTCCGTCCCCGGAATCACTTCAGCATAAAAAGGTGGGGATAGGTCTCCCGCATTACGGACTCGGTCTCCCAAGTCATACTTTCGCCGCGATTGTGTTTCCACTTTATGAGAACTAGATCGATAGTCTTTCGTCGTAACTTCTTTTGTTTCCTTCCCATTATAGCAACAGGTTCATCGACAATCTGCTTGTTGGGATTAATACTTACGTCCTCGAGTGGAATGACATCCGTTTCATTCGCATAGCACTTACGTAGGTAACACACATGAAATGTGTTGTGAATTGCGTGTAGTTCTGGAGGTAATTCCAGTTGAAATGCCTGTTCATTAACCTTCTTGATAATCTTGAAAGGTCCAATGAATCTGGGGCTTAACTTTCCACGTTTTCCAAACCGTAATACACCTTTCCAAGGTGACACCTTGAGTAAAACCATTTCGCCTTCTTTAAAATCGAACGGCCTCCTTTTCTTATCAGCATATGACTTTTGCCTTTCGCGAGCAACACGTAAGGCTTTCTTTGCTATGTTAACTTTATCGGCCGTAAGTTGTACTAATTCGGGTCCAGCAAGTTGCTTTTCCCCGGGCTCCAACCAACAACTAGGAGTCCGACACTTTCTACCATATAACATCTCAAAAGGTGGCATTCCAATGCTCGCATGATAACTATTGTTATACGCAAACTCAATAAGAGGTAGGTGTTTATCCCACGAACCACCATAATCCATCACACAAGCTCTGAGCATATCTTCGAGCGTTTGAATAGTCCTTTCACTTTGCCCATCCGTCTGCGGATGATAGGCTGTGCTCAAACGAACTTGAGTACCAAATTCCCGTTGAAAACTCTTCCAAAATTTAGAAACAAAGTGAGCATCACGATCGGACACAATCGATAACGGAACACCATGTTTAGTAACCACTTCATCAATATACATCGTAGCGAAGTTTTCCATAGGGGCAGTCTCACGAACTGGGAGGAAGTGTGCACTCTTCGTTAATCGATCGACAATAACCCATATCATATCGTGACCACGAGGCGTCCTCGGAAGTTTGGTCACAAAATCCATCGTAATGTGATCCCATTTCCACTCAGGGATCTCAAGTTGCTGAAATTTCCCATAAGGCTTTTGATGTTCAGCTTTCACTTTAGCACACGTCAAACATTTCTGCACATACATCATCACATCGTTCTTAATACTGGGCCACCAATAAATAGGCTTCAAATCTGCATGCATCTTTGTGGCACCAGGGTGTACAGAGTACTTAGTTTTGTGAGCTTCATCCATTACTAACTCACGATTGCCTCCATATAGAGGAACCCATATTCTACCTTTATAGGTTCGAAGGCCACGACTATTTTCTTCCATTTCAAGTCTATTTTTCTTCTTTTTCCCAATAGACTCCGCTTTCACATTGTCATCCTTTAACGCTTCAATTTGAGCCAACTGAATCGGTTCCAGTAAGTTCGACTCAATCTTTGTAATCATCGCACATAACTTACTCTTAGCGTATCCTTTGCGGCTTAAGGCATCAGCAACCACATTAGCTTTGCCTGGGTGATATTTAATTTCACAATCGTAATCCTTTAATAACTCCATCCACCGTCGTTGTCTAACATTCATGTCCTTCTGAGTAAACACGTACTGTAAGCTCTTATGATCCGTATAAAGGGTACACTTTGTACCATACAGATAATGTCGCCACAACTTCAGAGCAAAAACAACAGCAGCCAGCTCAAGATCATGAGTAGGATAATTCCGCTCATGTGGCTTCAGCTGTCGAGAGGCGTAAGCGATAACTTTGTCTCGTTGCATTAATACACACCCTAACCCCGTGATGGATGCGTCACTATAGACAACAGGTTCATCGACAATCTGCTTGTTGGGATTAATACTTACGTCCTCGAGTGGAATGACATCCGTTTCATTCGCATAGCACTTACGTAGGTAACACACATGAAATGTGTTGTGAATTGCGTGTAGTTCTGGAGGTAATTCCAGTTGAAATGCCTGTTCATTAACCTTCTTGATAATCTTGAAAGGTCCAATGAATCTGGGGCTTAACTTTCCACGTTTTCCAAACCGTAATACACCTTTCCAAGGTGACACCTTGAGTAAAACCATTTCGCCTTCTTTAAAATCGAACGGCCTCCTTTTCTTATCAGCATATGACTTTTGCCTTTCGCGAGCAACACGTAAGGCTTTCTTTGCTATGTTAACTTTATCGGCCGTAAGTTGTACTAATTCGGGTCCAGCAAGTTGCTTTTCCCCGGGCTCCAACCAACAACTAGGAGTCCGACACTTTCTACCATATAACATCTCAAAAGGTGGCATTCCAATGCTCGCATGATAACTATTGTTATACGCAAACTCAATAAGAGGTAGGTGTTTATCCCACGAACCACCATAATCCATCACACAAGCTCTGAGCATATCTTCGAGCGTTTGAATAGTCCTTTCACTTTGCCCATCCGTCTGCGGATGATAGGCTGTGCTCAAACGAACTTGAGTACCAAATTCCCGTTGAAAACTCTTCCAAAATTTAGAAACAAAGTGAGCATCACGATCGGACACAATCGATAACGGAACACCATGTTTAGTAACCACTTCATCAATATACATCGTAGCGAAGTTTTCCATAGGGGCAGTCTCACGAACTGGGAGGAAGTGTGCACTCTTCGTTAATCGATCGACAATAACCCATATCATATCGTGACCACGAGGCGTCCTCGGAAGTTTGGTCACAAAATCCATCGTAATGTGATCCCATTTCCACTCAGGGATCTCAAGTTGCTGAAATTTCCCATAAGGCTTTTGATGTTCAGCTTTCACTTTAGCACACGTCAAACATTTCTGCACATACATCATCACATCGTTCTTAATACTGGGCCACCAATAAATAGGCTTCAAATCTGCATGCATCTTTGTGGCACCAGGGTGTACAGAGTACTTAGTTTTGTGAGCTTCATCCATTACTAACTCACGATTGCCTCCATATAGAGGAACCCATATTCTACCTTTATAGGTTCGAAGGCCACGACTATTTTCTTCCATTTCAAGTCTATTTTTCTTCTTTTTCCCAATAGACTCCGCTTTCACATTGTCATCCTTTAACGCTTCAATTTGAGCCAACTGAATCGGTTCCAGTAAGTTCGACTCAATCTTTGTAATCATCGCACATAACTTACTCTTAGCGTATCCTTTGCGGCTTAAGGCATCAGCAACCACATTAGCTTTGCCTGGGTGATATTTAATTTCACAATCGTAATCCTTTAATAACTCCATCCACCGTCGTTGTCTAACATTCATGTCCTTCTGAGTAAACACGTACTGTAAGCTCTTATGATCCGTATAAAGGGTACACTTTGTACCATACAGATAATGTCGCCACAACTTCAGAGCAAAAACAACAGCAGCCAGCTCAAGATCATGAGTAGGATAATTCCGCTCATGTGGCTTCAGCTGTCGAGAGGCGTAAGCGATAACTTTGTCTCGTTGCATTAATACACACCCTAACCCCGTGATGGATGCGTCACTATAGACAACTAAATCATCGGTTCCTTCAGGTAAAGCTAAGACTGGAGCTTCACACAACTTCTTTTTCAACGTCGTGAAGGCTTTCTCTTGAGCATCGGTCCACATAAACTTCACACCTTTCTTCGTTAATTCAGTCATTGGCTTGGCAATGCGCGAGAAATCCTGAATAAAACGTCGATAATAGCCAGCCAAACCGAGAAAACTTTTAATTTCAGTAGGAGACTTAGGCTGCTCCCACTTCGACACCGCTTCTATCTTCGAAGGATCTACTTTTATACCATCAGAGGAGATGACATGGCCGAGGAAATGAACTTCCTTTAGCCAGAACTCGCACTTGGAGAACTTAGCATATAGCTTTTTCTCTCTGAGGACTTGAAGGACAGCCCTCAAATGCTCTCTATGTTCCTCTTCCGTCTTTGAATACACAAGGATGTCGTCGATGAAAACGATAACGAAATGATCCAAAAATGGTCGACAGACACGGTTCATCAAATCCATAAACTTCGCTGGAGCATTTGTCAAACCGAATGGCATGACAAGGAACTCGTAATGACCATAACGAGTTCGGAACGCTGTTTTGGCTACACTTTCTTCTTCAACCTTTAATTGATGATAGCCAGACCGTAAGTCAATCTTTGAAAAACAGGAAGCACCTTGAAGTTGATCGAACAAATCATCGATGCGAGGGAGTGGATACTTATTCTTCACCGTTCTTTTATTCAGCTCACGATAATCGATACACATGCGCATGGATCCGTCTTTCTTCTTTACGAAAAGGATAGGAGCACCCCATGGAGAGGAACTCGGACGAATGAAACCTTTATCTAAAAGTTCCTGAATCTGGGTCATTAACTCCTTCATCTCCGTCGGAGCTAATCGATAGGGAGCTTTGGCTACAGGAGTAGCACCAGGAATGAGATCAATAGAAAATTCAACCTCACGATCAGGAGGAAGACCTGGAAGATCTTCAGGGAAAACATCAGGAAACTCGGAAACAACCTCGACATCAGAGACTGTAGGCTTCGCGATACGAGAATCGATGACATAAGCTAGAAAATGTGACTTAGTTTGCCGTATACAACGAAGGGCTTTCATCATCGAGATCACCTTAACATTTCCCGGCTTCTTGTCACCATAAACACAGACACCTTTACCATCAGGGGTAGCGATATGAACTATTTTCTTTGCACATAAGACGACAGCATCATTCTTAGACATCCAGTCCATACCGAGAACAACATCAAAACTAGGAATGGTAGTTGGTAACAAATTAGCAGTAAACGACCGACCCTCTATCTCTAACGGACAATCAGAATAACCCTCTCGTATAATAGTCGTTGCACCGTTAGCCACTTCAACTTCTATAGGACACCGTAAGGAACTAGTAATCATGTCTAGTTTAGGAGCAAACAGAGTAGACACAAAAGATTTGTTCGCACCAGAATCAAATAACACATTAGCGGGTTTTGAGTTAACAATAAGGGTAGCAGTAACTACCTGATCATCGTCTTTTGCCTCCTCAGCCGTCATCTGAAAAGCACGGGCTTTGGCCTGGGAAGCTTCTGCCTTCTTTCCCTCATCTTTCTTCATCTGCGGGCAGTCTGCAATACGGTGCTTGGTGTCTCCACATTTATAACATCTTGCCTTGTCAGTGCATTGATCAATGGTATGACCCTGAGTTCCACACCTATTGCACCTGCGGGTCTTTGTAGAACACTGACCAGAATGGATAGATTTGCAGCCTGGGCACCATTTTCCATCCTTGTCTGCCCTTCCCTTGTCAGAGGACGATGAAGATCCCTTAAATTTCTTTCCAAAACGATTTGATCCACCAAACCTCCTCTTATTGCCAGACTTCTTCTCATCCTCTTTCTTTTCAACTTTCTTATCCGCAGCAAAATCATCATCAAGCTTTTTAGATTCTTTGATTGCTTCAGTTAGAGTCTTATGCTGCCTACAAATACCTCGATAACTTGGAGGTAAACCATCGACATAGTAGGCGACTTGATCTGCATCAGTTCTGAATAGATGACCCACAAATTTCATCTTTTCCATAAAGGAACGAGCATAATCATTATATTTTCCCACTTCAGCCTTCAGGGCACGAAACTCTTTTTCCATTTTTCTCTGCTCATGAACTCCAATATACTCTTCAATAAATTTCTGTCTGAAGTTAGCCCACGTAATAGCAGATACCATAGCTGGAGTCATCGAAATGGTAATGCTCTTCCACCAGTCCCGAGCACCTTCTTTCAGCATCCTGCTAGCACACAACACTTTCTTATCCGCAGCAAAATCATCATCAAGCTTTTTAGATTCTTTGATTGCTTCAGTTAGAGTCTTATGCTGCCTACAAATACCTCGATAACTTGGAGGTAAACCATCGACATAGTAGGCGACTTGATCTGCATCAGTTCTGAATAGATGACCCACAAATTTCATCTTTTCCATAAAGGAACGAGCATAATCATTATATTTTCCCACTTCAGCCTTCAGGGCACGAAACTCTTTTTCCATTTTTCTCTGCTCATGAACTCCAATATACTCTTCAATAAATTTCTGTCTGAAGTTAGCCCACGTAATAGCAGATACCATAGCTGGAGTCATCGAAATGGTAATGCTCTTCCACCAGTCCCGAGCACCTTCTTTCAGCATCCTGCTAGCACACAACACTTTCTTATCCTCGGGACAATCACAAGCTTCAAAAACCATCTCAGTATCATCAAGCCATTCCATGCAACCCACTGCATTAAGTGTTCCATAGAATTTCTGAGCTCCGCACTTCTGAAAACTTTCGAACTTGAATCGAGAAGCTTGAACTACATTAGGAGGAGCCACATCAACATTAACAGGGGGAACGACTACATTATTAACTGGTAGCTCAGTGTGGTGAGAAGGCACTGAGAAATTGCCATCAGTTCCTTCAGCATTTTCGGCAAGAGCGTTGTTCAGTTGCTCCTGAGTCTGTGCTAACTGGGCCTGGAGAGTCAGCACAAGATTGTACAATTCCGCTGCATTTGGGATTTGCTCCGCCACTGCTTCGTTAACTATGGGTTGATTACCAGGAGGTGGAGGCATAGGGCCTAACGAGCCTTGCCGATTGACCTGCTGAGGATTCACTCGATTTCTATTCACGTTAGCTGCAGCAGCAGTAGCAGCAGCATTAGTAGCAACTGCACCTGGATGGACAGGTGGAGTAACGCTGGCAGTTGCTCCGTCACGTTAGATGTTGCGGTTGCGAGTGTTAACCATTTTCCTTCAATAAAATGGTGGAGTCGATAAGCGCGAAATAAAACAAAAGTTCGTTGGGATAAGGCTAAATCATATCATCGTAACATAAACATCTCGTAAGCCTTATCACACTCGCACTCATCCCAACCCATCCTACATCACATGTCATCACTAGCTAAGGCATCCTACGAGTACCTAGCATGCATATCCTAAGTTTAAGTCCAAATCCTATGGTCAATAGGCCTTGGTTCACTTAAACTACTTCTCTGATACCAAATTGTAACACCCGTTTCGTAAAAATATGGATTTCCAAAAATTTCGCCTAACGGCGTTGAATCATGCGGAAACGATTTAGGAAAATACTCAACTAAGGAAAACAGTTGAGAAAACATTGGTGGTGTTACTAATAGCATCAAATCTGTAATAAAAGAAATCCACAAGATTGCCCAACATAAAGCAATCATAACATAGTCATTACATAAGTTCCATAAAGGAAATCAATAACATAAGGTCTATGCGAAGCTATTGGGTAAACTAAAGCCAGCTTGATCATCTACCCATCTCTCGCCAAAGCTTCACACGTCATCTCACTGCCTAACCTGAGGGGTGTCAACACATTAAAAGAAACAAGTGTTAGCTATAAAGCTAAGTAAGATAACACCAGGTTTAAGCAAAACATTTCATCCATTTAAATCGTCACTTTAAAGCATTACGTCATTTTAATTAGGCATTCATACCACCGTATAAACATATCCACATCACATATAAGCATAGAGTTCATGACCCTAAGCGTGCCTAATCAATTTGATCACTTTGATTCACCTCGTTAAGTTGTAACCGAAGTTACCGTTTTTAAGGAAAGACAATGTCGATCCATGAGTAGCACGCTATGTTCATGACATTAGGTGGGTCATCAGGCCACCCGAAACTACTCGCCACATATGACTTGTTGCAAGGAGCCACCCGAGCAACCATTTTAACGTACCTATAACCACCGTCAGGCATGTACGTACCTATTACCACCGTCAGGCACGATTTATACGTACCTATTACCACCGTCAGGCACGATTTATACGTACCTATTACCACCGTAAGGCACATGTTATGCATAACACTTAACATCTAATTAGCTCGAGCATTTATCATATTTAGTTTAGATTTCCACCTTTAACCTAAACTAATCCATACTATCATCTTTTCACGTTAGGGCCCTTAAAACGTGCACGTGTCATGGCAACCTAAAAAGGTCTAGTGTTCTAGATGAACAAGCCACATATACATGCACATAACAACATTTCAACATATCATTAACCACCGTTCATCATAACATATCATATCGTAAACATATCATTAACCACCGTTCATCATAACATTTCATATCGTAACCACATGTACGGGGAAGCATTTTAGGCATAAACATCGTCATCATTAATCCCCGAGTACCTCCCATATCAACCCAACCACCTATGAGTTATACATTACTGTTATGGAGGTTATAGTTTACGAACCATTTTCGTTGCACCCTCAGCGTGACAAAAGTAGTGTATCTTACCTGTTGGGAGTGTGCGCGCGTAATGAAAGGCTAAAAGTGCTTAACAATAATCCCCGACACCTAAGATACATTAATATACAAAATATAAGTCATTTGGGACCCAAACGAACTTTAAAACGAACTTAGGTTTGTTCTTACGAACTTAGACTCACTGAACGAACTTAGCAATGTTCAAACGAACTTAGGAATGTTCAAACGAAGTTAGCCAGAACGAAGATAACCAGAACGAAGATAACCAGAACGAAGATAACCAGAACGAAGATTATCTTCGCTAGTACAAAATCAGACTCAGCTAACGAATTTAAAGTAATTTCGTCCAGATTTCAAATATGGCCAAGTTCTTCGATTTTTCCAAAAACAAACGACTTGGGCTTCACCCAAAACATGATTTTGACATTGTTAAACATATTTTGATCATTCATATCGATTACAAACTCGTTTGACACCATTTAGATCATTAATTAGCCAAAGACACAACATGAACCCTAATTAAACAAAAACCCTTTTAAAATCAGATCTGGAACATCAATTTATGACCTTTAAATCTGTAAATACATCGATGAATCATTAGTTACCTGATAATACAATGACCGATCCAATCCAATGCCAAAACACACGATCGATTGACCCAAAACTTGAAGATTTGCTTAAGAAATTCAAGAAGGATTGAAGGAACTTGTTTTCTTGACTTAATTATGATTAATGGCTGCAACTAATGAGAGATTAGGTTTCCCTAATCACTTAACCCGTTTTTAACTTTCCAACATTGGCAAAATTGGTCCCTGGACTTCATATCGACTTTATTTCGCTTAAAAACACTTATTGGGGATACATATAACACACTAAAGCACTTTCACACACTACAAAGGCCTTTTACACATCATTAAATCTACTTTATTGTCACTCATTAAAGATAATTAAATCTCACATATAGGGCACATAAACATATAAACACATATTTCCACACAAACGTATCACGGACTTATAATTTGACCTAACGACGTTAGTCAACATGAACGATTAAGTTTTGGGATGTTACAGTTTTGGTTCCTTGCTTAGTTCAACATTAAGGGTTAAAACACAAGGGGTTGTGAGTTCGTGATCGGGTACTAGCATACATATATAGGGGTGTCAAGTGTGCGATCGTAGAGGGGTTTTGCTTTAAACCCTAATCAATAATAATCATCATTATTATTACTATTGGAAGCTAAGCTAAAAGGTACACATTCACTTTTATACTTTGTTAATTAATTATATTACATATGATTTTTCCCGATGCGTTCTCGTGTGTTTTTTCTTGATAAAAGTTATGAAACCTAACACAAGCGGGCTTTAGGAACAAGAGAAGAGAGTAGATAGAAGTGGACTTAGCACCCTTTTGATTTAGAGTTTTATTTCAAGCTTTAGAAGTACTTATTTTGATTTATCAGGTTGACTTTAGTTTGATTTTAGGGTTTTTGTTTTTATTATTAATTCAACCTATTCAATGTTAATGGTTAAATTAAACCCTCTATGCAAGTTTTGATTATGTGAATTGGCATGTTTATGTGATAAATTGCATGTTTTATGTACTTTTTAATTTAATGTTGTTAAATAGAAGTAAAAATCATAAGGAATTCATGCAAAATTCTTTATGATTATTAGTTTGATATATTGATATGAATTGCTTAGTTTAATGGTCCAATAATTATGGTTAATTATTTGATAATTGTGTGACTATGTGAATTTTTCGTGTGATTTTTCCTGTTTGACACCTGTTCACTAAAAAATTCATATAAAATCAACCTTAATGAGTTAGGACTCTCCTTTGGACTGTAGATGCACGATTCATAGGGCTACAACGTTGTAGTTCTGCTCAAAGGCCAATTCTGTCGTTTAACAGGCCGAATCTGGTCGTGAAGCTGCTGGAAATTTCCAGTCAGCATCTATGTGTTTATTTGATAATATGTTTGTATATTGTTTAAAGGCTGACGCAATCAAGGCAACTTGATGTATGTGGTCGTCTTCTATGAAGGGGGATCCATTCTTAAACATGTACATTAACCATAGTGACCATGATTTAGGTTGCCCACCATAAATCGTTGCATGATTATTTGTTAATAGTTAGTAAGTTTATTATTTTGCTATTATTGTAAATGGTGATGCAAAATTGTTTTAAGAAAAGAATAAACTTGACTAATAAATATCGAAATATGATTTTGTTTTAATAAAATTGGTGTCTTACAATCAAAAGATACACTGGCTCACCCATTTGAACAAACTCTAAGAGAGGTATAAGTCGGGATGCGCTAGCTCCCTAAAGAAGTGGGTTCTTAATTACGTCTATCGCAAACCTTACTTCTGCGCTTCTTTGTGCGTTCACATGGAGCTACCGAGCTCTTTTGTGTTGTTAGGACAATAAAAATGATTTTATTAAACATTATGTTATGAAGATGTGCATGAATCTTCATACATAAACTTTTGATTCACATCAATTGCATTACCCAATCAAAGTTAAGTCTTTGTCAGCCACTTTGCTAAGAACACTTGCAAGTACTTTTTGCTCTACGTGAGACGTAGGTGAATTGCAACTCCAAGGTAAATTACTACTCATCGTGAGACGGTGGTAGACTATTTACATGTTCTTAATTGGGCGACTTAAAACGAGTTAAGCGGTGAGACCTTGACCCGTGACATAAGATGGGACAAAACATGATTACAAAACACTTAATACCCCTATAAGTGTTGTTGTAAGTCTCATAAATCTAGGAATTGTACTTCTAATGCAATTATATTCCTTTTCTAAGCGTAATTCGTGGGTTTATGACACTGGTTGTAGAACTCATATCTGTAATACTTTACATGGGCTTAGAGGAAGGAAGAAACTGAAGCCAGGAGCTTTACAACTGTTCGTGGGCAATGGTCTACCGGCAGCTATGGAAGAAATAAGAGACTTACATTTAGTTTTACCTATTGGTTTAGTCATTGTGTTAGACAATTGTCACTATGCACCATCTATTACTAGAGGTGTAATTTCAGTTTCATTGTTGAAAGACAACAAATTCATTAATGTTTTTAATGATTATGGTATTTCAGTTTCTAGAAATAATGTTCATTATTTTAATGCTATTGCTTGTAATGGTATTTATGAAATTGATATGCATGGTTGTGATTCAAATGATAATTCAATGTATAATGTTAGCAAAAGAGTCAAGCACAACTTGGACTCTACCTATCTTTGTGAAAGAACCCAAACTCATTTTAGGAAAATAAGAGAATTTTTTTTTTTTTTTTTTTTTTACAGATTTTCCCCACTGCGGCGCAGTGGGTACCTGCTGCCCAGTTTTTTTCCAAAACTCCATTTTGACACTTAAATCAACTTACAACTCAACCAACTCAAAACCAAACTTCACATTACAACATTTATGAGTTCAAAGAAGGATTTGACACATTACAAAAGACAACGTACAAAATTAGAAATTTCGGCATGACCCGTTCGTAAAATCGTCATCCAAACCTGTTACGGATTATGAGTTTCTCCAAAACACGTTTAAACAAAATCAATACATTACAACTACAAGACGACCCATTAAATTAACCAAAACTCAAATCTAACACTAGACATCATAATTACTTTACCCAAAATGACATAACAAGTGTACGATGAGCCGATAGTTCAAAGGGGTCACTATGGGTCCTATTACCAATACCATTATCCGCATTTAGCTAAAGCAATCATATCCATTAAGCGACTTTAACTTCAATCTTTACATTACTTAACTTTCTTCCGCATCCGGGACAACCTATAAAAAGGGTAAACAACTAAACAGTAAGCAAAGCTTAGTGAATAATCTTGCATACGTTTATACATACGAAGGAGGGCAATGCACAAGGACTGTTGCATATAGACTATGACACCGTCGTGTCATATCTATAATACTCACCTTGCATGCTAAACACCATATATGGATCCATATAAGCTATATCAACACAATCGATATCAATAATCTCGGGGTTCTTAGGCCCCATTCACAAGAGGTTCTTAGGCCTCAGAGGTTCTTAGGCCTCATACACAAGGGGTTCTTAGGCCCCGTAAATCACATCAAGAGGTTCTTAGGCCCATAATCACAATGCCCCGCACGGGCTTTAACGCCAAATCAATTACCACACACGGAATCCACCATCGTATGGTAATTGACCCAAGGCATATATAAAAGTATGCAAGAATACTCACCTCCTCCGCGACAACCAAAATCATAAATCAACAAGACCGCAAGTACACAATACGTATGCTTCAACCTAGCAATAGTTCACAATTTACACATATAAGGTCATCAAGCTCAATTATCTCAAACACAAGGCTAACAAGCCATACATTACTACCTTTACTAGCATTTCAATGCCCAACCCAACTTTTACAATCTTATAATAATCTTGGGTTGGTTCACATAACATGTACTTCTTATATCATTTTCAATTGGCCAAGAGTTACTTTCATATCAAAATCGTCATTTTCATATTTGACCTAGCAGACTTCAAACAATCATAACTCAAGTTCTACTTACTCTTTTAACATGATTCCAGTGGCCACTTCTTCTTAACACATTTTAGCACATTTTATATTCAGTGACCAACACAAGATTTGACTCATATACGTGAGTTTTACTCGTTTTAAAAACCAAAACTGCTGCTGTTAAACAGCTTTGACCTTACTGACTTCAAATGACCATAATTTGAGTTCTACACAATATTTTGACCTAGCAGACTTCAAACAATCATAACTCAAGTTCTACTTAATATTTTAACATGATTCCAGTGGCCACTTCTTCTTAACACATTTTAGCACATTTTATATTCAGTGACCAACACAAGATTTGACTCATATACGTGAGTTTTACTCGTTTTAAAAACTGATACAGAATCATTTTTGCTGAAAGATCAGCATGACGCTACTGAATTAAAAAATTCATAACTGGAGTTCTACTTCGTATTTTCAACCCATTCCAGTGGCAAAATTTGCTTAACACAATAACCTACATTTTCTTTTTAGGACTCAACAAGTGAAAACTCTGACATGGGGGCGTTTTACACGTTGCAAATACAGAGACAGAATCTGTCCAGTTTTGTTCTTACTACCATTCATCAACATCTATCATGCAACCCCATTTAAACCCTAAATTTGATTAAATTACAAGAACCCTAACTTGTATTATATAAATTAACTCATATATATGAAAACCCCCAAATTTTCCAAATATAATTCATTGCATGAACCCTAATTCTTAAAGAAATTAAAATTAGGTTAAAGAAATCCTTACCTTGGAGAAAAGAGTTAGAATTAATAGTTGGAATCACAATTTCTTCCTTCCTTCTTCCTTATGTGTGTCGACACACACACACCCCACACACACCCAAAATCTCCAATTTAATTTCCTTACAATGAAATGGTTATTATCATGTTACTTGAAGATTCTTGATTTGAATAAAAGATTGGAATTGATTAGTAAGAATTGAGAAGGAGAAGAATCAAGAAGGTTTGGATGAAAAGAGAGGAAGGATGAATCACCATAAGGGAGGTTGGTTGGATATGTTCCCTTCCAGCCACGTTTTTGATAATAAAAAGAGGGTATTATACCCGCTATCCGCTAAAGTTCCAACTAATTCAACCCCATATATAAAAATAAACTACTAGGAAACTATTTTAATGTCAAAACTATTAATAAGGTTAATTTTCATTGGCTTAAAATATTTAGGATGTTACAACTCTCCCCCACTTGTAACGGATCACGACCTCGTGATCTAAGCCACATCTAGCAACGACTCTCTAACTTTACGTTAACACGTCGTCATCCTTTCATGCTTTCATAGCGTTATGCTCTACCATATAGTCTTGATTTACCTTCTTCTTAAACGTTTCTTCACAAAGACAATAGGCTCCTCGACGTTGTCTTATTTTAATTCACTTGAAGTTCAATTTCTATTATAGGTACACGTGAAACCTCGACGGTATAATACTTCATAAAATGAGAAACGAGAAAGGTAGAATAAATTCCTGGAAGTTCTGCGGGAAATTCTAAACAAATAGTAACCTTGTTGATTTGAGCAAGTATTTTGAAAGAATCGAAAACCGAGACCTTAGATTTTCCATATATGCAACTTGTAACACGTCTCTCTAAAGATAACTTCTTCATATTACACAATCACCAAAATTGAACTTGATAAGTCTCTCTCCTTTATCCGCATAAGATTCTTGCTGATCACGACCCTCTTTAAGTTGTTATCTTATCGCTTTGACTCTCTCAGTCGATATCATGTTCATACTCATGTCATACAGCTCTAGTTACTCCACTTCTCTCCAGAAATCAAAGATCAACTTGTCCATTTCTTCTTGACATTTACGTCAAATGCATGAAGCAAAACGTGCATTTCTGCCAGAAACATTGAAGACGGAAACTCCATGCCTCGCTACAACTTTCTCAACACAAATGTTGACTACAATTCCTGACTTATGAGTATTCGAATTGGTAGGGTTTGCGCGTTCTTCATCAAATGTTAAGCAACAACCAGATAAAATCAGATTGGTCTTCGGAGGTCTTGAGAGATTTCGTAACCGTGTCCATCATGATGTGCTCCCATTTAACTTGAAGGTTTCCAAAGATTGACATTTCCCATAAGACTTTTGGTGCTAGGATTTCGCTTATGCAAAAGTGTGGCAACTCTTAACATATTTCATAACATTCTGCTTCATTTCGGGTCACTAACAACCTTTCTTTAAATCTTGACACACCTTTGTTGTACCTGTCTAAAGAAGTATTCAGGTTTTATAGGTTTCATGGAGCAAATTCGCTTTGGTTTCGTTAAGGAGAGGATTCTTTGAATCCGCAAAATTCTTTAGAACATATTTCGTGTAATCTGACTCCTCGTTTGCTTAGGTTCTCGTTGCAACAATCTCATCGGGCGACACCAAACTTCGTAGACATAATCTTTCGAAAGAGTTAATCAACTTACTTGACACTTGTCACGAAAAGAAAATACTTTAAGACTCATATGATCAAAAACAAATGGTAAACTTGACGGTATAGAGGTAAAACACGAAAATTTTAAAGTAGGAACAACTCCGATGGATTCTAAAACGTGAAAGGAACGATTATTCTTGATTTCTTTTAGTAGTTCGTTCAACTTCTCATTCCTTTCTCTAGGCTCACTTCACATTCTTTCTAATTAATTCAGTCAACGGTGAGACTATCTTCAAGTGCCAAAAGTAAAGTGACATTTATCACCTGTCAACTACGAAACTTCTAATCTATATTGATCTTGTGAGTTGTCTCCATTTCGTCACAACACCAATCCAATCCGGGTCAACCACGTTCTCTCTCTTGGTGATCACACGATCGAGATGATTGTGGCCCATTGTTAGAAATCCAAAAATAGTGATAAATTGTAATTAAGATTAGAAGACATTCTTGTTGTTAAGTCATAGATAAATGATTTCTAAGGTTGAGGGGCTAATTGTGATAATTAGCATAGTTGTATTGTTAGACTATATATAGCCCTCATACCTTAGAAATCAAAAACAACAATTCATTTTTAACACACATTAATCCCAATCTTTCAGTTGAATCAATTATTCTCTCTCAAAACACACACACACACCAAGAACACACACTATCAAACCGCCATTGTTGAATCGAATTCAATAATAGAAATCGTGTTATAACAAGTGGTATCAGAGCGAAACATCAATCTGATGACGATCCATACATGAATTCATTCAAAATTTCATCAAAATCAAATTAATTTTCAAATTCTGTTCGAACTATTCACCGTCTGGTTCATCAAAATTCACACATTAAATCACATAAAATCACAATTGTTTGTTCATCAATAGATTTGTGATAGTTGAAAACATAATCCTGTCAAGTTTCGAGTTCCAATTCAATCTATATCTCGAGATTGAATTTTGAGTTTTGGCGCGATTTTTGAGGGATTTGAATCTGATGTGTTTGTGTTGAATTTTGTTCATAATCTTGTTGCGGACATGAATTCAAATAGTTTGCCAGTGAATTAGTGATCTAACTCCTAGTAATTCAAAAGATATTGAAGTTTTAAAAAGTTGTTAATGGAGTTTTTCTGGAAAACTGTTGAGATGAAGAAGATGATCAAGACGATCTTCCCAGGATCGTCTTGGTAATTTGTTTTTCATTATTGTGTCTTGTTAGACGATCTTCTTAAGATCGTTCTAAACGAGAGTGTGTGGTGGAAGTGTTTGTCTCTGGCTAATTAATCCGAAAGGATTGGTTGGGTCATTACAAATACTTAGAAGTTTTGAGAAAGAAAACAAGACGATCTTCAAACCAAGATCGTCTCATTTCTTAAAAAACTCAAGACGATCTTCAGCTAAGATCGTTTCATACATTCGAAACTCAAGACGATTCTAAACAAGATAGTCTCATTCCTTCTGAAGTTAAGACGATCTTAAACCAAGATTGTCTCACTTTCATTATTCAAGATCGTTTCATTTTTTTTCTTTTTTCTTTCAAAACCATTCCAGTTCAAGATCGTTTCAATTTCCATACTTAACCAGATTTTCAAGATCGTTTCATTTCTTATACTTAACCAAATTTTCATCAAGTTTCCAAGACGATCTTACTCAGAACGATTTTAACAAGATCGTTTCATTTCATCAAAACCTAAGACGATCTTCACCAAGATCGTTCAAAGATCGTTTCAAATCCAAGACTTAACCAAATTTTCATCAAGAGTTCTAAGACGATCTTAACCAAATTTTCATCAAAGAGTTCCAAGACGATCTTGCTCAGAACGATTTTCACGAAGATCGTTTCATTTCCTTGTTAACTCAAGATCGTTTCATTTTTTTTCTTTTTTCTTTCAAAACCATTCCAGTTCAAGATCGTTTCAATTTCCATACTTAACCAGATTTTCAAGATCGTTTCATTTCTTATACTTAACCAAATTTTCATCAAGTTTCCAAGACGATCTTACTCAGAACGATTTTAACAAGATCGTTTCATTTCATCAAAACCTAAGACGATCTTCACCAAGATCGTTTCAAATCCAAGACTTAACCAAATTTTCATCAAGAGTTCTAAGACGATCTTGCTCAGAACGATTTTCACGAAGATCGTTTCATTTCCTTGTTAACTCAAGATCGTTTCAATTACTGGTTACTTCAACGTCGTTTTATTTCCTGATCTTATCAAGATCGTTTCATTTGCCATTGTAAATTCAATTCAATCTTTCAATTCAAATCAATCTCAAATGGCGTCTCGTGAAGCATTGGCATTAGGTTCTGATACAAGACCTCCAGTTCTCTACCGTGGTTCATACGGACTATGGAAGAAAAGATTCATGGACTATGTGGAAAGTCAAACAAATGGTCATATGATGAAAGATTCCATTCTGAATGGACTTGCTGTTCATCGCCATCCCACTACTAATGCAGTTATTTTAACTCATGAACTTTTGAATGCTGAGCAAAAGGATCGAACAGCTGCAGATAACAGAGCAAGGTCATGTTTATACAGAGCTCTACCGGATGAAATCTATGGGTCTGTTGATTCTTATGATACAGCAAAAGAGATATGGGATGAGGTGGCTAGACAGATGGAAGGAGCTGACGTGACTTCGACAATCAGATTGACCAACATTTTGACTGAGTTTGACAACTTCTCCAAAATGCCAAATGAATCTCTTGAGGCAGTTTACTACAGATTCTGCAATGTCATAAATGAACTAAGGAAGAACAATGTCAAGAAAACTGAGATTGAGTTAAACATCAAGTTTATCAAAGCCCTTGGTCAAGAATGGGAAGATTTTGGAACCCAAATCAAGCAACATCAAAACCTGACCAAGTTCACCATTCATACTCTATATGAATCCTTCAAACTCAATGAAAACCAAGTCCTAAGCAAAGCTTCATCGAATAAAATGCCAGAAGTTGTATCTTCTGATCCTTTGGCATTGATAGTTGAGAAAAAGATTTCTGAAGCTCTCAAAAGGCAAATGGTAGTTGTTTCTTCGTCTGATGAGGAGGGAGATGATCTGATGGCTACAAGAGATGGTGTTTCGGATGAACTATATCAAGCTCTTGCCGCGGTAACAAAGCATTTCAAAAGGAAATATTACAAAGCGAGGCCAACAAACAACAATCTCCGCACTTCTTCTACAAGTGCATTTCCAAAGAAGGAACACTTTCATCCAAGGAACAATGAGCAAAGTGAAGCTACTGGTTCAAGGTATGGTGAAAAGAAGGAAGCATATGAGAAACAAACAGTTGAGAAGGGTAAGGCATCAGACAAAAAGTGCTACAATTGTGGTATTCCTGGATATTTTGCCGTTGACTGCAAACAACCTCGAAAGCGGGACTATGAGTACTACAAGCAGAAGATGTTGTTAGCCAAACAAGTTGAAGCAGGACATGCATTGCTTGCTGAAGATGACAAATGGCTGTTGCTCACGGATGATGAAGATCAAGATCTCTCTGCTAATGTTTGCTATATGGCGAGATTGGCCAAGAACAAAGTCCTTGAAACAGAAAGCACTGATGATGAATACCCAGATGATGAGGTAAATCTCGACTCTACTTTTTCTTTGGTTAAGGACAAAGAGTCTTGTAGATTAGCTTTATCTAAATTAACAAATCATATCAATTCTTTAGCCAACAAAAACAAAAAGTTGAAAAATAGTATTTCATTTTCAAAAAGTGAATTTTCAAATCTTCTTGAAGAACACTCAAAATTACTTTTTGAACATGATACTATTAAACAAGATTTTCAAGCATACAAAGACAAAATGTTGGTTAAAGAATGTGAGATGAATGTCACTCCTGATTCTAAGTTATTACAAAGATGTCAAAATCTTGAAAAGACCATTCATGATCTTGAAAAAGCCAATCAAGATCTTGAAATTCAAAAGACCAATGAATGGCTTCGGGCAAATGCAAGACAAATGGATGTTGATATTCTCAATAAGAAGCTCCAAGAAGCTAAACCAAACAATGTTGAATTCGAAAGGAAGATTTCTGATTTAAATCATAATTATTTTTTACAAGACATTGAGATAGAGAATCTTGAAAAACAAGTTGAGGAATTTAAAAAGAATATACTTTTCTATCAAGAAAAGTTATATAAAGTTGAACAAAATCCTCTCTTGAATTTCACTGCCTATTTTAACAAGTCAAAGATTGACAAAACAGATCTTCTTCTCGGGTTGGGATTTGAGAATATCACACCATTACAAAAGGCCAAAGAGGAAATCGAACCCCTATATGATGAAAAATTTCTTCGCCTTGGTATGATACAACAATTTATTCGTCCATTGGATGACGAATTTGAGACTGATGAAGTTGAGAGAATACCTAATCAAGATTTTTTGGTTAATTATGATGCAATCAATGATTCATACAAAACTAAACAATCTTCAATTTTCAAATTGGAAGAAATTGAATCAAATTTTCAAAACCAAGAATCTGTTGGTACTTCACCTAAACCAACTAAAATGTATTTTCCAACCACAATTTTGGAAAAGCAAATAGAAAGTTTACAACAAAAGGTGGAATCTCAACAAACAGTTATTAATCATCTCAAGTCTCAAAGTCCGAATCTAGAGGATAAATGTATTGTTGTTAATACTAAGAAAGTTTGTGAGAATGTTTCTACTCAAACTGACCAAAGTGCTTTAGTAGAAAATTCTACCCAAACTACCTGTGATTCATCTACCAATACCTCCACTCAGACCTTGACTGATTCTCTTCAATGTACTTGTCATACTGATGATTATGTGCAATCTGATTTATCTAATGACGAACTTGCACATAGTTTAGTTTTGATATGGTATTTTTATAGGTTTTTCACATGCAACACTGTTGATGAGTTAGTTGTTCACCCTAAACCTAGTGCTAGTATAGGTGTTGATACATCTTCTCAATTTTCTTGTGAAACCAAAGCAGTATCAGTTCAAGTTGACCTACTTTCCAAACCTACCCAAGAGATGAAGTTAGACAACAAGATTCCTAATTTTTCAAAACTTTCAAATGAATTTGAAACTAATCAATCTCCATTGCAATTTTCTTTTGATAAAGATTTCACAAAGGATGATTTTGATAAATTCATGGAGGGAGAATATGTTTTTAATTCAGAAACTGAGAAAAAGATTGAATCTACCAAAATCAAAGTTGAAACAAAAGAGGAATCTCTGGAATTTCAAAAACCATTGTCCAAAGCTCCAACTTCATATTACTCAAGGAAACGAGTTAAGACCAAACTCGTCAAGAATGAACCAAAGACCATTAAGTTAGAAACCTTTGTGGCTACACCTGTGAAACATGTCATAGAAGAACAAGCTGAGATCCCACACAAAACAAAGTACACCAAAGTGAAACTTCCAAAGACTGTTCAAATGCTTCTAAATCTAGCTCTCAATCTAGCTTTATACCTAAGGTGTCTAAGTCTAGCTCAATTTCGCTAACTAAAGATGCATCAAATGGTACAACTAGATATAAGGATAGATATGGATGGTTTTCTCATGATAAACCAAAGAAGCAAGAAGTTTCCTTACCTTCAAAAGATTCCAAAAAGATGAAAGTGTTTAAAACTCCTAGTTCTAATTTTCAAAGTTTCAATTCAACAGGTGGAAAGAGCTTAACTAGTGGTGCTAAATGGGTTGCTAAAACTTTAGTACCTAAGATCACTAGTAATCAAAAGAATGTTGAGAAAATGAAGAAAAGAAGGAGGAAAAATGCTGTTAATAGGAAGAAAAGTGCTTCTGTTAATCAAAACAATTCATCTTTGTTAATAAATGTTGAATGTGCCAAGGCAAGGCCTTGTGAGCTTGTAAACAATTTTAATTCTTGTGTGGTTGATATGAATGCTTGTAAACATGTTACTTTTAATTCTTGTGTGAATGTTCGTACATTTTATTCAAATATGTTTGTTGATAATATGCTTGTTGATGCTTATGTTGATTCAATAACATGTTTGAATGCGCATCCTAAGTTATATACCCTGCCTGTTTTATCTAACCAAAAAGGACCCGTTTTCAAGTGGGTACCTAAAAACGGTTAAATTTCTTTGATTGTAGGAAATAACCATCTGTGTTTGGATACTCGATTCCGGGTGTTCGAAGCACATGACTGGAAATAAGTCTTTGCTGAAGAACTTTGTTGAACGATTCATGGGAACTGTTCGCTTTGGAAACAACAATTTCGCTCCTATCTTAGGTTATGGGGACATTGAACGAAATGGGATTATAATCAAGAAAGTTCACTATGTTGAAGGTTTAAGTCACAACTTGTTCAGTGTTGGACAATTCTGTGATAACAATCTTCAAGTTCTTTTTCGAAAATCTCTTGCAAAGTCCAAACCTTAGATGGAGTTGATATTCTTTGTGGCGATCGTGACGATAACCTTTTTACCGTCAATCTCGATGATAACCAACCAACCGATAATATTTGTCTCATTTCAAAAGCTACCTCAAAGAATTCTTGGTTATGGCATAGAAGGCTCTCTCATCTGAATTTCCAAACAATCAATACTTTAGTCAATAAGCATCTTGTTGAAGGCTTACCTGACTATAAGTATGAAAGTGAGCATGTCTGTCCTTCTTGTGCTGTTGGGAAGATTAAGAGAGTTTCTCATAAACCGAAGAAATCTCCAAATTCTTTAGCACCTCTTCATTTGCTTCACATGGATCTTTGTGGACCGATGAAAGTTCAAAGCCGAAATGGGAAGAAATATATCCTGGTTATTGTTGATGATTATTCAAGATATACTTGGGTTAAGTTCCTAGCATCCAAAGATGAAACAACTCAGATGTTGATAGATTTCATCACCAATACTCAAGTAAATCTTCAACTTCCAGTTCGTTACATCCGTTCGGATAACGGTACTGAATTCAAGAATGCTGTTTTTGATGAATTCTGCAAATCCAAAGGTATTACTCATCAATTCTCAGCAGTTCGCACCCCACAACAAAACGGTGTTGTTGAAAGGAGAATCGATCGCTGGTGGAAGCAGCAAGGACAATGCTTGCTTATTCCAAATTGCCATCCAATATGTGGGCTGAAGCTGTTGACACTGCTTGTCACACTCAGAATCGGTCCATCATCAATCAGCGTTTTGAAAAAACTCCTTATGAGGTTGTTAACAAACGGAAACCCAACATCAACTACTTCCACATATTTGGGTGTGTTTGTTACACGTTGAATGATCGGGAGAATCTTGGAAAATTCGAGAAGAAAGGTGATGAAGGATATTTTGTTGGTTATTCCAAAACATCTATTGCCTACCGAATCTATAATCGTCGAACAAACACAATTCAAGAGACGATGAATGTTTGGTTCGATGAGATGTCAGGCATGATTTTTGAACAAGAAAGCTTGCTACCAACAAGTATGGATTCAAGTGCTTCAAGTACTTCTACAAGGAACTCTATCTTAGCTTCTAAATTCAAGAAGTTTCCAACTCCAACCAGTGATGAATTAGATATTCTTTTTGAAGAATTCTATAAGTCAAAACCGATTCATGATCAAGAATCTCCAGACATCGTTGAACCAATTCAAAGCAATGAACCTCTTCATCACAACGATCCAGTTTCTAACAACACTCATGAATCGTCATCAAGTTCTTCTGAGCAAAAATCATCTTCAAATGATTCTATTCCACCATCCTCTCCTGAGAATCCTACTCAATTGAATGTTCAAGAACAACCTTCTCAATTCACTCAGACAACAAATCCCCTGAACACTCCAAATGTGTATGTACCACTTGACTTTGATCATCCAGCATATAAGGAAAGGGTTATACCAAGTTATGATTCCATCTCTCAACAAACTTCAAGTTTCAATGATGGTGATGTTGATCTTCAACAACAAGATCCTCTTCCTCATGCTCACAAGTGGATTCGCATGCAGAAAATCATCCTACTGATCAAATAATTGGAGATCCACAAGCAGGAGTAACTACTCGTACTTCAGTGAATGAATGTCTTGTTGCACTTTCTCTTAGCAATGTCGAACCCAAAACAGTTTCTGAAGCTCTTCGTGATCCAGAATGGGTTAAGGCAATGCAAGATGAACTCGCACAATTTGAAAGACTGAAGGTATGGAGATTAGTTCCAAATCCCAGAAAAGATGATCCAATCGGAACTAAGTGGATTTTCAAAAACAAAAAGGATGAGAATGGAGTGGTAGTAAGAAATAAAGCTCGACTTGTTGCAAAGGGTTATTGCCAACAACCTGGTGTTGATTTCGACAAAACTTTTGCTCCAGTTGCAAGAATGGAGGCCATTCGAATTTTCTTAGCTTATGCCGCATTCCGAAACTTCACTGTGTTTCAAATGGATGTGAAAACTGCTTTTCTGAATGGTGACCTCAAAGAAGAAGTTTACGTTGATCAACCTGAAGGTTTTGTTGATCCTCAAAGACCAAACCATGTCTACAGGTTAGACAAGGCTCTCTACGGTCTTAAGCAAGCACCCCGAGCATGGTATGATTCCTTAACTACTTTCTTACTTAAAGGTGGATTTACCAAAGGCATAATTGACCCTACCTTGTTCATTCGCAAACAAGGTAAGCATGTTTTACTTGTTCAAATATATGTTGATGACATTATATTTGGGTCGACCAGTCAAACATTTTGCCGAAACTTTTCATCTCTAATGGTCAATCATTTTGAAATGAGCATGATTGGGGAAATGAATTACTTTTTGGGTCTTCAAATCAAACAATTACCAACTGGTATTTTTATATCACAAGGTAAATACATAATGACATGTTGAAAAAGTTTGATATGACTTCATGTTCTTCAATTTCTACCCCAATGGCTGCTCGAACAACCATTAATACTGATACAAATGGGAAACCATTTGACCAAAAGAGATATAGAAGTATGATTGGTTCATTGTTGTACCTAACAGCATCTCGCCCAGATATAATGTTTGCAACATGTATGTGTGCTAGATATCAAGCTGCTCCAACTGATTTACATTATCAAGCTGTGAAACGAATCTTTCGTTATCTGAAGGGTACACCCGATTTAGGTCTCTGGTATCCAAGGGATACTGGATTCAATCTAATTGCTTATTCAGATGCAGATCATGCAGGTTGTAAACTAGATCGCAAGAGCACTTCCGGTACTTTACAATTTTTTAGGAGATAAAATTGTGAGTTGGTCTTCCAAGAAACAGAACTGTGTTTCACTATCAACGGCTGAAGCAGAATATGTGGCTGCGGCTAGTTGTTGTGCTCAAGTTTTATGGATGAAGACACAACTAACTGATTATGGTCTGAAATATGATCATATTCCTATCTATTGTGATTCTCAGAGTGCCATTGCCATTGCAGTCAACTCAGTAAACCACTCTCGATCAAAGCATATTGATGTTAGATATCATTTTCTCAAAGATCATATTGAGAAAGGTGACATCGAACTATACTTTGTGGGAACTGAATTTCAACTCGCAGATTTGTTCACAAAACCATTGGACGAAAAGAGGTTTAATTTTCTGATCTCCAAGCTTGGTATGTTAAATCTTAAACCTTAATCTTTTTCATTTGAAGGAATTCTTGACACATTTCAGAAAACAAAAATACAAAATTGAAAAATTACAAAAATAAACAAAAAGATTTTTAATGGCTTGCATATACTATGTATGCAACCCGTTCTTCAATGTTTTTATTTAAATAGAGTGTTTATACATTCTAAGATCTTGTTATACATATAGATTGATATAAGAGTACAAGGAATCGAACGCCTTTGTGTACTTCCAAGTGTTCTTATATGAATATGTATGTGTAATAAGCATTCAAGTTTTTTCCCAAATAAACTTTTTCAAACTCTCAATTGTTGATATGAGAAGTAAAGGATCGAACGCCTGTGTGTACTTCTTTGCTATATCATTTTGAACAATTGATTGGATTTTCATTATGCTTAAATGGTTTAATTGCCTCCAACTTGTTGATGTAAGATGTGATGGATTGAACGCCTTTGTGTACTCCTTAGCTATCTTACTATGAACATTGTTGTTGATGCAAAATTTTGTTCTTTTTGATCTCACAAAAACAATTTTTGCTCCACCTTTCTATGAAAACCATTTTTGATCTATTCTTGCATAGATTAAGGAGGAGTTTGTGATTTCAAAAATCCTCAAACTTCAAATGTGTTTCAAACCTTTTCATTCACACATTTGTTGTTTTTCAAATACTTTTCATTACAAATAAGTTCGGTGATTAGTGTGCACATGAGCGATAAGTTTTTCTCAAAATTGACTCCATGAATTTCATCATAGCCGATGAATTCTAACCCCGGAGTATTCACTTCTTTCATTAGATAGTGAGGGTATTTTGAGTGATGTTGATTTCGTGCAACTAGAATGGAGGGAGTAAAGTTGAAAAGTGAGAGGTTACGGTGATATAATGATGTGAGAAAGGGCTAAAAGAAACAAAAGTCCTCTCCAAAAATTTCTCAAAAGATGGGTAAAACACGTTTCTATCGGATGTCATTTGTTGTTATCTCGATATTGAAGAAGTCTTCATGGACCCAGTGAAGCAATGCACATCATTCCTAACCACTCAAGTATTTCTTAACAAATGCTTGTTTCATTCCTCACGGAGATTTTCACATTTCTATTGACTCTTCATTTGGAAGATGTTGATATTGAAAAAGGGCGACATTCTGCTCCAGTCCCCGACTTAATTTGATCACGATGTGTCTAGAGCTACATTAATTGATCATTAATTTGATTATTCTTCACTTTAGGACACATTCGAGTCATATCTTTGTGATATAATTGCTTATCTTTGTGATATAGCCGGAACATTTGTAGTGATATCTTAATTGATATTCCACGATGATCGAATGGAAATCCTACCAATGCTAACATCCTTTCCAACATTGAACGTAGGTCTCATATTTTCATTTATGAAATTGTTGAGTTAACAAGAAGTCTATGTGACCTCGGATGTTATTTCCCAAAAAGTCTTTAAGGATAAAATTGTGGTTATCAAATGCTTCGGTAGTGTTAACCATGATTTATATTCTTTGAAGCAATCTAGTGGTTGAAAAGCCGCAGACCTAACTATGTTAGAGACTTGTTTTGTGCATATCTCAATGATACATAGGAAATCCGAAAAATGTTATACATTTTAATCGGTCATTTCATTAATCCTTTTGATTTTTTGAACATGCTAACAGATCATTCTTATCTGGTTTCATTTCTCATCACACAAACACAGAAAACACCAACACCATGCTATAACGTTTGTCCCAACAACTTCAATCTTCCATTTTAGTCACCCCTAGGATTTATTGGGTTAGGGCTAATGGTTCGAGTTGATGTTTTGATGGTTGATAGTTCTCCATGTGTACATTTGATCATGTTATTCTTGTTGACAATGAATCAATCAATATGTCCATAATGAGATTGGTTCCCAAATCTTGTCATTATGAGGGGGAGAAAATTTTATGATTGATTTACTGATTGATAAGGAAACAAGGAGAAAAGTTCGTGTTTAAGGAAACAAGGAGAAAAGTTCGTGTTTGGTTTAGTGTTAGGCTTATCAAAATTCTAGGATTATCAAAGTTTGTGTATAGATGGAGAAAATTCTTCATGATGTGTCCATAGTTTCAGATTTTCACTAGATTTTAGTTGATTGAGAATTTGATTTTAAAAGGGGGAATCTGAATTGATGACATAGATAAGAATGAAACCAAAGATGAAAAGATTTTCACTCAAGATGCTTCAAAAGTTCAAAAATGCTCCAAAATGTGTATAATCATGGATTAAAGGGGAGCATGATTACTTCATAAGAATTTCATCCAAACTTCATTCAAATACTTACTCTCCAAAGTGTAGGAGTTGATGCGACAAAGATCAAAGCTTCAAAAAGGTTGAAAGATTTGTTAGAAGATTCAAGTCAAAGAAGTAAAGCTTCAAACGAGTCTTCATCAAACATACTTCATTCAAGATCTTCAAGTCATACAACAACATTTTGTCAAGAAACTCCAATGCATACATCAAGGGGGAGAGTTCATATTCATGAGATTCATTCAAGAATTAAAACCGAAGAATCGAAAAGTTGAATTTCATTCAAGAATCGAAGATTGATACATTCAAAACCAAGATTCATCTCTTCTGCATTTCAAAAGACAACTCTGATTCATGATTCATCAATTCTCGAAGATTCAAGCCAAACATGCTTTCATTATTCTCTGTTCAAAAAGAACATTGAGAATCTTCATATGATTTAACTTCAAGAAGTCCAAGATCAAGACTGAATCAAGTTTTTAAAGACAAAAGAAAAAGCTTTGAAGACTTGGTTTAACACACCTATTGTCTTCACCACCGGGCTCATCAATTTCATTCCTACAAGACAAGATAACACGTACTTCATTCATTACAATAAATCACTAAGGGGGAGAATGTTAGAAATCCAAAAATAGTGATAAGTTGTAATTAAGATTAGAAGACATTCTTGTTGTTAAGTCATAGATAAATGATTTCTAAGGTTGAGGGGCTAATTGTGATAATTAGCATAGTTGTATTGTTAGACTATATATAGCCCTCATACCTTAGAAATCAAAAACAACAATTCATTTTTAACACACATTAATCCCAATCTTTCAGTTGAATCAATTATTCTCTCTCAAAACACACACACACACACACCAAGAACACACACTATCAAACCGCCATTGTTGAATCGAATTCAATAATAGAAATCGTGTTATAACACCCATTTAGACATGTGTCAAGGAAAGGTGCTAGCTACTTCATCACTTTTACGGATGATTTCAGTCGTTATGGTTATGTTTACTTACTTAAACATAAACATGAAATCTTTGAAACATTCAAGGAGTTTAAAAATGAAGTAGAAAATCAACTCGGTAAAACCATCAATATTCTTTGTTCGGATCGAGGTGGAGAATACTTAAGCCAAGAGTTTAAGGATTATCTTAGGGCATGTTTGGTAGGGAGAAATTCAGTGAAATGAAATGGAGTAGAGAAATGAAATGTAGAGAAATGAAATTGGTTGAGAAATTAAATAAATTCTCATGTTTGGTATCATCAGAGAAATTGAATTGAGAAATCTAAAAAAGAATTTCCATTGTTTGGTATAAAATGTAGAGAAATGATAAAATGAATAGATTATATCAAAAACATCTAAGATGATCGTACTTCATTGAAAGATCCGAAACATATAGCTATATACTCGCTTTGCAAAAACATGATTTATATGATCAAATACGTAACATCCACTCATTTTATCTCGAAAAAAATAGGCATACCTCTGTTACAATGAACAATGAATTAAACATTACATGACACTTTTCATGCTAACTCAACTTTGTATCTTAACTTATAAAGAAACTTTCACTAGGTTCTGAATCATAACCATGATTCTAAACTAGATCAGACATAACAAAACAACATGGATCACAAAACCATCCATTTTTATTTTAACTTCTTGATAAGTTCTTATACACAAATAGATAAATGATTAACGCATTTGCTCTACTCCCAATCTGTAACCAAAATCGAAAAGAGTGTATATCGATCCCTTCTGATTTATGGAAAGAAGACAATCATAGTAAAATCATAAACGACATCAACAACAAAAACGTAAGAGCGGAAGCCATCAACAACAAAAACGTGAGAGTGGAAGCCATCAACAAATGTGAAAGCATTAGTTTTTATTACAATCATGCCACAAATTTTGCTTTATGAAAAAGATCAAATCATCAATCAATAATTCAAATTTGTATTTATAAATCAAGATAGTAACTATATGGAATTGAAAAACATAAATATGGTGACATTATTATTGGTTAGTTACCATTTCAAAGATACCGATTGCTAAAAATTGGAGAAACCCAATGACGTTAAATATTCTTACGCATCACTAAAACATTATATATGATTCATAAGTTGTTTTTATCATTCATCAACCTTTTAATTTTATTCATCAAACATGTCATTAATAATCAGTGAGGATCGCTCAGATCTTACCCCTGGAGACGAAAAGCAATCGAAAATGAAGAAGATGAAATACCTCACTTTTCTAGAGGAGAAGATCGACTTGTAGAAGAGTCACCAAAATCGGTGTTTAGGTGTGATGATATAATTTAAGAAAAGAGGAAGTGAAGAAATCAGGGAAGAAGGGGCGGTTGGAGGAAAAAGGGGGCTAGGGTTTATGCAATTTTGTGTAAGAATGTGGATTGCACGTGATTGCTACTTATATACCCCACCTTTTTTTAACCCTGGCAATTCTCTCTAATGAAACACGGAGAAACTTTGCTTTACAAAATTAATTTTTTCACATTTCTTTACAAATAAGATGGAAATCAATTTACACTAAAAGTGATTTCTCGAGAAATATAATTCTCCGCCTCTTTTAACTCCTTGACTTACCAAACGATGGAAATGATTTCATTTCCATTTCTCTTAGCTCAATTCCTTCTACCAAACACACCCTTAAAGCTTGTGGAATTATTCAACAACTTACTTCTCCATATACTCCACAACATAATGGTGTATCTGAGAGGAGAAATCGAACCTTGTTGGACATGGTGAGATCAATGATGAACCTTGCGACTCTCCCATTTTCATTTTGGGATTATGCTCTAGAGTCTGTTGTACGCATTCTCAATATAGTTCCAACCAAGAAGGTTGACAAGACAACATGGATCACAAAACCATCCATTTTTATTTTAACTTCTTGATAAGTTCTTATACACAAATAGATAAATGATTAACGCATTTGCTCTACTCCCAATCTGTAACCAAAATCGAAAAGAGTGTATATCGATCCCTTCTGATTTATGGAAAGAAGACAATCATAGTAAAATCATAAACGACATCAACAACAAAAACGTAAGAGCGGAAGCCATCAACAACAAAAACGTGAGAGTGGAAGCCATCAACAAATCTGAAAGCATTAGTTTTTATTACAATCATGCCACAAATTTTGCTTTATGAAAAAGATCAAATCATCAATCAATAATTCAAATTTGTATTTATAAATCAAGATAGTAACTATATGGAATTGAAAAACATAAATATGGTGACATTATTATTGGTTAGTTACCATTTCAAAGATACCGATTGCTAAAAATTGGAGAAACCCAATGACGTTAAATATTCTTACGCATCACTAAAACATTATATATGATTCATAAGTTGTTTTTATCATTCATCAACCTTTTAATTTTATTCATCAAACATGTCATTAATAATCAGTGAGGATCGCTCAGATCTTACCCCTGGAGACGAAAAGCAATCGAAAATGAAGAAGATGAAATACCTCACTTTTCTAGAGGAGAAGATCGACTTGTAGAAGAGTCACCAAAATCGGTGTTTAGGTGTGATGATATAATTTAAGAAAAGAGGAAGTGAAGAAATCAGGGAAGAAGGGGCGGTTGGAGGAAAAAGGGGGCTAGGGTTTATGCAATTTTGTGTAAGAATGTGGATTGCACGTGATTGCTACTTATATACCCCACCTTTTTTTAACCCTGGCAATTCTCTCTAATGAAACACGGAGAAACTTTGCTTTACAAAATTAATTTTTTCACATTTCTTTACAAATAAGATGGAAATCAATTTACACTAAAAGTGATTTCTCGAGAAATATAATTCTCCGCCTCTTTTAACTCCTTGACTTACCAAACGATGGAAATGATTTCATTTCCATTTCTCTTAGCTCAATTCCTTCTACCAAACACACCCTTAAAGCTTGTGGAATTATTCAACAACTTACTTCTCCATATACTCCACAACATAATGGTGTATCTGAGAGGAGAAATCGAACCTTGTTGGACATGGTGAGATCAATGATGAACCTTGCGACTCTCCCATTTTCATTTTGGGATTATGCTCTAGAGTCTGTTGTACGCATTCTCAATATAGTTCCAACCAAGAAGGTTGACAAGACACAGCATGAATTGTGGCATGGAAGTGTCCCTAATTTGTCTTACTTAAGAGTCTGGGGTTGTGAGGCACTTGTGAAGCGAGATACGCCTGAAAAACTTCAACCTAGATCAATTAAGTGCATCTTTGTAGGATACCCAAAGGAAACGATGGGTTACTACTTCTACTTTCCTACCGAAAACACTGTTAAAGTTGCTAGATATGTTGAGTTCTTTGAAAAGAATCTCATCACTCAAGAAAACAGTGGGAGGATTGTCGAACTTGATGAGACTCAAGGGGAAGATGTGTCACCTTCTGAAAACACTAGCGATCATCAACTTGGGGGGGGGGAATGTTCAATGTAATGAACCTCAAGTTGAAGATGATGCGATTCCAATTCGTAGGTCCTCAAGGACAAGACGTGCTCGTGAAAGATTGAATCTTAATATTGAATCTGAAGAACACACATTAGGAGACTTAAATGAACCTCCTAATTTCAAAGTTGCATTATTAGATCCAGAATCTGACAAATGGCTTGAAGCTGCGAATGTGGAAATGAAATCCATGAAAGATAATCAAGTCTGGAGCTTGGTTGACCTTCCACCTAATGGTAGAACCGTTGGGTGTAAATGGATCTTCAAGAAGAAGACCGACATGGATGGAAATGTACACACCTATAAAGCTCGTCTCGTGGCGAAAGGCTATACTCAGCTCTATGGAGTTGACTATGAGGAAACCTTCTCTCCAGTAGCGGACATTAGAGCTATTAGGATTGTCTTAGCCATAGCAGCGTACTATGACTATGAGATATGGCAAATGGATGTCAAAACCGCTTTCTTGAATGGTTATCTAGACGAGGAAGTTTATATGGTGCAACCAGAAGGTTTGGTTGATCCAAAATATCCCAACAAAGTGTGCAAGCTTCAAAGAAGTTGGAATAAAAAGGTTTGATGAGGAAATCAAAAAGTTTGGTTTTGCTCAAAATCCTGATGAGCCATGTGTATATCGCAAAGCTAGTGGAAGTAATGTTACTTTCCTTGTCTTATATGTAGATGACATATTGATAATAGGAAATCACATTCCAATGTTGCAAGATGTAAAATCCCATCTTAGAAAGTGTTTTGCTATGAAAGACTTGGGAGAAGCAGCATTTATTCTTGGAATCAAGATCTATAGAGATAGAAGTTAACGGTTGATTGGACTAAGTCAAAGTGCTTATATTGATAAAATCTTGAAGCGATTCAAGATGGATAATTCCAAGCGTGGTTTCGTACCCACGCAGGAAGGACTTGGCTTATCTAGCAAACAAGGTACCTCTACACCTGAGGAGGTGGAGCGTATGCAGAGGGTTCCTTATGCTTCGGCTGTGGGATCTATTATGTATGCGGTAAGATGCACTAGACCTGACATAACGTTCGCGCAAAATATCGTTAGCCGATATCAACAGAATCGGGGTAAAGATCACTAGACTGCTGTGAAGAACATTCTTAAGTACCTACGGGCTACTAAAGATTTATTTCTGGTATATGGAGGAAATCCTGATGCAGAGCTCAAAGTGACTGGATACTGTGATGCTGGATTTCAGACTCATAAAGATGATACAAAATCTCATTCGGGATACGTCTTCGTTTTAAATGGAGGCACGGTGGATTGGAAGAGTGATAACGCTAAAATTATACATATTTAATTAAGCGTTATCTGGTCTTTTTAAAGAATATTTATACACATTTGATCATGAATGAATGTTTTTAGATACTTATTACTTGCATAAGTGTTTTGTAGGTAAAAATAAAGATTGAACAAGAATCGGTGAAGAAACGGATCAAAAACAATTGCATTACCCAATCAAAGTTAAGTCTTTGCCACCCACTTTGCTAAGAACACTTGCAAGTACTTTTTGCTCTACGTGAGACGTAGGTGAATTGCAACTCCAAGGTAAATTACTACTCATCGTGAGACGGTGGTAGACTATTTACAAGTTCTTAATTGGGCGACTTAAAACGAGTTAAGCGGTGAGACCTTGACCCGTGGCATAAGATGGGACAAAACATGATTACAAAACACTTAATACCCCTATAAGTGTTGTTGTAAGTCCCATAAATCTAGGAATTGTACTTGTAATGCAATTACTGATCGTAACTTACCTTTTGAGTACGTCATTTCTAGCAGATCAACTGATGAAATGATGGTATGTCAATTGAATCCTAGCCTTAATGAAATTAATTGTTAAATGATTTAACATTGGGTAATTATATTTCTTAAGGATTTATTATCGAAAATACTGATTCTTGAAATTGAATCTGTTTTGTAGATGGCAACAAATCCTTCACAAAACATACACCAATCGGCTTTCAGGTCGATGCTAGAAAGAGAAAAAATTTCTGGAACCAACTTCAATGACTGGTATCGTCAGGTGAGAATCGTTCTAATAGTTGAAAAGAAAACCGATGTCCTTGAAACTCAGATGTCCGCTATCCCTGATGCCAGTGCCACTGCTGCACAGTTGGCAGAATTCAATACTCAGTACGATAGACACAATGAGGTTGCTAGTTTGATGCTAGGCAGCATGACTCCCGAGCTTCAAAAGCAATTTGAAACTTATAATCCGTATGATATGATCAGAGAACTCAAGTCTATGTACGAAAAGCAAGTTGGAGTTGAATTGTTTGAACTTGTTGAGTCACTCCATGATTTGAAACACGAGTATGGGAAACCGGTGAGTCCTCATGTACTCAAGATGAAGAGTTACTTTGAGCACTTGGAAAGGCTAAACTATGCGTATCCTCTGCCTATTGCTATTGGCATGATTCTTAAGTCTCTTTCAAGGGATTTTGAGAGTTTTGTGCGCAATTACAATATGCACAACATGAACAAAACCATAGATGAACTTCATGCCATGTTAATTGAGTATGAGAAAAACCTTCCCAAGAAATCTGAGACACCCCAAGTTCTTATGATCAAGGGGGGAAAGGTTCAGAAAGGAAAACAACCGAAAGGTAAGGGCAAGAACATTGGTAAGGGAAAACAAGGTGCTTCAGTCTCCAAACCTAAAACGACCCCTCCGGTGAAAAAGGAGCATTCGGCTAAAGACCAGGCTTGTCATCACTGTACTAAAGTGGGACACTGGAAGAGGAATTGTCCTAAGTATCTAGCTGAGTTGAATGAGAAGAAGAAGCAAGCTGGTTTAGCCAGTTCTTCAGGTATCTTCACGATTGAATTATATTCCTTTTCTAAGCGTAATTCGTGGGTTTATGACACTGGTTGTGGAACTCATATCTGTAATACTTTACATGGGCTTAGAGGAAGGAAGAAACTGAAGCCAGGAGCTTTACAACTGTTCGTGGGCAATGGTCTACCGACAGCTGTGGAAGAAATAAGAGACTTTCATTTAGTTTTACCTACTGGTTTAGTCATTGTGTTAGACAATTGTCACTATGCACCATCTATTACTAGAGGTGTAATTTCAGTTTCATTGTTGAAAGACAACGGATTCATTAATGTTTTTAATGATTATGGTATTTCAGTTTCTAGAAATAATATTCATTATTTTAATGCTATTGCTTGTAATGGTATTTATGAAATTGATATGCATGGTTGTGATTTAAATGATAATTCAATGTATAATGTTAGCAAAAGAGTCAATCCCAACTTGGACTCTACCTATCTTTGGCATTGTCGTCTTGCTCATGTTGGCAAGAAACGCATTGAAAGACTACAATGTGAAGGGATCTTACAATCAAATGACGAATCATTTGAAAAATGCGTGTCTAGTGTTTCCGGCAAGATGACAAGAAAACCTTTTCTGCATAAACCGGAGAGGGCTAAAGAGCTACTTGGACTTATACATACCGATGTATGTGGCCCATTTAGACATGTGTCAAGGAAAGATGCTAGCTACTTCATCACTTTTACGGATGATTTCAGTCGTTATGGTTATGTTTACTTGCTTAAACATAAACATGAAGTCTTTGAAACATTCAAGGAGTTTAAAAATGAAGTAGAAAATCAACTCGGTAAAACCATCAAGATTCTTTGTTCGGATAGAGGTGGAGAATACTTAAGCCAAAAGTTTAAGGATTATCTTAAAGCTTGTGGAATTATTCAACAGCTTACTCCTCCATATACTCCACACCATAATGGTGTATCTGAGAGGAGAAATCGAACCTTGTTGGACATGGTGAGATCAATGATGAACCTTGCGACTCTCCCGTTTTCATTTCGGGATTATGCTCTAGAGACTGTTGTACGCATACTCAATATGGTTCCAACCAAGAAGGTTGACAAGACACCGCATGAATTGTGGCATGGAAGTGTCCCTAATTTGTCTTACTTAAGGGTCTGGGGTTGTGAGGCACTTGTGAAGCGAGATACGCCTGACAAACTTCAACCTAGATCAGTTAAGTGCATCTTTGTAGGATACCCAAAGGAAACGAAGGGTTACTACTTCTACTTTCCTACCAAAAATACTGTTAAAGTTGCTAGATATCTTGAGTTCTTTGAAAAGAATCTCATCACTCAAGAAAACAGTGGGAGGATTGTCGAACTTGATGAGACTCAAGGGGAAGATGTGTCACCTTCTGAAAACACTAGCGATCATCAACTTGGGGGGGGGGGAATGTTCAAAGTAATGAACCTCAAGTTGAAGATGATGCGATTCCAATTCGTAGGTCCTCAAGGACAATACGTGCTCGTGAAAGATTGAATCTTAATATTGAATCTGAAGAACACACATTAGGAGACTTAAATGAACCTCCTAATTTCAAAGTTGCATTATTAGATCCAGAATCTGACAAATGGCTTGAAGCTGCGAATGTGGAAATGAAATCCATGAAAGATAATTAAGTCTGGAGCTTGGTTGATCTTCCACCTAATCAGTGGCAAAGCCAAGATTAATACTCCGGATGGGCCATAACCACTGTTACAAAACTCCCTGAGTCGAGCTGAGTAATCCTCGAGTACTCGCTACATGGTAGGGTTTCGAGTTGATCCGAGTCGGCCTATTAGTCTGAGTACTCCCCGCATTGTTTGACGAAACATATAACAAAATAAGAAAAGAAATTACAAAATTTGTTTACACAATTATTAGAAAAGTCTTCAAGTCATTTAAATGATCTAAAATTAAAGCTAAGAAGTCTTGACTATTTGTTTTTCAATATAAAAAACAAGAGTATAAGAAAGAAATTCATTACCCTTTTTATTACCAAATCAAAACACTTTGAATCTATTAGATTAAAGAACAAACATAAATCATAAAAGTCAAAAATAAAAAAACAATCCTATCTCAGAACTACTACAAACATATTGAGTGAACCCACAAAAACCTAAATCTAAGTGAACATATTAAAACATAAATAACACAGTAAAAACTATACTAATTTGTTAATATACTAAATACATAGAAATGGCACAGTCAAACGTAAATGACATAGTCCTTAATTTGTTAGATATCGAGAAACTTAAAATGTTAAAAAGAGGGAATGGAACTCATAAACTTCCAATGGAAAACGTATGATTTTATTTTAGACAAGAATAATACGAGTATAATATACTTCTTAATTTGTTACTCTCCAATACCTCTCTCTTAATAAAAAGTCGGCCAGTCAAATTATTTAGACATAAGTGGATGGGCCATATACACTATAATTCAAAATTTTATAAACTTATACATATAAATATCAATACCATTTGTATGCTTGGGATGGGCCTTGGCCCATTCAACTACTAATGTGGCTTCGCCACTGCACCTAATGGTAGAACCGTTGGGTATAAATGGATCTTCAAGAAGAAGACCGACATGGATGGAAATGTACACACCTATAAAGCTCATCTCGTGGCGAAAGGCTATACTCAGCTCTATGGAGTTGACTACGAGGAAACCTTCTCTCCAGTAGCGGACATTAGAGCTATTAGGATTGTCTTAGCCATTACAGCGTACTATGACTATGAGATATGGCAAATGGATGTCAAAACCGCTTTCTTGAATGGTTATCTAGACGAGGAAGTTTATAAGGTGCAACCAGAAGGTTTTGTTGATCCAAAATATCCCAACAAAGTGTGCAAGCTTCAAAGGTCCATTTATGGACTAAAGCAATCATCAAGAAGTTGGAATAAAAGGTTTGATGAGGAAATCAAAAAGTTTGGTTTTGCTAAAAATTCTGATGAGCCATGTGTATATCGCAAAGCTAGTGGGAGTAATGTTACTTTCCTTGTCTTATATGTAGATGACATATTGATAATAGGAAATCACATTCTACATCTTGGAAAGTGTTTTGCTATGAAAGACTTGGGAGAAGCAACATTTATTCTTGGAATCAAGATCTATAGAGATAGAAGTAAATGGTTGATTGGACTAAGTCAAAGTGCTTATATTGATAAGATCTTGAAGCGATTCAAGATGGAGAATTCCAAGCGTGGTTTCATACCCATGCAGGAAGGACTTGGCTTATCTAGCAAACAAGGTGCCTCTACACCTAAGGAGGTGGAGCGTATGCAGAGGGTTCCTTATGTTTCGGCTGTGGGATCTATTAAGTATGCGGTAAGATGCACTAGACCTGACATAGCGTTCGATGGTGGAGTTACTTTGCAATATAAGCCCTGAACTGGAGACGACCAGTTACAGAGAGTATATACCAAGTTCTAGATAGATTACTTATTAAGTGACAATAAGTAAAGAACAATGCAATAATACAAATAACTTGTAAAGTAAATTGGTGAGACAATATGTAATTTTCAAGTGTAATTTATTTATTGATGTTAAATAAATTACAAGGTTGTTGCGGAACCAAATAATACAAGAATGTAAATATCCTAACAACCTATGAACTACAATTGATCTACACTCGGAATTTCTCAAAACAATCGAAACACTTAAAGTTGTGAAATGTTCCTTTTTTACGATTGAGAGAATATTGCACAAGTTCACCAAGAATATTGCAGGTATGCAAAGTGTGAATTCCTTCGAAGTGTGTTCGAAGAAGTTATATTCTTGTTGTGCAATGACTTGTATTTATAGGCAAAGTTAACATTGGGATGTTAACTTTAGCCGTACAAATGTGGTTGAGAGCATTTAAGGAATAACATTTAATTCCTTAAAATGCAGTGTAAAGTTGCAGTATAAAGCAACTTTATTCAACCAGCTTTATGTACCTTTTGTATTTAAATAATAAGATAAATCTTATTATCCGGGTAAAAGGACATAAAGCACAAAAGTCAATTCCTCGTAATCAGTGTAAAGCTTTGTAAGAGCTTTCCACTGATGGTCTTCAGTTTGTAACTGACTAGAATGTCAACTGGGCTTCGCTGCCATTGCCATTCTCTATCTTCCATTTGTTGTCTTCGACTTCAACTGGTCAGTTCTCAACTGGAGGAAGTCTTCAGTTGCGTTGACTGTACGGTGCAACTGGACTTCAATATATTTCTGGACAAATCTTCTGGGTCTCCAGTTTGTAACTGACTAGAATGTCAACTGGGCTTCGCTGCCATTGCCATTCTCTATCTTCCATTTGTTGTCTTCGACTTCAACTGGTCAGTTCTCAACTGGAGGAAGTCTTCAGTTGCGTTGACTGTACGGTGCAACTGGACTTCAATATATTTCTGGACAAATCTTCTGGGTCTCCAGTTCACTGGACAGTTTCACTGGGTCTCCAGGGGCAACTGGAGACTGGCCAGTTTACCAGTAAACTGGTCCTAACAAATTCCCCCTATTTGTCTAGAAATATTGCCAAGTCTTTTTCTAGTTCTTGTATCTGTACAAGTGTGAACTGGAAGGACTTGTTCGATTTAAATCTATCTAAGTTTCCAAGGCATTTTTATAGATCAATAAATGCCTTAGGTTTTTCTTTTAGGTTTGTTAGATTTTAATCTATTATCTACCTTGTGGTTACAGACTGGTAACTTCATTTATACAAGGAAATGAAATTTATACAAGTTACAGAATGTAAAACAAAATACAAGTAGATAACTGAAAAGAAAGAACTTAATGAGATGGCCCTTCGCCAGTTCTTCTTCTCTTGGTCACTGAAGAGATAGGTTGTGAGTCTTCAGGGTCAATATTCAATTTTAGCTCCAGATTTTCTTTGTGTTGAATCTTGCCCCTTAGGAAGTTCACCCATGCTTTCTCAAACCTATTCTTTTGTGCCTTTGCATCCAACACATTCACCATTTCAACCCATTCACTGAACCCATACTGCATTGCACCAGGATTGTCAGTTTTAACCAGTGGCCCTCTGGTATAACTAACTTCAACGTGAAAGACTTTGGTGCCTGGCTTGATTGTTACATTAACACCATTGATAGTACCACTATGTCTTCTGGTTGACATGATCTGGGAGTAATAGCTTCTTGCTTCAGATTCATTTGTTATTTTTATACTCCCAGCACCAGCAGCCAGTACAGCGGACTTGATGTCTTCATTAGATACCTCGCCAGTTGGTTCAACAAATGTGCTAAGGTCAGCATCTCTTGTCAGTGGTCTTCTTGGTTGAGGAATCCTTCTTGGTGGATTCAATACCTTTTTCACAACCTTCTTAACATTTGCAATTCTTTTTAGAATCCCATTGGCCCTATTCTCCTTAGCCTTCTCCACTGATATGTTCAAACTTTTGGCATCGAATTCAGCTTCATCATCAGGATAGTGTCTGTCCAGTTCAACATCAAGCATTTCTTTCAACTGGTCAACTATCCTGGGATCATTCTTAATTCTGGCATACTCCTCCTTAGTGATTCCCAAAAGATTAGCATCACTCATATCAAGCAGTTTGATCTGTGCAAGATGTACTCTGGCTTCAACTTGGTTTCTTTGTTTCATTTTCTTTCTTTCTTTAATATCATTGCCAAGTCTAGCCAATCTTCTGCTATCACTATCTGACACTGGAGGAAGTACATCAGCATTGCCAGTTTCTAACATAGGAATATCAGTGGCCGGCTGGGCAGATACATCAACTGCTAACCCTTTGCCCTTATCCAAAACATTCCCCCTATCACCCATATCACCAGTTTGCTCACCAGCTTCAGTACTGGCAGCTACAACCATTTCCCTACCAGCTTGACTTCCAGATAGAGTTCTTTCAGGTGCAACTGGTGGAAGGACTGCACTTCTTTCCCCCTTGGCAGCATCTAGACCTGCCCTAATAACTTCCCATTCAGAAGGGTGAGATGGCAACCGGTCAAGAGGCTGCCATGTTTGCATGTCCTTGCACTCCTTGAAAATCCCATACATCATCCTGAAAGACCTCCACAAATGGTTGGTCACCTTTGACTGGGTCAAAACATTTGCAGTAACCTGTTCTTGACCAGTTTTTAATTCATTTAAGATCTTGGAGTCTTCATCCAAACCAGATACAACCTTTTCCTTCACTTCCTCATCCTTCTTCTTCAAACTTTCCACTTCAGTTGTTAGTTTATCCAAAGACTGAGCATGAAGGGATACCTGGGTGTTCAAATTTTCAATGCTGCCTCTCAACTGGTTGATCTCACTGGTGAGTGGGGCCAGATCAACCTGAGGAGTGGCAAGCTTGGTGATCTCAGACATCACCCTTTCAATCAGTTGTTGTTCTCTTGCACCCAGCGTATCCTCTATCTTCTGACCAACTGAAGTCATCAACTGCTCTCCAAGTTCAGTCACATTTAGGCCAGGTTTTTCAACTAATTCCTTTACCTGCCTCTCAATTTCCCTTAAATCTACTTCAGATGTTCTTACAGTGTTGCCAAGCAGATTGGAGATTGACGTTGTGACCTTGGACTGAGTAAGGTCAAAGGCTTCCTTCAAAGATGTTGCTAGAGTGTTACAGCCAGTGACCAACTCATTTAGCTTATTGAACACCAAGTCTTCATTTGATGAAAACTTGTTAATCCCCAGATCAACCACTTTAATGTTTGTCAAGTGATCCTTGTGGTATCTGGAGAAAGACTTGGTGTTTTTGTCAAGTGATCCTTGTGGTATCTGGAGAAAGACTTGGTGTTTTTGTCAAGTGTCTTTTGAATCTCCTCCACCCTAGTAAGAAGGTTTTGGAGATCGGCTTGCAAAGAGACAACTTGACTGTCCAGTGACGAAGGAGAAGGTGTCACTGGACCAGCAGCAGTTACCACTGGAGCAACTGGAAGAGGCAAACTTAGAGAAGTCTCCCCAGTTATCATACCAGCAGTTGAAGAAATAGTAGGAGTGGTGGTAGAAGAAAGGACTGGAAAATCAATGTGTTGTTCATGCTGAGAATGCTCAGGTGTGAACAACGGCGGCGGTGGGGGTGGCATTTCTCGAACAAGTGAGAAATGCCCAGTTGGTGAAGGAGTCATACGTCTGTTTCCAGACATATAGTTATAAGTTGGGAATGGTATATCAGTAGGCACATTTTGTTGGGATGGTGAAAGTGAAATTGATGCATCTGGAAGCGAGACTGGAGATGAAGGGTTTTGATCTGGTACAGCAGAATCAAAAATCTCCAAGTCTGTTTCAGTACCTTCTGAATCCGAAGATTCAATAAGGATTTCCTCGTCATTAACATTCATGTCCAGATCCATGAATGTAACTGAGGGCTGACCAGAAGGGTCAGTCTCTAGATGACCTTCCCCAGTTTCCTGGATGGGTGCATATGTTGGAGGATCAGATACCGAAGTATATTCACCAGGGATAGATGTGATTGGAGTTGCTTCAGTTATGGTTGCTCTATCCTCAACCACAACATTAGACGAACTGGAGGGTCCCTCATTATTTTGAGGCCCGCCCAATTGTCTTTCTGACTCACCTTCAATAGGTGCATCAGTTTTAGCGAATGCCAGTTGCATTCGTTCTGGAATTTTGACCTCTCCAGCTTCAGATACCAGAGAGTCTAAATTCCTCAACAAATCTGGAGCAGTGTACGGTGAATCTGTACTTAAGTATGCTTCTCTGCCCAGAATTTGTTTAAAACAGAGAGAAAGAAACCTTGAGAAGGGGATACAAACACCCCTTGTGCCCTTCATCTTTTGTACTAGGCTTCTAAACAAGATGTCTGCAAAGTCTACTCTCAATCCATTCCACAAGCAGTAAGCCATTTCTGCTTGTGAGGAGTTGATCTGGTCAAGACCACCAGAACTCCCACCCATACTCTCCACCAGGTGGATGAAAAAGTACCTCCATGAAGGTGTAAGACCCTTCATGGTCATCGCACCCTTCGTCTTCAAAACCCCATTGTCCAAACACTCCTTATGACCCATTTCGAGGAGGACTTGACGAAAATTAATACTTGGGGGTAAGACAACTGGAGATTCACCCTCTCTCCAGTAATTGAGGTGTAAGGCATCCCTCAATACGTCAGCGGACAAGGTACACTGGATTGTTCCATCCTTTAAAGTGAAACTGATGGAGGAACAATCGGAAGAAAGAGTGGCAGTGTACCAAAACTCACACAAGTAGTTGTGAAACAACTTGCGTGGGTTTAGAGAGAATGAGGGTCCTATTGGAGAATCCTTCAAAAAAATTTGGATTCTACCAATAAGGGTATTTATAAGGGATTCATGATCCCAATGAAATACAAAAATTATATTTTATTTAACCAAAACAACTTTGTAGATATTTTAACAAAAGAAGTTTGAATTTTGAAATAAAATCATAATTTGCCATGTCAACATTAAATGCTACGACGGCTTATCTTACCCACGCGCCCACTCACTTTTTATTTTCCCAATACAAACAGTTGTCAAGTACTAAAATAGCTTTAAACACGTCAGATCACGATACCAAGTGGTTTAAAACACTCGAGTACCATCACGTGTCACAAATATTGACCAAGTATTTCTAACGTTATAGAAATAAGACAAGACTGAATCTGGTCACTGGAGGATCAGTCCAGTACCAGTTTCCAACTGAAGAGTTCTCCAGTTGCCATTTTCAAACAAAAACGAATTTTAGTCAGAAAATTATTTTTGAGTCTTTCCCCCTAAAATGATAATCCAGAAATCAATTAGTGCCAGGATAGTATCACAAAGGCGTTCGATAGTCTGGCGAGCAAAGATTATCTGGACCTCCTTAACTGGAGAACTTCATCAGTGTCACTGACGCGTTCAATAACAAAGAAAGCTCCAGTTTCAAGGATTTAACATTCCCAGTTCGTTGATGAGATGTTTAAAGGTTTTCTCATCGAGAGGTTTTGTAAAAACATCAGCTAACTGTTTGTCAGTGGGGATGAAATGTAATTCAATGTCTCCTTTCATAACATGATCACGAATAAAATGATACCTGATGTCAATATGCTTTGTTTTGGAGTGCATCACTGGGTTGTGAGATATAGCAATTGCACTGGTGTTGTCACAAAAGATTGGGGTCCTTGTATACTTTTGACCATAATCTAGTAACTGGTTCTTGATCCAGAGAATTTGGGCACAGCAACTGGCCGCAAAAATGTACTCTGCCTCAGCAGTGGACATAGAGACTGAAGTCTGCTTCTTGCTGGTCCAACTTACCAGTTTTCCTCCAAGGAAATGACAACCACCAGTTGTTGATTTTCTATCTATCTTACAACCTGCATGATCAGAATCTGAATAACCCATTAGATCTAATCCTGAGCCTTTGGGGTACCAAAGACCAAGATTAGGACACCCTTTCAGGTATCTAAAGATACGCTTTACAGAGTGCAAGTGTGATTCTTTTGGGTTAGCCTGAAACCTGGCACATAGACATGTTGCAAACATTATATCTGGTCGACTGGTAGTTAAGTACATCAGTGTCACAAATATTGACCAAGTATTTCTAACGTTATAGAAATAAGACAAGACTGAATCTGGTCACTGGAGGATCAGTCCAGTACCAGTTTCCAACTGAAGAGTTCTCCAGTTGCCATTTTCAAACAAAAACGAATTTTAGTCAGAAAATTATTTTTGAGTCTTTCCCCCTAAAATGATAATCCAGAAATCAATTAGTGCCAGGATAGTATCACAAAGGCGTTCGATAGTCTGGCGAGCAAAGATTATCTGGACCTCCTTAACTGGAGAACTTCATCAGTGTCACTGACGCGTTCAATAACAAAGAAAGCTCCAGTTTCAAGGATTTAACATTCCCAGTTCGTTGATGAGATGTTTAAAGGTTTTCTCATCGAGAGGTTTTGTAAAAACATCAGCTAACTGTTTGTCAGTGGGGATGAAATGTAATTCAATGTCTCCTTTCATAACATGATCACGAATAAAATGATACCTGATGTCAATATGCTTTGTTTTGGAGTGCATCACTGGGTTGTGAGATATAGCAATTGCACTGGTGTTGTCACAAAAGATTGGGGTCCTTGTATACTTTTGACCATAATCTAGTAACTGGTTCTTGATCCAGAGAATTTGGGCACAGCAACTGGCCGCAAAAATGTACTCTGCCTCAGCAGTGGACATAGAGACTGAAGTCTGCTTCTTGCTGGTCCAACTTACCAGTTTTCCTCCAAGGAAATGACAACCACCAGTTGTTGATTTTCTATCTATCTTACAACCTGCATGATCAGAATCTGAATAACCCATTAGATCTAATCCTGAGCCTTTGGGGTACCAAAGACCAAGATTAGGACACCCTTTCAGGTATCTAAAGATACGCTTTACAGAGTGCAAGTGTGATTCTTTTGGGTTAGCCTGAAACCTGGCACATAGACATGTTGCAAACATTATATCTGGTCGACTGGTAGTTAAGTACATCAGTGAACCAACCATACCACGATAGTCAGTTATGTTAACTGGTTTGCCAGTTGGGTCAGAGTCCAATTTTAATGGTGCTGCAATAGGTGTGTTTTTCGATGGGATTGAATCATATTTGTATTTTCTTAACAAATCTCTGACATATTTTCCTTGGTTTATGAAAATTCCATTTACAGTTTGCTTAATCTGAAGACCTAAGAAAAATGTTAATTCACCCATTAAACTCATCTCATACTCAGATGACATGATTTTAGAAAACTTTTTACACATTGCATCATCAGTTGAACCAAATATAATGTCATCAACATAAATTTGTGCCAATAAGATATTACCTCTTTCTTTCAAGATAAATAAGGTATTATCTATTGCACCTCTTTGAAAGCCATTTTTAAGAAGATGTTTAGTTAGAGTATCATACCAGGCTCTTGGGGCTTGTCTTAGACCATACAATGCTTTGTTCAGTCTATACACCCAATGAGGATGCTTCTCATCGATGAAACCTGGAGTCTGCTTAACATAAACTTCTGCTTCCAATGTTCCATTCAGGAACGCACTTTTGACATCCATCTGGAAGACTTTGAACTGCAGATGGGCTGCATAAGCCAGAAATATTCTGATGGCTTCAAGTCTTGCAACTGGAGCAAAAGTTTCATCAAAGTCAACGCCTTCTGCTTAACATAAACTTCTTCTTCCAATGTTCCATTCAGGAACGCACTTTTGACATCCATCTGGAAGACTTTGAACTGCAGATGGGCTGCATAAGCCAGAAATATTCTGATGGCTTCAAGTCTTGCAACTGGAGCAAAAGTTTCATCAAAGTCAACGCCTTCTGCTTAACATAAACTTCTTCTTCCAATGTTCCATTCAGGAACGCACTTTTGACATCCATCTGGAAGACTTTGAACTGCAGATGGGCTGCATAAGCCAGAAATATTCTGATGGCTTCAAGTCTTGCAACTGGAGCAAAAGTTTCATCAAAGTCAACGCCTTCTGCTTAACATAAACTTCTTCTTCCAATGTTCCATTCAGGAACGCACTTTTGACATCCATCTGGAAGACTTTGAACTGCAGATGGGCTGCATAAGCCAGAAATATTCTGATGGCTTCAAGTCTTGCAACTGGAGCAAAAGTTTCATCAAAGTCAACGCCTTCTGCTTAACATAAACTTCTTCTTCCAATGTTCCATTCAGGAACGCACTTTTGACATCCATCTGGAAGACTTTGAACTGCAGATGGGCTGCATAAGCCAGAAATATTCTGATGGCTTCAAGTCTTGCAACTGGAGCAAAAGTTTCATCAAAGTCAACGCCTTCTGCTTAACATAAACTTCTGCTTCCAATGTTCCATTCAGGAACGCACTTTTGACATCCATCTGGAAGACTTTGAACTGCAGATGGGCTGCATAAGCCAGAAATATTCTGATGGCTTCAAGTCTTGCAACTGGAGCAAAAGTTTCATCAAAGTCAACGCCTTCTGCTTAACAATAACCCTGTGCAACTAATCTGGCCTTGTTTCTTACAACATGGCCATCTTCATCCATCTTGTTTCGGTAGACCCATCTAGTATCAATGGGTTCTTTCTTTAACCCTGGTGGACAAGGAACAAGCTCCCAAACATTGTTCCTTTCAAACTGGACGAGCTCTTCTTGCATAGCTTCCACCCAGCTTGGGTCTGCCATAGCCTCGTCAATCTTCTTCGGTTCAATTAAAGATAAGAAGGTGACGTTTAAGCATTGCTCACTGGTGGCTCTTCTTGTCTGAACCTCACTATTTGGATCTCCCACAATCTGTTCAATTGGATGTGCTCGAGTCCATCTAGTGTAATGACTAGGCTGGTGTAACACAATATCAGTGCAAGTCACCTGGCGATCTTCTTCAGTTGCAGTAGCTTCTGGAGGAGGATCGGTCCAAACTACTTCTACATCCTCATCAGAGTCAATGAGGTCACGATTTGCATCATGAAATTCTTCATTCAAAGGCATTTCTTGAAGAACTGGAGAAGTTGGAGTTTGAACTGGTGCTGATATTGGAGTGGCACGTACATCAGATCCAATCACCAATTCTTGTGGTAAGTTGAAATTGATGGAGGGATAAAATGATGTGTCACTGGTGCTTTTCTTCTTCTTAACTGGTTCCAATTTGTTGTAACTGGAAACATCTTTTGGTGAAACAACTGACCGATGAACTTGGTCAGTTTCACCAAAATTGATTTGAACGACTGGAGTAATATCAAGGTTTGGTCTCTTGTTGATTGCTTCAGTTGATTCATCGAATGTGACATGAATTGTCTCATGAACCTTTTGGAGTCTATAATTATAAACTCTAAAGGCCTTTCGAATATCTGAATAACCTAAAAATACCCCTTCATCAGCTTTTGCATCAAACTTTCCAAGCTGACTTGAATCGTTTAAGATATAAACTGGACAACCAAATACATGAAAGTATCCAATATTTGGTTTACGATTCCTGAGTACTTCATAGGTAGTCTTCTTATGTCTCTTGATGTAGACTGACCGGTTTTGGGTATGACAAGCAGTTGCAACTGCTTCAGCCCAAAAACTGGTGAGAAGACCTGATTCAGATAGCATACTTCTGGCCGCTTCTATCAGTGTGCGATTCTTTCTTTCCACAACTCCATTTTGCTCTGGAGAGTGTGCTGATGAGAAGTTTTGAGAGATGCCAGTGTCATTGCAAAATGTTTCAAGTACCTTATTTTGAAATTCAGTACCATTATCACTTCGCAACTGACAAACTTTTCGAGTATACTTGAGTTCAATTCTTTTGATGAGAGAGATGCTTTCAGCAGGTGCATCACTTTTGGATCTGAGGAATACCACCCAACAATATCTGGTGAATTCATCAACCATAACTAGAGTGTACTTCTTTCCAGCTCTAGTTTGAACATTCACTGGACCAAAGAGATCCATATGTAGCAAGTGAAGAGGTTCAGTGATGCTAAAGTTTTGCCTAGTTTTGAAACTGGCCCTTTTCTGCTTGCCCATCTCATACCCTAGACATGGCTTTTCTTTATTGAAAGAAATTTGAGGTATCCCATCAACCAGTTGTTTGCGAGACAACTTGTTAATATTTTTAAAATTAAGATGGGATAATCTTTTATGCCATAGCCAGTTGGTGTCCTCATCAGCCTTGGTATAGAAACATTGCTCTTTTGGAGCTGGTTCCATATCCATGATGTACACATTTCCTTTTCTTGGTGCAACCATCACCACTTTCCAATCCTTGTTAAATATGGTGCCTTGTGCAATATCGAACAAAACTCTGAAGCCATCATCACAAAGTTGGCTGACACTGATCAGGTTGTATTTCAAACCATTCACAAATGCAACTTTTTTGAATTCGACTTGTCCATTATTAAGCACACCATATCCTTCAGTCTTTCCAGATTGATCATTACCAAACGTCACTGTCGGTCTATCTTGGACAGTGAACTCTTCAAGCAGGGGCTTACATCCAGTCATAGTCCGGCCAGCAGCGCTGTCCAGATACCAGATATTCTTCTTTCGATCGCCCTGCACACACACAAAAATCATTAGTTATTTTTGTGAACCCATCTTTTCTTGATGGGTTCACTAGACTTCTCTACAGAAGTCACAGTAGATTGTTGTGGTGTTGAACCGGAGGCTGCATCTGGAGCTTTTTCACCAGCTCCAGGTGCAGGAGTAAAAACGATTGGTACTTGATACTTACTCCCCTGATTTTTACCAGATTTAGTTCCAGATGGAACATTCTTTTGATTAGGTTTTGAAGGGAGTGGTTTAATATTTTGTTTGAAAACTGGAGGTAATAAACCTCCTTCCAGATTTTTAATCCGGGCAGTACAACTCTGAACTTGTCGAGACAAACGTTGGAGTTGACTTTCCAGATTAACCAAAATATTATTTTCATCAGGCAGCTGAACCTTGGACCTTGGTTCAGCTGGAGTTTTAGTCTGTCGGGTCTTGGGCTCCTTAGACTTTTGAGGTAAAGGCTTGTTACCAGTGGCTCTTTTAACTGGAGCATTAGCTTGTTTGGCTCCAGTTTTAACCTCAATGGGGGTGGTCTCAATGGGTTCAGTTTCAACAGCTTCAGGTTGATCATAAGAGGTTTCAACCCTGAGAGTTGGAGGCAATGCATGAAGATCTGGTATGAGAGCTGCCATCTCCAGATCTCCAGATTTCTATGCATTCTTCTGGGCATCGATAGTTCTTGAAAATGCACCATAGTTTTTACCAGATGCTTTTACCCATGACTTGATAATCTTTTGTTCTTTTTCAATATCAGAAAATAGTTTTTGATTATCAAGTTCCAAAGCCTCAATCTTTAAAACTGACTCCTTGAGAGCCAACTGGACACTTTGTAAATCATTCAGTTGTGGTTTAACGTTGTTCAGTTCAATTAAGATAGTGTCAAGATATCTTTCACTATCAGCTCTTACAGTTTCCACAAAAGCTAAATCACCACTTAATGATTCAGCCAGGTCCAGTTTCAGTTCAGGGTCAACCTGGTTATCATAGTCACATACCTTTTTCAAGATGATGTCCACCCATCTTCCAGTGATGACATCTTCTTTTGCCACATGTTGCTATTGATCTTCCAAGGCCATGAAACACATGTCCCTTTCCTCTTCTTCATCAGCTGATGAGTCATCAGAGTACTCCCATTTTCCCTCAGTTTGTGCCATTAAGCACTGATCCTTTTCCTTTTCCATGGATAGGAGGGCAATCTGGGCCTTAAGCTTCTTGTATTTAGCTTTGTAGCTATCATCAGGCCGATTGAAATTAGGGACAGGGGGGCCAGTTTGGTTGTTCAACTAACTAGATCTGCATTCCTTCATAAAGTGACCTTTCTTACCACACTTATAGCATGTAAGATTGGTCTTATCCAGAGAGCTGGAGCTGGAAGCATTGTTTGGGCCATTAAATCTTTTAGATTTATGCTTAAACCTGTTAAAGGTTTTAGCAATCATGGCGACCAGATCATCATCGTCAGTTTCATCACAACCATCACTGATTTCAGTGGTCAGGCCAGAGTTCAAGAAACTGTTTAACATCTCCTTCATTGAGTGTGCCTGGACACTCTCTGTAGACATTAAGGCAGCACAAGGTCGCTCAGGTACACTAGCAACCTTGGAACTCTGGGCATGGTTCATGGCATCTTGCTCAGCCACTAGTCTTGCAGCATTATTATCTTCAGTGAATCTGAAGGCTCCATAGAGCGATGCAAGAGTATGGCTGTGCAAGGTTTTACCTTGTCTCAAGACAAGAACCATGTTTTCCCATTTGGAAGGAAGAATATCACAAAACTTCTCAAGAAGAATATCCTTATCCTTCTCTACACCCAAGCCTCTCAGCTGATTAATGAGGCTAGAAAATCTGGTGTATGTACCAGTTAGACTTTCATTGGGTAAGGCAAAGAAGGATTCATACTTCTTGTTCATGGCAACTTTCCTGGTGACAATAGTGTCATCACCTCCTTCAAACTGAATAACTAATTCATCCCACATTGACTTTGCACTGGGGAACAACACAAGTGTTAGAATTAGATCTTCAGGGACAGCTCCAAGGATCATGTTCTTGAGTCTGGTGTCCAGATCAACAAGTTTACGATCCTCATCAGACCAATGGTCTTCGAGCTTTTCTCTTGAACCTCTTCTTCCAGTTGGATCTAGAAGAGGACTTACCCCAAGAGACATGGGTATATATGGTCCATCCTTAAGGATTTTCAACATATACCTCTCTATCCCACCAAAATGCAAAAGCATTCTAGCCTTCCATGTACCAAAAGTCTCACTGTTTCCATCAAATTTTGGAACAGGAGGGTTAGAATAATGTACATGGACGTGGTTTGGGGCAGTAGGAGGAGGAGGGTTAGTAATTAGATCTTCAGGGACAGCTCCAAGGATCATGTTCTTGAGTCTGGTGTCCAGATCAACAAGTTTACGATCCTCATCAGACCAATGGTCTTCGAGCTTTTCTCTTGAACCTCTTCTTCCAGTTGGATCTAGAAGAGGACTTACCCCAAGAGACATGGGTATATATGGTCCATCCTTAAGGATTTTCAACATATACCTCTCTATCCCACCAAAATGCAAAAGCATTCTAGCCTTCCATGTACCAAAAGTCTCACTGTTTCCATCAAATTTTGGAACAGGAGGGTTAGAATAATGTACATGGACGTGGTTTGGGGCAGTAGGAGGAGGAGGGTTAGTATTTACATTTTGAAAAGGTTGGGCATTAGTATTCAAGGGGGTTTCACCTGAACCAGAACCATCTCCACCTTCAGTAGTGTTCATCTTAGCAGATCTAGGCAAGTTTATTAGCCTTCTGCTCTGATACCACTTATAAGTCCCAACTCAATAGATGGCACTACCTGAAGACACCTCTATGTCGATGGTGGAGTTACTTTGCAATATAAGTCCTGAACTGGAGACGACCAGTTACAGAGAGTATATACCAAGTTCTAGATAGATTACTTATTAAGTGACAATAAGTAAAGAACAATGCAATAATACAAATAACTTGTAAAGTAAATTGGTGAGACAATATGTAATTTTCAAGTGTAATTTATTTATTGATGTTAAATAAATTACAAGGTTGTTGCGGAACCAAGATAATACAAGAATGTAAATATCCTAACAACCTATGAACTACAATTGATCTACACTCAGAATTTCTCAAAACAATCGAAACACTTAAAGTTGTGAAATGTTCCTTTTTTACGATTAAGAGAATATTGCACAAGTTCACCAAGAATATTGCAGGTATGCAAAGTGTGAATTCCTTCGAAGTGTGTTCGAAGAAGTTATATTCTTGTTGTGCAATGACTTGTATTTATAGGCAAAGTTAACATTGGGATGTTAACTTTAGCCGTACAAATGTGGTTGAGAGCATTTAAGGAATAACATTTAATTCCTTAAAATGCAGTGTAAAGTTGCAGTATAAAGCAACTTTATTCAACCAGCTTTATGTACCTTTTGTATTTAAATAATAAGATAAATCTTATTATCCGGGTAAAAGGACATAAAGCACAAAAGTCAATTCCTCGTAATCAGTGTAAAGCTTTGTAAGAGCTTTCCACTGATGGTCTCCAGTTTGTAACTGACTAGAATGTCAACTGGGCTTCGCTGCCATTGCCATTCTCTATCTTCCATTTGTTGTCTTCGACTTCAACTGGAATGATTCTTCAACTGGTCAGTTCTCAACTGGAGGAAGTCTTCAGTTGCGTTGACTGTACGGTTCAACTGGACTTCAATATATTTCTGGACAAATCTTCTGGGTCTCCAGTTCACTGGACAGTTTCACTGGGTCTCCAGTTCACTGGACAGTTTCACTGGGTTCCAGTTCACTGGACAGTTTACTGGGTCTCCAGTTCACTGGACAGTTACTGGGTCTCCAGTTCACTGGACAGTTTCACTGGGTCTCCAGTTCACTGGACAGTTTACTGGGTCTCCAGTTCACTGGACAGTTTCACTGGGTCTCCAGTTCACTGGACAGTTTCACTGGGTCTCCAGTTCAACTGGACAAAGTTACTGGGTCTCCAGTTCACTGGACAGTTTCACTGGGTCTCCAGTTACTGGACAATCTTCTGGGTCTCCAGTTCACTGGACAGTTTCACTGGGTCTCCAGGTGCAACTAGAGACTGGCCAGTTTACCAGTAAACTGGTCCTAACATGATGCAGAGCTCAAAGTCACTGGATACTGTGATGTTGGATTTCAGACTCATAAAGATGATACAAAATCTCATTCGGGATACGTCTTCGTTTTAAATGGAGGCACGGTGGATTGGAAGAGTGATAACGCTAAAATTATACATATTTAATTAAGCGTTATCTGGTCTTTTTAAAGAATATTTATACACATTTGATCATGAATGAATGTTTTTAGATACTTATTACTTGCATAAGTGTTTTGTAGGTAAAAATAAAGATTGAACAAGAATCGGTGAAGAAACGGATCAAAAACAAGTCAAACGGAAAAGAAAGTCAAAGCTGCAATAAAAGACAAAATAGGAAGACCTCGACAGAGGGAACCAGACCTCGTTAGAGGAGGACCTCGACAGAGGGAGAAAGACCTCGTTAGAGGTCGACCTCGACAGAGGATTTTGACCTCGTTAGAGGGACGTGCAGATTCAGCTTTTTGAATTTAAGTCTCTCGTCGTTTGCGCATGATTTGATAAGACAGTACGTAATGGCACTGTTGAAGACTAGTGTTATTCATCTTAGTGGGGAACATGCTACCCTAACAATAATATCATAGTGATAAGGCTCGTTTGCTTTCCGTGGCTATAAAACGAAGACGTGATCGAAGATGAAGAGTGTGCACCGGGGGGATCCAAAGCCTTGTTACTACTCCCATTTCTCTTCAGTTACTGCACCAAAACCACCATACTTCACCACCCACAAAACAATTTTACGTTACCATAGCTCCGTTACCAAGTTACCATTAACATACGCAAGCTTTCGGTTTCGTCTCGGTTGCATATCACAAACACCAACACCTCTACTTTAACTTTCAATCACAAACAGTTCCTAAACACCGCCAAAACAGTTACCCAAAGTCTCGTAAAGTTTCGTTGATCCATATTCAAGTTACCATTAACGACCGCGAAGCTTTCGACTTTGTTTTAACTCTTGTTCTCAAAACACCAATACCTCAAATCACTTTGTTACTATATTATTAATCATTTAAAGTGTGTTGTAATGTCCATAAGGTTACTTTGTTAATTCTTGTGCATCCGCTTACAACAAGTCTACGAAAGTAAACATGGTTCTATTTGTATGATATTTCTACGTCGAAGTTGTGTTATAATAGTTGTTACATATTGGGTTTTGATAATTCTATTCCCATGAAAAGTATCATGAAGTTTTGTTACTGTTCGTTCATACGCATGTAAGCATGCGTTGTTTTCTCGCAAGGTTTTCGAAATAGTCTACGGATTGATTATTAAAGTTTTTAGTTGATTCAAGTAGTTAGATAGCTAGACTGGGATTTAGTCTAGTTGTGTTAAGAAATAGAATTATTATTAGTTGCAACAATAGCTATTTTAAGTGACATGAAATAGTTAGTTTGGTGCATAGTCGAAAGGTAGATATTCATATAGAAGTTGAAGAAGAAAGAACACGAGACTAGCTCTTATGTTGACTTTCACAAGTCAAAATTGCAAAGGTAATTAATCTTCCATCCAGGAGTCTTTTCTACATATTTAGTTTAAATAATTGGATCCGTGACAACCCAATTATATAATGATTTTGTGTAAGGTCAAAGGTTCCAAATGGTTTCCAAAATGCTAAAAAGGATTTTCTCAAATTCAATGGCATTCTTAAAACCAGTTTAATTATTGTTAATGTTTTCAAATGGATCACAAGTAGTTGATAAGCAACGTGACAACTCGGTCACAAAACCCCCACTTTTCTAGATTAAACATAGTACTATTATTAAGATTGATAAGCTAACGTTTTCCCTGTGTTCGATCCTGGACTTACTGGTAACTATATTATAAACAACAAGGTACACTGCCTGTGTGTAATAGTCTAGATATTGGTATAGCCTAGTTTTATAAATTTAAAACTTGGTTGATTTTCATGAGCAAAAAGATTAATTAAAAGTAAAGAGAAAATTACACATCAAAGAGCAAGAAGCAAACCACAGTTGTTATGTCTGCGACAGAGTCTGAGTATATTGCCGCCTCAGATGCCGCCATGGAAGCAGTCTGGATTAGAAAGTTTATTTATGGGCTTAACGTGATACCCTCAAATAATACACCTTTAGATATGTATTGTGACAATACTGGTGCAATCATCATTGCTAACAAACCCGGAGTTCAGGAAGGTGCCAGACATTATCAAAGAAGATATCATTATGTTCGTGAGCAAATCGAACTAGGTGAAATCAATTTACTCAAAGTTCACACAGATTATAACTTAGCTGATCCTTTTACAAAGGCATTGTCAAAAGGAAAGCTCGATAAGCATGCCAAGGGCATAGGACTTAAATTAGCTAGTTATATCATGTAAATCTGTGATTGGTATTTGGATAAGGGATGTTGAACAATTATTATTTTAATAGTTGAATTAAAGTACTTGGTATGTTTGTTTTCATTTCAATATATAATTGTATCCTATATTTGCATGTTTAAATCCATGAATATTTAATATTCTAAATGTCCATTGTCGATTAACTATATGGGAATATAGTTAAACTAAGACAAATCTGAGTGATTGGTAATATTCTTAAGAATATTTGAAGATGGTCCTACCAAACTCACATGATATCCATAAGATGCATATTGGACTACCCCACTTAACGAATCATCACTTTATGGATCGGCGTCATTAAGTGAAATTCATGAAATTGTTGCTTTATTTATCCTTAGACTTGAGATACAAGCATGTTATGCATGTATGGATTGCATTTTCTTGATATAGTTCTTACTATCCTGAATAAGGTAGTAACAAAGGGCTATTTTTAGAAATGTAGTGAAATGACATGACTAACACGTGTAGTCAAAATAGGATTTGTTCCTTCAACTTGCAATTGAAGAATGATACCATTTGGCGCCCTCATTGATTAATTAAGATGTTTGTATGACCATACCCAAATGAACTCCAGATGTTGTCTCGATTAATTTGGTAATCTTAATTAGTTGTAGAAATGAGAAACATAATCGTTAAATTATGAAATGACATTGATCCATATTCATAATTAACAAAGGTATCTGAAACAAAGGGATAGTAAACACTGAAATCATTTCAAAATACTTTAAGAAACTATACTTAAATATTTCCGGGAGCATTGGCGTGTTGCTAGACGCTAACCAATGTTATTGCCTTTATATAACATGCTCAAGTGGGAGCTGTTGGAATATGATCACGTTAAATAAACGCATGTCCGGAAAATATTTAAGCCTACGGGGTCACACGAAATGACACGTATACTCTATGTAAATATGTTCACGAAAATTATTAATAAACATTCGTTAAAAGTTAAATATATGTTTATTAATTAAATATATTAAAAAGAGAAGGACTTAAGTGAAATTAGGAATTTAGGAAGTTTCCTAATTACCACTAAAGAGGGCCGAAAATTACAAGGCTTGGAAAGCCTTGACTAAACTTGTTCACCAAGTTTAAAACCCTTACAATTATCCCTATATATAGGGGTTAAGGCTTAAGGGTTTTTTCATTCATTCAAATTAATTAGATTTGAAAACCCTAACTATTTTCTCTCCTCTCTCTTTTCTCTTTTCGGTCGACATCAACAAAAGAAAAGGGTTTTGGTTTCTTGCTTAGTTCGACATTAAGGGTTAAAACACAAGGGGTTGTGAGTTCGTAATCGGGTACTAGCATACATATATAGGGGTGTCAAGTGTGCGATCGTAGAGGGGTTTTGCTTTAAACCCTAATCAATAATAATCATCATTATTATTACTATTGGAAGCTAAGCTAAAAGGTACACATTCACTTTTATACTTTGTTAATTAATTATATTACATATGATTTTTCCGCTGCGTTCTCGTGTGTTTGTTCTTGATAAAAGTTATGAAACCTAACACAAGCGGGCTTTGGGAACGAGAGAAGAGAGTAGATAGAAGTGGACTTAGCACCCTTTTGCTTTAGAGTTTTATTTCAAGCTTTAGAAGTACTTATTTTGATTTATCAGGTTGACTTTAGTTTGATTTTGAATAAGATTAACGCCCTTTTCGCCTTTTTAGTCCATTTGATATCATTTTGTATTGTTTAGAAAATTAGGGACGTTACAGTCTCAAAACCGAGTCACTTGTAAGCTTTGATGACCAGGGTATGTTCTATATCCTACACAACAACGCTAGTTAAAAGAGTATTAGAAAGTTCTAATCACTTGAATAGACCTGTTTGAATAAACTTCACACCTCTGAAAATCACCACTATCACCACGGAAAAAGAGAGTCAGTTGTGAAATTCACCACTGTTAGGTTTGGTATAATGGCATGGAAGAAAAACAGCGAAGAACTCATCCAAAGTCCTGATCTTTTAATTCACAGTGGCGGTTTACTCAACTAGAACTTCTCATTAAAGAGAGTGTACGTATTGATGTTGAAATTAATTTAACTTAATCAAGAAACGAAAAGAAACTCATTTAACTTAGTGGTTTTGAATCATTTGTGTATACAATAAAATGAGAGATAAAAATAGATACAATAAAATACAAGTAAATGTTCAATGTAAAAAATGAATAAAAAGAACAAAACAGAAAAAGTAAGGAATAACCAGGAATGCATAAAGGGCTAAGTCAAAGAATATTATGTATAATATCTACCAAAACATACCAACAAAGAAAATGATAAATTCTTCTAAAAATAAGCTTAAAAATCCTCCTAAAATTATAAGAATGTGACATGTGTTATCATTAATTCTCTTTCCTGATTTTGTCTCCTGATTTTGTCACATGTCTTCATCTAATAGTTAAAAGAATTTTTAGGCTATTGATTTAAGAGAATTTATCATTTCGCTTCTAACAATTTGAATACTTGAAGCTCTCTATGAATAACTCCAATTAATAAGCTTAATAATCTCTCTAAAGCTAAAAAAAATAATTGCTTTAAGGTCTTTTACAATAATAAAAAAAAATGCTTGATCTACTTTAGTGATGTTTAATCTCTTAATTTTACAATAATTAGTTTCACAGCTTATCATGTTAGATCTATTTCATCACACTTGAGGAGTCACGGCGCAGCCACATTGACATGTTTTCTAAATTTGTCCCCTAACTCAATAAAGAGCTACGTGGGTAATCATATAATTTAACTTCGAATATTAAAGGGCATTTGTTAGATTGTGGGAAAACATTATACGTGTTCTATTCTTTTTTGAATTGATTTTCCTTAACTAAGTTTTTAGCTACATTATGTGTTTAAATTCTTGGGTTAGTTTAAAATAAGTCATTACTATTCATAATAATGTTTTATGCCGAGCAATATTTAAATACCGGTATTTTAGTTGTATCAGTGTGGTAATCAGTACCGGTATTACCGATATGAGTATATTTATATTTTCATTTTATTAAAAAAATGTTACAAAGCTTATTATAATTTAACGAAAGTAATCAAAATACAATTACAAACCACCCAAAAATAATACAAAATATAAGTTTTAAAGTTTACAAAAAAATAACATCAAAATATCATAAAAATATTTTTAAAAAATTTAAAAAGATAAAAAATGAAAAAAAAAAGTTTTACAATACCGGAAAAATCAAAAAATACCGGCGGTAATGAATAGTAAAAATACCGGACAAAATACCGAGGTATTTGTACAGGAATACCTCTCGTAACCGGTATTACCAGTAGTGCTGATCGCTATATACCGGTATTCAGTGGCGGTACCACATGGGGGGCAAAGGGGGCAAATGCCCCCCTCAAAATTTAGATTTTGTCATGTTATTTTAAGTTTTTCATCGATTTTTGAAAATTTTTTATAGGTTTTTAACATTTTGACCCCTTTTATATTTATTTTTCATGGATTTTTTAATTTTGCCCTCTTAAGAATTTTTTTCTGGTACCGTCTCTGCCGATATTTAGAACATTTATGCCGAGTATCATGATCCATGATGTTGTTTTTTTGATAACACTATAAAGGAGACAAAGGACATAATCCAACCAGGATCCCAACCTTATCCTAATTTAGAAATCAGAAATAAACTTAAACAAACCAAAACAAGATTTTTATTTGGAGACCTGTGACATGATCCTGAAAAGACATGTTACCAAACATGCCATTATTGCTTTACAAATAGAAAAAGAATGATAAAAAGTATAGAGAATATAGTAACAACTTTAAAAACAACCTCATCAAACAAGGAAAACAACAATAATAACAACAAGATCCACCTCGAACACCCCTCCCCAATTCTCTCCCTCTCTCTCTCTCTCTCTCTCATCAAATCTTAACATATTTTTAGAGAGAGAAAGCTTGAAGAATCTAGATACAACCTCAAAATCAAAGACCCACAAAAATCTTGCAATCAAGTTTCAAACTTTATTACTTAAAAAGAAAAAGAAAAATGAAAGAACAACAAAATCAAGAACATGAGCCCAATTGGTTTTCAAAGTGGGAAGACCAACTTCCTAAACCTGAAGAACTTATACCCATTTCTCAAACCCTAATTACACCTGATCTTGCACTTGCTTTTGATATCATTGGCAGTACTTCTCAGAATAACCCACATCAGATTCATAATATAAGTCATCATAATATGAATAATCATCAACAGCTTTCTACCCCATCATCTCAGCCCAATTCAGGGGAATTCGATTCGTCTGAGCTCGGTGGAGACGAGCCGGCCCGAACCCTGAAAAGGCCAAGACTCGTGTGGACTCCACAACTGCATAAAAGATTTGTGGATGCAGTTGCTCATTTAGGTATTAAAAATGCTGTTCCTAAAACTATAATGCAGCTTATGAGTGTTGATGGGTTGACCCGCGAAAACGTTGCCAGTCATTTGCAAAAATATAGACTTTATTTGAAAAGAATGCAGGGTTTGTCTACTGGTAATGGTGGGGGATATGGGTCGGGTGGGGATTCTGCTACTGATCATTTGTTTGCGAGTTCCCCTGTACCGGCCCATTTCTTGCATCAGGGTAATGTGAATTCGGATAGTTTCTTGCCGTATATGCCGGCTGCTGTACTTCAACAGCAGCAACAACAGCAGCAGATGGTTGGGGTTGCAGGGCATCAGCATCATCTTCATAGACATTTTGGGTCGGCGATTTTGAGTAGGCAGATGAGTCAGGGTGTTCATAGGGTTGGGACTCCGATTCATGGGTCGTATGTGGATGATTTGGAATCTGGGAAGGAGAAAAAGGCTTTGACTTTGTTTCCGGTTGGAGATGATTAAATTGTGGGTAAATTTTCTTGATCTTTGTTATCTATACTGTGTTTATGAAATTGAGCATAAGTTCTTGTAAGTTAGGGTACTTGTAGGTTAGTTATTAAGTATTGGGTCTTCGTTAAAAGTGCAAATCCATCCTTAGTTGTTTCTGTCGTCTTACTGTGTAAACGGGTCAAAGTTCTGTTCAAATGAGCTTCTTGGTATTGCATTTCAGTTATGAAAATACTATATGCCAGTGGTGAATAACTCCAGTCCTTGTTCCCAAACTAAGATTATTGAAGTTGAGTTATTTGGTCAATTGGACTAGCCTAGAGAATATGAAGTTGTATCCTCCCTGCTAGGATTCAAAATGAAATGTTGCTGGTATATCTGTATATGATCATGGGAAATATGTGGCTAGAAGAGTTTGATGAGCACTTGTTGGGTTAAGATGACATTCCTGATTAGCTTAGAGATGGTAAAGGAAGATTATGCCCGGCAAATGTCTTTTTGGTGGAATGAGAGTACCGAGAATGGCGCCATTTGCCACATATGACGTTGAAACTACGTATTTGTAGCTATTTTACTTCTCTTGTTATTGAGTTTTATATATGAAAAGATGACCTTGCTTTTATTGTAAATTCCAGGGTTTCTGGTAGACTCTGAAACTGGTCTGCAATCATATAATTCATAGAAAAATATTGAATAACCTTGTATTAGTTATAACAATAATAATTTGTATGTGAATGTGATGTAACAAATCTATTAAATTTCCTTCAGTGGTAGATGTCTCTCTATAAGTTGTTATATGTGTATGGTGTGTTAATAGGCAACACGTATAACTTGCATTTTAACATGTGTAGTCCTTAAATTCCCATCATAGATGGATTCTGTAAATGTTCATCAAACTGTGTTACCCTGAACAAGCCTCTTTTGGTAGTCGACTTATAACTTATACACTTGAACATTATCATATAATAGAGCAAAGCTTTCCAGTTTCCACTAAATTCTGTTAAAACCACAATTTCACTAGAATCGGTTACAGCCTTTTAAGGAGTTTATGGTTCTCCTAGCAGGATGAAGCAAGCTCATTGATACCTAATAATAATATCTTAGATGTACTTGCAAGTATTCCGAAGTCATTATGTGGTCAGGCGCAACATGGCTTCAACACTCATCCGGTCATCAATTTTACATGAGGAAAGTAGAATGGTTCTAATATGATTCCTCTTTTGCACTCATCAGCAGTCAAAAGACCACACATAATTTGTTAAACCACAACTTGCAACCAGAATCACAAATAAGATATGTTGATGGATTATTCAGTAACATGTTCGTTTACTGCAAATCAATTTTCTTGTGGGAGAAAGGGAAATCAAGAGAAATAACAAATTCATTATTCATGTATAATCATGGGAGAGTTGAACTAGCTATCAAAAACAATCAAATGATTACATTGTCATACTTACTCATGATAATTAAATCATCATTACATAACCAAGCTCCTATATTACATGGTTTGAACTCGAAATGAACTCTGATTCAATGGTCATTTAACCAAAGGGATCATCAACAACTTCGTTTCGCTAGATTTACAATGAACTAAAGAATGAATGGGGGTTTATGGTATACAAAAACTAATAGTACATTACCAAAATCAAGTATTGAGTTCTATAATTTGAACCTCCAACTATAAATTAAGTCATCATTAGATGATTGCCCAGAACTTCTTTTGGCAAATTAATACCGGTTCTGATACTCTTTGTTGATTTTCCAGGACATGTGGAGTAACCTCCCAAAGAAACTTCGGTGCAAGATCCCTTATTCTTGATATAGTGGATTCATCATCTCTAATAATGATAAAACCCTGTGTAGAAGTACAAAAGTGTAAACAATCAGAGAGGCATACAAAGGTAATTTTAAGATTAAAATGACAGCAGAAATAAAATTTACCTGGGGTCGTACAAGACGGTCCATCTCTAGCATGATATCCTCCAATGAGCAACCAACATCGTGGTGGTTTCTGTAGTGAGTGAAGAGATAACTTGCATGCAGCAAATCATATGTGCGTGGATAGGATGAAAATGGCTCACACCTACATATGGCAAGGTAAACTCGTCTCACAGCTATTAATTATACAGAGCAATTTGGAGGTGGCAATTTCACCTGTTCTATGGCTAAATGGGTCTATTCAGAATTAATTTGCCTTAGCAGGTCAAATGGGTACTTTTTTATTTATGTAAAATAGCTACAATAAAAATGGGTTGAAACTTACCCAAAAGTATAAATCAGAATACAGAAAACCTCCAAAACCACTTTATTTCAAGGTGTATCTTAGGTGTTCTCTACCAAGTGTGTGGGTTCAGGTCACAAATTTGGAAAAAAGGTGTAAAGCAGGTATAAGGTGTGTGAGTTTGCTGATTAAAACAAAATATCATGGAAAAGAAAAGAAAAAAAGTATTTGTGACCATACCCATTTTGACCCACACTAAATTTTTTCATCTTACCCAACACAACGCGACCATTTGGCCACCTCTAGGCTCTAGCTATCACTATAAACATATCTGGTGACCTTACTTGAATCCTATTTTGACTCACCAATCATGAAAAGCACCAATTAGACCCCGGGCATAAATAGAAGACAAAGTCTCATTCGATGTTGCAGGGACTACATTCATCACCCAAACAGGCCAAGTACTAAATGCAACTGCAAATCCACCATTAAGGGCGTTCATGTCCATAACATTTCGAACTGACGTCTCATCAGCGTCCATCAACCTCCAATAATGACGAACTTGATCTTGCCAGTAGAGCGTATCGGCAAGAAACATTTCCTGAGTGATACCTGCAACCAACATAATATGATTAACCAACTAAGCTAGCATAAGGAGTGTTTAGGTGTGCTTTGGAAGTGATTATAAGAACTGAACAATCACAATCAAATATTTAGCTGTACTAAAAAGGGCTACAGAAGTCATAATGATCAAATAACCTGAAGTTTGAGTGTGTTTCGACTATACGAGTAATTAAAAGGTTAATGATCAATAGGGACATATTTGCAAAAACAAATTTGTGATGTTTCATGAGAAGATGTAAAAACTAAATCGAGTGTTTGATAGTCTATCGACGGTCTAATAACCAGGTTAAGTGAAAGGTAAACAAAATTCTATTCTAATCTTAAATAATCAGTTTTCTTGCAGCTGTTATGAAACTCATTCCTCAAAACTGATCATTTGACCCATAATCAATTAGTTAATGATAAGCCATTAAAAGTCAGAATTGTGGACGAACCTATGTCATTGAGACTTTCTAAATATACTGAATGACGTTGTGGGATAGGAGGGAGTTTCTGAGACTCGGAGCCCGTAGTAATAGGTGTAACACAGTCCCTCAATGGTGTTTTCCATGACGGTTTATTATTATCCACTGAATCACAAATCTTCACAAGTGTCTGCTCTGCATTGCTTTGAAGACAAGATTGACTGGCATCCTTTATCCATATTGCTGTTTGAACTTTCCTGGCAATAAGCTTCCAGCACATTGCAGAAGTTATGTTCACCAATTTATCCCAAATCAACGGAAAATCTTTGTCCTTTCTATAAGCCGGAGGGGCTGAATATACAAAATAACCATTTGGCCGAAGAAGTCGGTTAATTTCTTTTAAAAGAATGCCATCTGTACATTTAATTCAAAAATCATAATTAAAAAGACTTCAACTTGCTCACATTTTGTTTATAAGAACGGATATAATGCAACAATTACCATTTTCATGCCAATCAACACGACACCTTGAACAGTGAACCATTTCAAATGAGTTACTGGGATATGGTAACTGTTTTGTAGCTAGAGCGGATATCATAGCACCAATTCCCCGCTCCAATGCAAACTGAATTTGATTTTCATGACCATCTTTTGGAGCAAATGACATTGTTTGTATATTAAACGGAAGAAGATAAGCAGAGAAACTAGCAACCCCGCAACCAACATCAAGAACTTGATAAACCCCGGATGAACGAAGATCGCCAGTCTCATTGGTCGTCATATTCCCTAATCTGCACAGAACTGTAACTTATAATTTTGCACATATAGAATAAAAGTAACTTTCAGTCTTGACGTAATTCAGTAAATTTAGCCTTATTATAAGAACCTTGGCTGATTAATCAGCGCCCTACACATTTCTGCCCTGAGTCTCATTAAGAAAAATGCAAGATCACGTCATAGTGTTTGATAGACATGTTCTTTATACGTATTCGATATGTTTGAGCTCTTTCCATTGAATAGATAAGGGGGGTTTAGATTTACTAATGAATGAGTCAATTTGGTTCATTTTATATCTCAAACAGGCCTAATCAATGACATTTAGCAAAAATGTGTGTGTCAAACAGGTTGAAAGCAGCCCAAAGTCTCTTTCTAATGCATAGAATCTCCTATATTATTTATTTCAAAGATTTATTGTTTAACTTACAATCATACTTGACGTATTAAATATTTTCTGGAACAGTCTCTCTACCCGCAGGTAGGGGTACTACTGTCTACATCTCATCTCCCCTATACCCTGCTCATGCCAGAATCAGGTATCGTTGACATTGACAGTTTAACACTTAATGTATTAACTAGTTATGGAAAGAAATGGATAAAGGTGCTCACATGTCAAGCCTACGTTACCCGTTTTAATCCATACTGTAAATGACAAGTTTCAACCTGAATCCACCAGCCCACCCATCTTGCCACCTCTAGTTTAAGCTGATTATTGTGATGGAACGTCACAATAAGTCAAGAATCGGTAAAAGTGACCAAGATTATAACTTTCTCGTTATTAAGGGACAAAGCACTCTTTCAAACTACTTTAGGGTCAAAGCAATTAGCTACGGCGAAACAAGTACTCTATAAGTCACGGTAACCAATTTATAAGCACGCCTTCTAACACATCCCTCGTTAACATATGCAAAACAAACGTCAAGATAGATTTATACATAACACAACCTAAAAAAAGGAAGCGGGTAGGCTATACCTCTCAATGTATTCAGTAGCTCCATGTTTAAAATGGGTACCACCTCCCGGAAACCACCACAATTGATCCTTCTCGTGCACCCAATTTTGCCCTCCTTTAACTTCAGAAAGACGTGTATGATTAACGTTACTCCTCCATACATAGTCTCGACTAGTTGGCCATCTCACTGGTATCTTGTAATCATTTGGTGGCGGTATCAAACAAAACAATCGTCTTTCCAATGGAGGGCAATGTCGTTCTAAATCTTCTCGTTTTGAAAGATCCAAACTTGGAAGTAATTCTTTGATATATGAAGGATCATGACAAGGAATATACTCATTATATTCTATAGGGCATATGTTCATCCCAGTTTCTAGAACTACTAGTGGTGAACGTCGATGAGTAAGAATAACTCTATTACTAAATGTAGAATCACCTGCAAGCGATAAATTCAATTAATGCATATAAAGTTTCGATCTTTGAAAACAAATCAAAAAATTTGAAATACCTTACTTCTAATTTGTTATTTTTAACAATGTGTAGCTTCACTTAGTTATTACTAATATATGATTCAACAAATTTTCACAATCTATTGCAAAACGTAAGATTATCTACAAGCATAAAACGTTATCCAATGCAAGTAAAGTTACTAAGGTAGAATCTTTGAGCACTAATCAAGAATCTTGATTCTCAATTTTCTTCTTTAGTCTTACAATGTGTAGCATATAACAAGTTAACAGATGAGGTTTCCTATTCAAACTACCCGGAAATGGCGAGTATTTTGACTCTACATAAGTAACTGCAGTATTTCTGTGGTGAACCACTTCCTAGAGTTGCCGGCTCAAAAAAAACATTAATCTTAGGTGTGCATTTTCCTGGCCACCCTCATGATGCTAGCTAATGAGATTTGAAACTGGGACCAATTTATAGAACATCAGGTTTCCTGACCACTAGTCTCACAATGTGTAGCATAACTCAATTTATTTACTAAATCATATATCAAGTAATAATCTTTTTACACTAATTAGCCCAAAAATGGGATCTCCACACACACCCATCTCATACTCTAACTAAACTCACAAAAAAAAAAAAAAAACATGACCTATTGCCCATTATCCTCAAGAAACTACAAAAATCCAAATAATATCATAGATTTTGACACTAATTTACTTAAAAATAAATTTTAAATTTTAAGAAAAGGGTACCTGGTGAATTGGGTGATAAAGATGCAGAATTGTTGAAAGCAAATTGATGATCATCAACATAAAGTGAAGATTTATGGCCAAAAAAAGTGCCAGTGTAGAAACAAGCAATCATAACAAGAAGAACCAACAGCCCTGACTTCAAATCAAAAGATGATGCAATAATCCCACCACCCATTTTGATGTCAGTGAATGTGTTTATCAGTTGTTATTATTGGGATGTGATTTCATGAGATGGTTGTCGGCTGAAGAGATCTTGGTGTGAGTGAGTCTGTCACTTGGAAGTTGGAGGCCTTGTTAGCTCACCTTTGAGAAGAACAATCCTAATATTTTATTGGGGTCGAAATATAGATACAGATCTGGTATAAACATAAATTTTGTGTTTTTCTTTTTCTTTTTCGTTTATATTTTTTCTTTTAAGATTGGAGTTAAAATATTTTATAGGGAAAAATCTATAAAAAGATGAGAATATTTTTACTTAAAATTCTTAATCGATGAAACCTATTTAGTTTTTGACTTTTAAAAGGATTTAATTTTTAAAAAGTTTTTAATAAAGGTAATATTGTTAGCTTTTAACGTCAAATTTACGTTAATTGTCAACTTGACGTGTCACGTCATAAAAATGTCCATGTGGACTATTGACATGGCTTTACATGTCATCATCTTCTTCAACGATATTTATCCCATGAAAATCCAGTAAATATTCTGACAAAGTTCTATTAAAAAATCATGAAGTAATAATACCACTAAACATTTTGAGTGGTAAATATTTAGTTTTATGCACGTCATACCAATAACAATTTAACTTTCATTGTTCTCTCCTCCCAACTACTATTGAAGGTTACTTGTTAAATGAGTTTTTCTTTGAGTGTGTATGTATAAAAGCTTATAAGATAGGAAAAAATCAAAAAAATTTCATTATTAAGAAACATCAACAAAAGAAAACGTCTCTCTCTAATCTGTGAGTTCTCATCTAATGTGTGTACATATAATGTCAACTCTATATTAACTTGTAAAAAAAATTGGAAAACTAGTTTAAAAAAGATTTTTATTCAAAGTTAAACTTAAGAGGTCCTGACCAAATTGATAATAATTATTCCATAATAATTTTTGTTAACCACACTTAAAAAAAAAAACAATGGAGAACTCTAGCCTCGATATCTACTCATCTCATCTGAGTCATATGATGCCAGTACAATACCTCTATCATAATCCCCGCATGATAGAATTGTTTTTTTTAGTTAACCACACTGGCATAAGTATCAACTGAATCAAGGAACACCGGTTTAAGATAAGATATTGAATTTTTGTGTTTAATTATGTTGACCAAATTAATTCGATGACATCAAACATTGAATTGAACCTAACCAGCCAGTTTTTAATATCGACATCGTTTATGTTCTTCATCATTACTAATGGAACAAAATCCATAACAACTAACTATCATTCAAAGGCTCGCTCAACTACAAAAACACGTACAAACATATACAAACAAAAAAGAAAAAAACAGAACAAATACAGAATGTCAAAAACCCGAGCCTACTAATTATGCTCTAAAGAGGGATTTTAAAGATCGACTTTCTTCTTCTTTCGTTTCTGGACCGGAACCATTCTTCTCGGCAAAGAATCACTAGATATTTTTACCTTGTTGTAATTATCATTCAACTTCTCGACAGAACTTCGTACACTCAAAATCGTTTCAAGAGGTTTACCGTCGTCTTCTTCCTTAGCATTCACGGGAAGAGATGGATGGTCTTTAATTGTGTCGAGGAAATCTGTAGGGAAGAAGTAAAATTGTTGAAGGCCTGCCATAAATTGTTGGTTGGAATATTATTGGTCGAAAAAAATAAGGTTTAGAATGTGAATAGTTTAAATAGGGTCATAAGTTTGTATAGAGATGAAGAAAAAGATTTGAGATGGATATAAGTAGACATTATTGGGAGGTAATGTGTTTTTTTGCCTTGTGCTTAACGTAAAAGTCAGAGACTTCGAATCTTCTTCTCTTGTTGTGGTCCTTGTTGGCTTCGTGTTGACCGCCTTTTAATTTGTGTTTCCATAATAAAATTCATAAAAGTCCATACCCATGTAATAAAAACTACTCCCTCCGTCCCATTTTAATTGTCCTATTTTGACTGGTCAAGTCTTTTTCTCCCGACTTTGACTGTAAATATCTTTGTTTGTGCTACATATTAGTTGATGAAAGTTATATCAATGAAAAGTTCATTTAAAACTCTATCAATTCGTATATGTTATATCAAGTGTTATATAACACAAATAAAAATATTTACAGTCAAAATTGAAAGAAAAAGACTCAAAAAGTCAAACTAGGACACTTAATATGGGACGGATGGAGTATAAGGTTATTAAAAACTTAAGCTAAGTGATATAAATAACAAAACCCTAAAATCAATTTTAGTTCGGTTTTAATTAACTTGGAATAAAACCACTAACCAAATTGATGAGAAGTATATACGGTTTGATTCGGTACATGTTTTGTAAGATGAAAGTTGGGTCATATTCGGCTTCACGGGTACGTTAAATAGGTTGATGAGTTACATATTTGAACCCGACCCATTCAATAATTGTGTCGAAGAGTTAAACCCAAACCCAACCTACTAAATAAACAGCGTGTGTCTACTTGTTAAACCCATTTTAAATCAAAATCTATTTGATACAAGTTAAAAATACTTTAAGTTAGTCACCAAGAAATGTCTATTTTCTTAAATTTAAAATCAACTTTTATCATCTGAATTGTATTGTAATTATTTTAACTAACGTGATTTTTCACAAATATGAGAAATGATGAGTTTAATGAGTGACAAAAAGTTATAATTGTATATAATCATAACTTTTAAAAACTACGATCTGAAATGCATTTAAGTTTAACTTTAAACATGCATGCAACTTCAACTAAATGAATGAACACAATTGGTGCTCTTGTGTCTTGTCTTATGAATGGTTGAGTCGTCTTAAACAGGGCAATACATAAAAGACTTTGTAACCGAAACCTACTTATTTTTTATTTTTCCTTTTCCTATCGTAGCATACATTTTCGCCATTTCAAACGGGCGTTTCGAATGACCGGTAGACTAACATCGTCATACAATCTCATCAAATACAAAGCTAAAAGATTACTAGGTTCTTCTCTTACTTAATACTCTGTTGATATAACATGATACGAGTAGAAAAGTAATTAAACTAATACCATCCTCATTCAACATATTGTCGATAAACGCGACAAATGATTTACAAAGTAGAAAATTAGTAAGTTCTTCTTCTAGAATTTGCAATATTCATTTCGCCAATTGTGTTCCTTGTTTCTAGAATTATACACAATAGTCGAAATCAAAGTCAACTTTGTCATATATAATTGGTCAATATCGCTCTTTAATGAAGACCAAATGGACCGTCTTTATTCATGTGGACATAAATATTTCTTGATCTCTTGGTCGAGTGATGGTAAATAAGTTTTAGACATAAAAATAAATTTAAAGACTTAATCATTTAGTTTGTGTAATGTATCTTTTCTCTCCTTTCATGCTTCATCATTGATTTTATCACATGTACTTATCATTGTTTTATCATTGATTTTACCAATTACCATATGTATTTATCTTAATATTAGGTCTATATATAAGATTATATATATTAAGCTTATTTTTAGTGTCCTTGTTATCTACTTATTATTTATTCATTATTGTTTTAATAATGAGTCAACATTATTGGCTCATTATAAACCATTCATTATTATGTAAACTAACTAAGGCCTTGTTTCTTTATTACTTAATAAACTTAATAGTTAAGAACTTAATCATTCAGTCAAATTGTATGTTTCTTTTTTGACTTAATAAACAAAAATAACCGTCAATTACTTATATTTTACTTAATACATACATACATTCTTAATGTATTCAGCCACTTAATACACTCAGCACTTAATGACTAAAAAAGGAAACGGGTCCTAAAAGGTCAAAAACTTTTTTGACATTTTTTAGTAGGTTAAATGGTAGCTTAGCTATGAATTACAGATGTTGTAAGGACTTAGTTACTGATTAATGGTAAGCGGTATTTTTTAATGTGATGATGTCATGGACTAGTTACTGGTTAATGTTTCTAATGTGATGATGTCATGGACTAGTTATTGGTCACTCATGAATGGGGCATTGTGACAGATTTAGGTTGTGTTTGATAGCCACTGAATGGCATGGTTCAGTGTCCAATGATGAATCGGTCAGTGTTCATGGTGTTTGTTTAGGAGATTAAATAGAATATGAACTGAACGAATGATGACAAAGTCTTCTGAATCATTCCGGCTCAAAAGTGAAGCCAAACCATTCAGCATGTACACTTTACCTATATACCCTCTATATATGTAGAACTTTTTTTCGATCAGAGTTCTTTTTTCCTTTTTTTTAACACGTAACAAAAAATCTAGTCAAACTACAATCATTTGTTTTTCTTTAAATCTTTAATATTTCAAAAGTACGTTGTAAGCAAATTATTATCTATAATATTATATTATACATATATATAATATTTCTTTGTGTGTAGTATATATGTAAAAAAAACTAGAACACCTTTAACAAAATTATCCGAGTCAGCACGTATACAAAAGGTTAGAATGGTCATTTTCTATCATTCAGATTATCCATTTCAGAACGATATCAAACATATTTTTTCATTCAGAACCAAATTCGTTCAAAAACCTTGAACCATTCAGACTTTAGAATCATTCAGCACTAAATCATTCTGTGTTATCAAACACAGCCTTAGTCTTTTCATTTATTTCATTGGTAATATCATATCAATATCACATCGGAAACTGACACAACATTATTAATAGTTTTCATTTCATTCTTTTGTTTCCAAAGTTTAAGAGGATGATTAGAAAAAAAAATCTATAAAATAAATATATTATATTAATATATAAAATTTACATTAATAAAAACATTACATTGTAATAAAAATATCGTCTTCGTTTTCTTATAATTTTTCAAGCCTTTTTTCTTTATCTCTTCTACTTAAATCCTCAAAATTTCGTTTATTGAACAATTCCAATCATGTACAATTCACAAACTTTTTCATTTCTAATATCATGAAGAAAAAAAAAGTATGTAATAAAGAGTATGTTTGTTATAATGTGTAAAGCTTTTTGAAATAAATTCTAGCATAAAACTTATATGTATGATCGACTAAGTACTTGATTTACGATCTTAGATCCGTTCCTACTTATGGATCTCTCTCTCTATATATATATAAAAGGCTATCAGAAAGCGCTCGGGTGGCGCTCTCTGAGCCCGCCATGTCAGCTTTTTCTGATGTGGCGTTACCAGAGCGATTCGAATGGCACGTCAGCCATATCAGCATTTTACGTGCTGATGTGTAAGGTCCACATAAGTATGCAAGGCATAAATATACCCTTTATTAAAAAAAAAGGGGTTTCTGGGTTTCGAACCCGGGACCTTATGTTCAATAGCTCAGCACGTTTACCACTTCAACCAAGGAAGTTTTGTTTAGAATTCTCAAACTCACTACTAATAAGGATTCATTCACACGGCTTTTTTGAAAAAAAACATCCAGAACATCCACATCCCTTTAGCAGCCTCCCTATTTTCATTTTTTCTTCTGCTTTCAAATGTAATCTCCGAAAATCCTTTCCTATTTTCTCTCCAAATCAATTCCTAATTTTCATCGTTACAGATTACCTCAAATCCCTAATCTTTAGGGATTTAGGGTTTTAAAATAATGGCTAAATCCCCATATATCTCATATATATATATATATATATATATATCAGCACATCACGAAACACATATATTTTGTTATTCCGACTAATAGCATCACGAAAACAATTTTCAAGGTAACAATTTTCGATCCTTGGTTCTGTATTTTTGTTTAATCAGTTTTTATTTTAATGTATGTGAATAGAAATCGTGATAAAATGTTTATATGTATCTAGGGTTTTGTAATGTGCTTTGAAAATGTAAATCAGATTTGATTAAATTGGTTTTTTCGACATATAAATCATGAATACTTATCCGATGGTCTTTTGAATGTTTGTATCATTTATATATAAATTGATGATGTTTTTGTGTGATTTATATCTATATATTTTTGAACTGCATACATATATATATATATATCTGTTTTTGTGTGAATATTTATTATTGTATGAACTGAATACATAATATATAGATATCGATATATATATATAGAGAGAGAGAGATTTTTGAACTGCATATATATATCGGTTTTGTCATGTTTTGACATCGGATATACAATGGTTTTATGTGCTTGGACTAAATAAAACTTCCGGGTTTTTGCATTTGAGTTTTGACAATACGTTGCTGGTGTTAAGGTAATGTTCAATGCTAGCTTTTGGTGGCTAAAAGTTGGGGATTTCATTGTTACTTTTTGTCTTGGTTTCTGATGCATTTCCATCTAATTTGTACATATATATACAATTGTTTCAAGGTTAAATAGTGTTAGGCCATTTCAAAAGACCATAAAAACATTTAACTCTCTGTCAAACAGTCGAATTTTAATCTTACTCACTACCATGAGCTAGCTACATTATGAAACTTTCTGTCCAGGTTCTCGATCAGTAGTCTTAGTTTAGTTAATTATTATTCTACGTTTTTCAAATTGTGATTGTAAGAACTGTACAAAATTCGTTTTGTTGAAAAACTGTGGCTTACGGAAGCGTTTGTCACTTTTAATTGAATCTCTGTATACATTCAAAATTTTCATGTGGTTTGCAACTTCGTCATGTTTTGAATCTTACAATGGCCTATTTAGGTTGGCTCTTACAATGTCTTTTGTTATTCATTTTATAGCTCATATCAAAGAATTTATATTAACTGTATCAAATTTGAGGGCTTAAGTTGTTTAAATTTGTAGGTTTTTTGTGTTTTGCAGCCATTTGGTACAACTGCTGTTGTGCTACCAGTTCATTAGTTGTTGATGAGTTTTTTGTGTTTTGCAGCCATTTGGTACAACTGCTGTTGTGCTACCAGTTCATTAGTTGTTGATGAGTTTTTTGTGTTTTGCAGCCATTTGGTACAACTGCTGTTGTGCTACCAGTTCATTAGTTGTTGATGAGTTTTTTGTGTTTTGCAGCCATTTGGTACAACTGCTGTTGTGCTACCAGTTCATTAGTTGTTGATGAGTTTTTTGTGTTTTGCAGCCATTTGGTCCCGGGACTTTTGGCACCCTCTACTAAATGGGTCAAGCTCCGCCATTGATAGGGATTGATGTGTCTCAATATATACATATTTCCCACATCTTATTTGGATATTTTAGGCACGGTTGATAGCCGTTTATACATATTTTGTGGTGCTTTATGGTATTTGCTAGTGATTTCAGGTCTAAAGCAGGTATTTCACTCACAAATGGTAGAAAACGACTTAGAAATGGTCCAAAGGCACTAACGGATGAAGAATGGTCGAAAACAAAGTTAAAATGTTGAAACCAGGAGGAACTCGCGGCGCGACCAGAGGGTATCGCGACGCGAGCTCACCAGTAAACTCGCGGCGCGAGTATAATATCTCGCGGCGCGAGCTCTCGACAAAACTCGCGGCGCGAGGAAATAGGGTCGCGGCGCGAGAAATTGCTGGTCTGACGGATTTTCTCTCTCCTGGGTATAAATACAAACACCCACTCAACCCTAAAAAGATATCTGGACACTCCAGCCTCCACTTTTTCTCTCTAGCAGTTTTTGAAGGCTTTCCAAGGGTTTTTACTTCCCAAATATCATTTGAAGATTTGAAGACAAATTTTGGCTATAGTTACTTATTGTGGCTCGGTTGTAACTTCGATTTGGAATTCTCCTAAATATTTGGTACATTATGTTCTCTTATTTAATTGAATCTTTGTTCTTTTTCATTATGAGTAGCTAAACCTCCTTACATCTATGAAGATGAAGTGAAACAATTAGTCATGGTTGCATAATATTTTGAATTCAAGTTGGTTTTACTTAACATTTTGTCAAGATCTTATTGAAGTGATTTCTTCTACTTAATCTTGTGTCCTTGGTGATATTTGTGTTTTTCGATAGTGGTACTAGTTGAATGCAAGTATTATTTTAGTTGTTTGTCTATGAGCAACTCTTGCTAGGTCATGGTATGATAGTAAAGGATACAAATTAATAGAAATTACTTTGGTGAGTGGATTTAACGGATGGTGGTACCACGTTTCTTTCACAAAGATGAAATTGTTATTTAAATAATCAAACAAACTAGTTAGTTCAAGGAATTGTAATAAGGATGGTGGTACCACGTTTCTTTCACAAAGATGAAATTGTTATTTAAATAATCAAACAAACTAGTTAGTTCAAGGAATTGTAATAAGGATGGTGGTACCACGTTTCTTTCACAAAGATGAAATTGTTATTTAAATAATCAAACAAACTAGTTAGTTCAAGGAATTGTAATAAGGATGGTGGTACCACTTGTTGCAAGAAATTGAGTTGATTAGGTGATTGAGTCGATTTTACAAACGGAGTGCACGCCGAATGTGTTTTGTCTTGTCACGATTATTATCACCAACATGTAAAGAATTTTGAGCTTAACCATATGCAACCTAGACTTCTTGTGTAGCGGATTCGACATAGATGGCTTTTTAATCATTTGATTTAACGGATGGTGGTACCACGTTTCTTTCACAAAGATGAAATTGTTATTTAAATAATCAAACAAACTAGTTAGTTCAAGGAATTGTAATAAGGATGGTGGTACCACTTGTTGCAAGAAATTGAGTTGATTAGGTGATTGAGTCGATTTTACAAACGGAGTGCACGCCGAATGTGTTTTGTCTTGTCACGATTATTATCACCAACATGTAAAGAATTTTGAGCTTAACCATATGCAACCTAGACTTCTTGTGTAGCGGATTCGACATAGATGGCTTTTTAATCATTTGATTACAACAAAAATCTTTTCGTATACTCTCGAGTGACACCGGTTGAGTATTTTACTTTACTTGTTAATTTCTTAGTTTTCTGATACGCGAAGTGACAACTCGGTCACGAACCAAACTTGTACTTGTTTCACAGTTTTCACAACCTTTAGTACAACAGTCAGTCCTTGTGTTCGATCCTGGTCTTGCCAGTTACCTATATTACATGCGAACGGGTACACTGCCTGTAAGTGTGTTGTAGTCAGTTAACGGTAGACCTTGTTATAAATTTTTAAACTAGATTTCACACATCAGGGATGTATGTGATAATGCAGGTTTTCACCTCTCTAAACAAATGGTCAAACGCTTAAACTCTCCTCTTTTTCACATCTCTAAACATTGCATATATCTCAATTTCTTGAAGCTTCATGTGCCGAGGTAAGTATAGTTTGACATTGACAGTTATACTAATTGGAGTATTAGACTATGTAAGCTTGCCTTTCTTGCAACATTGTTTGTTTATTTTCCTTACTATGTTGTGGTCTGAGTTCAACCTATTGTATCTAAGTCAACTCTGGAATTCATTTGTTTCACTTTTTTTAATGTGGTAGCGTCATTGTGTTTTCTTTGAGGGTCGTATATCTGATTGTAGATGTCCCAGGCCATTAGCTATTAGTTCATAAGTTGTTCTTTTATATATATCTTATATTTTTGTATTCCTTTTTTTTGTCTTCGGCATTCAGTTCACTGTCTTAATAGTGTTAGGTTTAGTTTTACTGGTGAGGCTATCCTCTGACACTGAAAACAGATATTCGGCGTGTGTTATGGTTTATGTCTCTCCAGGAGGGTTTATGGTTTGATAAATTGTTGGTTCTGTAGGTTTTTAGCTCTTTATGTGTTTGGTTATTTTTGTGTTCGCGGTTAAGTAGGGGAAGTGGGAAATGACAGAGTATGTAAGAAAAATTTGAGTTGTTTCCTTATTACTATAAGATATGCAAAATGTGAAAGAAATCAAGGTGTTACTTTCAGTATATAAGTTAATCGTCTCTAGGCTTATATAGTCCAAGTATATATATAGGCTATGTGTATATATCTCCCTGGAGTACCCTTTTTGTGTTTTTCTGCCCTTTTCTTTTAATTTGAGACGGTTGTTAGATATGAAGTTTGATTTTTTATGTATATGTGTATATATCTCCCTGGAGTACCCTTTTTGTGTTTTTCTGCCCTTTTCTTTTAATTTGAGACGGTTGTTAGATATGAAGTTTGATTTTTTATGTATATTCTAAATCAATGGCTTTGGCGAAACATTTAAGTATGTTACTTTTTGATATCTACTTCGATATATCAATATTTCGTTTAAGTTACCAGTCACTAATTAATTGGCCTCAACTGTTTTTCGTTATTTATGTAGCAGGTTCAAAGTCTATATCCGTGTTGGGAATGATATTGGTCGTCGTCCTTCACGTTGTTTGACAACCATACGAGGACACTAATTTGAATGAGCGCTCACCATCTTAGGAAGCGATATCTCGATGATCCCGATTTCATTCTAGATGAGTTCAACGACATTGTAGGTAGATCTTTTATGTTCAAGTTCCAATTAGAACCTTATAACAGGGACAAATATTTTCATTACTATATCGTATCCACACTCACCGACGATAGCCAAACTGTAGTGGCTTTTAAGAGGGCCTTTAATATCGATGTGGCATGAACAATATGCCAACATGATAATTAGATAAATAGTGTTCCATTAAATTTTTTTATTTAGTATTTTATTGCTGAATTCTGGTGTTTTCTCTATCTTCTAGGAACCTGCAGCCAACACATAACTAATACCCCAGAATACTACCTACATTACAGCTCGACGCAGTTTTGTCAAGGTTTGATCTTGCTGTATTTGTTTCTCCTAAATGTGATCATGTACTTATGAATACACGTAGTGAATATCATATAAAAAGAACTACTCCAGGTCTATACCTCAAGCTGATATATGCAGATTTTTACTTAGGGACAGGGTGGTACCAAAAGGGCGACAAGGGGGCTAGCGCCCCTCGAAATCAAAATTGTCATAAATTTTTAAATATTCCCATGGATTTTTAAGTTTTTCTTATGTATTTTTAAATATTGCCCCTTTTTGGAAATGTTTTTCATAGATTTTTTTAACTTTGCCCCCTCTCAAGTCTTTTTCTGGTACTGTCCCTGCTTAGGGAGGTTTTACTTTTTACCTAGAGACCTCCTATGAGGATATCAGATGCCTAACCACTAGGCAACCTTGGTGATTGTTATTGCCTAAAATAAGATGCACGAAAAATAACAGCGCTTAGAAATATAGTTAAAATATAGTTGAAATTCAGTTGATTAAGCTCGCAAGAATATAAAGTTGGAAAAGATATCTGATATGAAATGAAGATTGAACGTGGAACTCCTTCAAGATTTTTAATAGTTAACAAGCCATCCAATTACTAGAAATCCATTTTGGTAAAATACATCTTACAGATCTGGAAAGAGGTCATCCTTTTTTATAGTATCTATATGCAATATAAATCATTTCCAGGCATGAGATTCTCCAAATTATATTGATCATGAACATTATAAATTGCTAGCAAATCATTTGTAGCATCTTTCATGGCTTTATTTCAGGCATGCTATACCTTGATGCCTGCTCTAATTAGTATTTTTTATTATGGCTACCAACTGTAGACTCACCTATAATCTTTATATAAACTCTTTCAAGTATCAGAAGTTCTATATCATAAGGTGTTATTATAGGATTTAATATGAATACACAGGCATTACCACATCTGAATATATCGTCAAAAGTTCATTATTGGGCGGGTTGGGTTAGGATTCTGTTAAATCATACTTGTGTCTTGTGTTATCTGTTACAATTTCTTTTGATCAACACAATTGCCTGAACCTTATATCCATCAAACAAGGTTCTAAACACTAACATGCTTTTCTATTGAAAACATATATATACTTGGATTGTGAATGGTTGGGAATGGTTGGGTAGTCCATTATTTGCTCCCTCATCCCTAAGTTTACAACTTTGTTTTATGCATCTTGCAGATCGTAGGTTCATGTGTTGCTGATTTGCTGCATGTTGGGGACGTATATTCAATTTTGTTGTGGCAGCTAGAATTGGCTTTGTACTGGAAACAAGTCAAGCTTTTGTTTAATAGCTTTTGTTTTTGTAGAACATTGAATGCTAATCAAATAAAGGTCTGCTTTGTCAATATGTTAGAAGTAGTTTTTTTCACAAGTCGGATCGAATCACTTTTGCAACTTTTCCTATGTAAGGATACTCATTTTGTGGACATTTGCAAATTTGAATCGTTTTTATGTTCAATTCATATGAGCATCTATTTTACTATATATAATTATTCACTTTTCGTTAATACAATATTTTTGTTGCATGTCATTTATGATGAATCATGTAGAAAACAAAATAGACCGGTGCAACGCACGGGTTTCACCTAGTTAGTTAGCAAGAGTGTAAGATCTTATGATCCTACCATTAGCATGAGCAGTGGCGGAACCAGGATTGAAAGAGACGGGTAGCACACTTTTTTTATCGTTGTCCTTATATTGACGTAAAATAACGATATCGACTAAATTGTTACGATTTTAGCGATTTTGTAGGATTTTGGGCTATTTTTATAGATTTTTAATAGTTTTTGGCACTTTGGTAGTTTTCATTTATCATTTACTTGCACAAGTACGTCTTTATGAGTTTTATTATTAGGATAATCTTTCAAAAGTTTAGAATCAGTTACATTGACGGGCATCACATATTTGTTTGACCCGTAGCACCAATAAAAAATACATTATTTTTCAAAAAAATTACACTACGTGGATCTAGAGGACCCGTAGCCCGGGCTACCCCTAGCTTGGGTGTAGTTCCGCCTATGAGGATGAGATCTTAAACAACTTTGCTTAGAATCATTAGGCGATGTCATGCTTTCAAAATACAATTCAACTCAAAACCTTATAAAATAAGCTTGCAAGGCTATTTTCATTCAAATAACATACTTTTGATAGTTTTCTTTTTAAAGCTTACGCTGTAGATTTTTAAAGCACTAATACACAAAAAAAAGATAAACCATCCCTTAAGATAAGATCGCTCTTCGCTCCTACAATAAGTTAAAATGGTCGAAATCAGCTTACATGTCAAAATTTTGAGTTAATTGCAAGATTGGTCCCTGTGGTTTGTACATTTTAGCAAGGAGGGTCCCGTGGTTTGTACATTTTAGCAAGGAGGGTCCCTATTCGAGAATCGTTGCAATGGGGGTCCCTATTTTGAGAATTTTTTGCAAAATTGGTCCAAATTTGACAGATCCGTTAAAGATGGTCGTCAAGTGTGCACGTGTGCAGCACGTGTGGGGGTATTTATGTACTTTCCACCCCACAAGGACCCCCATTGCTAAAATGGGAAAACCACAGGGACTAATCTTGCAACTAACTCTTCTTTATATATAATAAAGACTATTGTCTAACCACTTCTTAACCATTTAAAAATTTTAGTTTACCTAAAAATTTAATTTACATGTATCATAATTAAAATTATAAATCAAAAAATATGAAACTAAAAAACTTTTAATTATTAATTATATTCATAGTTGTAGAAAAGTTTTATAAACTTACAATTTTTAAAAATCCATCACTAAATAATTCTTTTTAACTTTTCCAAAAAAGAATAAATTTTATTAAATAATTAACTTAAATATAAATTTTAACACTTTTTAGCTTTTCATGATTATTTATTGTTAAATTACTAAAAACATATTTCCACTAAAAATTTTAAAACTTATAAATACTTTAATTTATAATTAAACTCCTATTCCCATAATAACTTATATCTACTTTCTAATAATATAACAAAGATTTTATTTTTTTAAGGCAAATATCAAATTACTAGTTTTTTTTTTTTTTATATTTGTAAATTAGAATTTATAAGTTTTTTTTATTTTCATTTATTTAATAATTTATTTTATTTCAAAAAATGTTGTTGACTTTCTGTGTATTTGACTCGAGAATAGATAACTAAAATACCATATATGACATTTATATTATTCGAACAGATTTGCTTTTTCCTTTTTAATAAATATCAAATTCCTAAGATACAATCTTTTATTTATTTAAGCTTATATAATAACAAAAGTTTATATATAAATCAGTTTTATAAAATAAAAGTATTTATATAAGGTATATCTCTATTATTAAAATTTTAAAGTGTACATAAATTTAGTATTAGAGACCTAACGAGCAGATAATTGTATATTACAATCTCTTGAATTAAATCAAAAAAATATCAAGGTGTTAGTTGCAAGATTGGTCCCTGTGGTTTTTTCATTTTAGCAATGGGGGTCCCTGTGGGGTGGAAAGTACATAAATACCCCCACACGTGCACACTTGACGGCCACCTTTAACGGATCCGTCAAATTTGGACCAATTTTGCAAAATATTCTCAAAATAGGGACCCCCATTGCAACGATTCTCGAATAGGGACCCCCCTTGCTAAAACGTACAAACCACAGGGACCAGTATTGCAATTAACTCAAAATTTTTATTTCCAACTAACATTATTGCTTGGTCACACATGTTGCCAAAATGTACTTTTCCTCACCTGTTTGTTTTTAAATTGTTGTCTCTTTGCCTTGCAATAATTCACTATAACATCCAATGCAGTGATGCACTTTTATAAATATCATGGTTTAATTAAATGGTTAATATCTTTATGTTTGGTGACAGAAAAATTAAGAGTTCAATCTTCACGCCATACAAAGACCGGATGTCTTTTCCTATCATTTAGATAAAATCTGAAAAATAACCTCTCTAACTTGGTAGCAGTAAGACTGTCTAAATCTCAACCTTTCCATATACCGTCGAGGGATTGTCACCCAAAACCCGTGAAAGACGACATTTGATGTTACATTTACATTTTATCCAATCCATTTACTTGTTTATTTTTTATATGTAAGTTTAGATATCTACAATTAATAGAACAAAATAATAAGTCAGATCACTATCTTTCAAATGAATTCTTTAGAATATCATCCTTTTAAAGGCAGTAATGGATGTTCATACAACACAAGACGACGGTGTGGTAGTGGCGGGTGGTGGTGGAATATGTGGTGGTGATAGCGGCGAGTAGTGTAGATTATTGATGAAAATGTAATTGACATAAAATAATAAGGTAATGTAGTTATTTTATAAATTAAGAATACATGTTGTAAATTAATCCATTAAGGTATTTTTGATAGACTAAATGTTTTAATAGTTAAAGATGTTGACAAATTAAGGACATTTCAAATATTTAACTTTTTGTGACTTAGAAAAAAATAAAATGTTTTTATATAATAATAAAAATAAAAACAAACAAGATCTTACATCGATCTTAACCATACATCCCCGATCCAAAACTTGTAACAACATTAAAATATATGAAATACAATAAACTATAATCGACCATGTACTTCACACCTAAAACTTTCCAAGGTCTCAAACTAAACATTTCCATTCCACAATCAGTCTTCAGTCACTAGGTATGTATGGTTAACACAAAAATCTCTTTATTATTTTCTAATAGTCTTGTTAATAACAACTTTATAGAACTTTATTAACGTGTATAAAATAGTTATATTTTTATCATAAGTTTAAAAGTGAAATTTTAATCTATTTTTTATTCGATTTATTGATAACCTATTAGAAAAATCCATTTTATAAACATCACATGTTGGAACGATCGAGACCATTCAACGTTGTATTTGCCAAGACGCCAACCAAACGAGCTTAAAAACGATATCCCTCATAAATACTAGTGTATATATATGTCTTTATCTTTAACCAGGAGCGTAAGCCCACCAGGCCAAAAAAGTCAAACCCCGACCAGGCAGCATTAGCGGCGACGTCGCCGCTAATACTGCGGGTCCCCATGTCAGTAACGGCTAATCTGACAAAATATTAGCGGGCCCTCCATCAGTAAAAGAGTATTAACGGAGACGTCGCCGCTAATGCCCCTAGTCGAGTTGAACTTTTCCTGGTCGTGTTGTCCGGTGCATCTTTAAATGGATAAGAACCGTTCACACACAAGTTGCGCCAAACTTTTTCCTACAAATCCCATCAGTCAAAATTGCCACTAAAAAACCCCTTCCCTCTTATCCCCCCAATTTCAAATTCTACATCTATCTATCTCTATCTATCAATCTGCAATCATTTCATTTATTTTCCCCCAAATTATTATCTGTATACAACCTATATATATACAACACAACACAAACACACGTTACTAACAACTCAAAATATAATTGAATACAGCTGACACGTGTCACCTCATCGTTACCGTCACGGTACTCTTATCTATACATACACTTTTCTTTATATCTATAATACGAGTAATTTATAATCTATATGTACATGTATACTCAGTTTTATTCAAATTGATTAACAGATATTTGATAGTTTATTGGCCTGTTTATAGATAAACCTATTATCTAGTGTGAATAAATTGTTACTGTTTACAAAATGGATATTAGTAGTGAGGTGAAAGTCGACCCGTTTTCGATCGGACCGTCCTCGGTTATCGGCCGGAGTATAGCATTTAGGGTTTTGTTTTTCAAGTCAATGACACACTTAAGACATCAGATTATGAATTTATTGGTTTATTACTTTAGGGTTGTCAGAGGTTATGTGTCAGGAACTATTGTCCCTGTGATTTCGTGGCTGCATCCGCGAAATCCGCAAGGGATATTATTGTTAGTTGCGTTAATGGCGTTTTTACTTCGGCGTTGTACGAATGTGAAAGAGAGAGCCGAATTAGCGTATAAGAGGAAGTTTTGGAGGAATATGATGAAAGCCGCGATTACGTATGAGGAATGGGCTCATGCTGCTAAAATGTTGGATAAAATGAGTCCTAGATTGAATGAAAGTAATCTTTATGATGAAGAGCTTGTTAGGAATAAACTGCAGGAACTTAGGCATCGTCGTAAAGAGGGGTGTTTAAGAGAGATTATATTTTGTATGCGAGCCGATTTGGTTAGGAATCTTGGTAATATGTGTAATCCTGAGCTTCATAAGGGTAGGCATCAAGTGCCCAAGCTTATAAAGGAATATATTGATGAGGTATCAATGCAGTTGAGGATGGTTTGTGATTCGGATTGTGAGGAACTTGTTTTGGAGGAGAAGCTTGCGTTTATGCACGAGACGAGGCATGCTTTTGGAAGGTCGGCTTTGCTTTTAAGTGGAGGCGCGACGCTTGGAGCGTTTCATATTGGTGTGGTGAAAACATTAGTAGAGCATAAGCTTTTACCACGGATTATTGCCGGGTCTAGTGTAGGATCCATTATTTGTGCAGTTGTTGCCACTAAGTCCTGGCCGGAACTTCAGAGTTTTTTTGAGGATTCATTGCATTCTTTTCAGTTTTTTGATCAAATGGGTGGGATTTTTAATATTTTTAAAAGGGTTACGAGACTAGGAGCGGTTCATGATATCAGACGTTTGCAGGTGATCTTAAGGAACGTGACAAACAATCTCACCTTCCAAGAAGCTTATGACATGACCGGTCGGGTTCTTGGGATAACCGTTTGCTCACCAAGAAAGCACGAACCTCCGAGATGTCTTAATTACTTGACTTCACCTCATGTAGTTATATGGAGTGCGGTTACTGCGTCCTGTGCTTTCCCAGGACTTTTTGAAGCACAGGAGCTCATGGCAAAGGATAGAAGTGGAGAAATTGTTCCATATCACCCACCGTTTCATCGGGGCCCGGAAGAGACCGGTCGTAGCTCTACACGTCGCTGGAGGGATGGTAGTCTGGAGATAGATTTACCCATGATTCAATTGAAAGAGCTATTTAATGTAAATCATTTTATTGTGAGTCAAGCAAATCCTCATATTTCACCCCTACTCAGATTGAAAGAAGTTGTGAGAGCTTATGGAGGCAGCTTTGCTGCAAAGGTGTGTTTCATATATCCCAGTCATTGTTTCATTATATATCAGTATTATAGGTATAGATTCTGTTTTTGGGATGATTTAGTAGTAAAATGATCTGCTTTACTTGCAAAGAAGTTAAAAAAGATTGATATAGATCTGTATACCGCTTTAACGTTCTAATGATTTTTCTGTGCAGCTTGCTCATCTGGTTGAGATGGAAGTGAAATATCGATGCAACCAAGTCTTGGAGCTTGGTTTCCCGTTAGGTGGACTTGCAAAGCTCTTTGCTCAAGATTGGGAGGGTGATGTCACTATTGTTATGCCTGCTACCTTAGCTCAGGTGCGTGTTAGATAATTAATCATAGAAGCTTTTTCATTGTTGGTAAACAACCGTTTCATGAAATATCTAGTTTAGATTAATAATAAAAATTAGATATCTTTGATGGACTAAAAGATGTCTACATGTGTGATGCAGTACTCAAAAATTATACAGAATCCATCTCACGTAGAGCTTCAAAAAGCGGCAAATCAAGGCAGGAAATGTACATGGGAGAAGCTTTCAGCCATTAAAGCCAATTGTGGGATTGAACTTGTTCTGGATGAGTGCGTTGCAATCCTCAACCACATGCGTAGGCTTAAAAGGAGTGCAGAGAGAGCAGCTTCAGCTACTCATGGGTTAACCAACATGGTCCGGTTTAATGCATACCAACGAATCCCATCATGGAATTGCATGGCTCGTGAGAACTCAACTGGGTCTCTAGAAGACCTTGCTGATGTGACTTCCTCTCTCCACCAGGGACTTGGTGGCCGAAACTGGCTGCTCAACCACAATACACATGATGGAAGTGACAGTGAATCCGAGACTGCAGAGTTGAATACTTGGACAAGATCTGGTGGGCCTCTGATGAGAACAGCTTCAGCTGATCAATTTGTTGACTATGTTCAGCACTTGGATTTTGACGACTCCACCAACAGAGCAATGCCACATAATCAAAACTTGAGGGTGACTGTAATGCCACCAGATACAAGCTCGGATATAGAATCTGATCAAAGGGGGATCAACAACAGAGTTCATACTAGCATTACCGTTGCTGAAGGTGATCTTTTACAGCCTGCGATGATCCATAATGGCATTGTTTTCAATGTCGTTAAGAAGGGAGATTTGACTCCATCAAATAGGAGCCATGATTCAGAAAATCACCACTCGCCTTCAGACATGGTCGCCGAATGCGTGCAACTCGATTGTCCGGACAAGGAGATGGATGCTAGCTCAGGTTCTGAATATGGTGACTCCGATAACTGTAATGATGACCATGTCAACGAACCCAAGTCTACTTGTGACCCGAAGGATCAAAGAAATCCTATAGATGATCAAGATGGTATTCAAGGATGTGTTGAAGGTCATTAAGTGTTTGCAAGTTTATTAGTGCTTATGCTTCAGGTTTTCAAAATTTTGCTTTGTTTGCCTGATAATGTTACATTCTAGACCAAACTTTAAAATAGCTCTCATGATATGATTACAGATAGAAGTGTAAATATATACTTCTTTACCAAACTTGTAATTGAATGAAGATAGAGTCAGAGAAACAGATATTCATTTAATTGGAAGAAATATCTTTATAAAATTAAAATCCAACCTAACCTTTGAACCCATGTTGCACACCCAACTCAAGGAGATTTTATTTTGTCTCTTCTGTTTAATGCTATGTGGTATATATGTGAAATGTCATACATCCAGGTTTTAGATTTTTGTTAACATAAAACTAATTACTTATTATTACTAGTTTATCTATACTTATATATAATAGACTATAAAATCATTTCCTCAAAGAATTACACATACATACAATCACCTAATATTTTACATCTAATATTATGAGTTAAAGACTTAGTGTAACATACAATCTTTGTTTCACTTGGTTCTCGTACACCATCGATACAATCACCTTATATTTTACATCATTTTTGCCTTTATATTTGTTGTTTTAAGAGAGCAACAACTGGAACAAGTGGTTGAAACTTTTATGTCCGGAAACAGATGTCAATGGTTTGATCCTCATGTTTGGCCGGTTAGAGGTCTTCTTTTTTATTTTGGTGAATACTGGAATCTAGTTTAGGTATTTGGTGTAATCAAGGTCGGTCTTGGAAATTCAGATGCTCAAGACGAGATGGTGAAAAATATGCCCATGACGAACACTTCAAATAGGAGGACCATAAAAACTTTCATGCTCAAAAAGGTTCATAATCTCGCCAAAAGGTCCTTAAAGATCGTGAGGGTGGACATGAATAAATATAAAAAAATTGTGTGTGATCCTTGAAAGGAAGATTCAGAGACCGTGAAAGAGTACTCTAGGAATGTGATGGAAGTTGAGAGGGTCTACGAGAGCCATGAAAAAGGTGATGCGAGTGTCTTAGACGGGATTACATCAACTAAGATAACATCTTCGGCAGACCTCGGTTTAACCTTTTGCGGCCCTTTGATTAACTTTCACGGGCCTCGGTCCTGCATTTGTGGACATCTTGCGGACCTCACACTTTGTTTCCCAATACACATGCCTTTTTTTGGTTTATCCAGCTCTCCTCTCGAAATATACGTTTTAGGTTCATTGACGTCTACACTTTGTTTTCCAATGCACACGTCTACTATTTAGATAACTTTTCCTAAAAATATACTTAGAACTATAAGAAGAATAGAATTTCATGTATTTTGTATTGATTAATAATAAAATAATTCATAGCATCATTTTCAATCATGATTTTAAAAAATCCCATGTGCAGATTATGAGAAAGAACTAAGAAAGAAAGTAAAGGCCAACATCGAGCGCCTAACTAATTTGACCCCACCCCAAAACTCAGAATTCCATTATTTAAACAATCTCCACCGTCAGATCAGTCCAAAAGCCCCCATCTCATCCCCATGATCAATCGTTATGGTCCCCCCGCAACATCCGATCACTCACTCACAGACCTAAACACGGTCCTTTATACGCGTTGCCCATGACTTCATTTAGTTCCAATATGATGGTTTTTGCCTATAAATACCTGATTTTGATTCTTACTAGACTAAACTGCAAATAAACTTACTTTTATTACAAAACTCGTTGTTTTTCATATAAATTTGGGAGAATTTTCATTTGTTAGCAAATAAGATATAAGAATAAGAAATGGCATTGGTTTCACATGGACAAGGGTCAACTCTAAATCCAGATGCACCACTGTTTATTCCAGCTGCCGTTCGCCAAGTCGAGGATTTCTCCCCGGAATGGTGGCACCTGGTGACAACCTCGACTTGGTTCCATGACTATTGGCTCACCCAGGAGGATGGTTTCTATAAAGGAAATGATTCCGATACAACTGACATTGTTGATCTGCTGCCTGATTCTATTGACACTGATGAAGATACTTTGTCCATGGAAGCACAATACGAGCAGTTCCTCCTTTCGTCTGAATTGGAAAAACAGCTCGCCTTTGCCCAAATGTCCACTAAGACAATGTAGTTAATTAGTTCTGCAGGCTTCTCTGGCCTTGCTTAAAAGTTCTGTATGTATACACATATTCACACACAAAAAAGAAAAAGAAAAAACAGTAGTAGCGTCGTTTTGTTTGTTGTAAGTTTCTGTATAGAACAAGGTCTAAACTTTCTTCTGTATCCTTGTTCATACCCTCACACTTGTTATTTCAACTAGCCAGGGAAACTAAATGAAGAAGATATTATTCAAGAAACTGTTTTGTCTTCTTTGAAGTGCGTACTGAGTCAAGTCGATAATGTGTCCACGAATTACTTAACCGAGTCTTATGTGTCGATGACATAAAAGATGCATAAACATATATTACTAGCGTTGACAACTCACAAGTATCGGAATTGGAAGAATACGTAAATGAATCCAATTTAGGCTAACAAAAATGATATTATACAAAACTGTACGGGCTATTATGTAATACAACAAAGCTAGTGTAACAAAAAGGGCGAAAAAAAAGTAAACTTTCTTACAAGAACATATATGCTAACAAGTGACTATAGGCTATAGGGATAGAAACCTCACATACTTGTAGAAAAAAATGGCAAGGTACCATTGACTGCTTTTGGTGTTGCCAGAAGAACAAGCATGAATATCATATAGGCACAAAGTAAAGATCAGACCAGCACATCTTCGCTTTGGGGCTGAGTTTTGTTTTGCTTGGCAAGGGCTTCTGATATAGCCTTTGGCAGCAAAAACCCAGGTCTTTCGAGAAATGGTGCACGATCAAGTACTAAGGGTTCTCGGGTTGTTATCTCAATGCCATCAAATGTCCACAATGTTAAGGTTGCCTCCCCTTTCAAACCCAAAGAAAACCAACCAAGGCCTGCAGCCGATAAGTCAATGCTGTTCACGTCCCAGCTTATTCCAGACACCTTGACTTCCCTCGACTCCCACTTCCCCAGTTCAGGCACTCGATCTACACCAATTGGTGGCTTAAACAGAAACAAATAAAGGTCGGTTCATAATACACTTTTAAGCAGTTTTCATTAATGCATAACAAAGTGTTCATTCAAGATATGTAATGGGAATAAACTTGATGAGATGAATAAACTTGTTCCCTACTTAATGATGCTGAAGCCTGAAGCAAAGTGCACTTGGGATATTCTTACGGTTTAAGACTGTCAGTAGATGAGATATACACGGGAGATTAAAAACATAATATTATAGGTCATATAGTTTCCAAGATGTTTGGTGTGAGAATTGAGGCCTTCTGACACATAATGATAGCGGTACAAATATCAAAAAAGGCAGCGACCTAACACCAAGACTTCTAAGGGTTTCAAGAATTACGCAGGCAAATAAGGAGCAATATTCATATCACAAGATATATAATTCAGGATCAAGAGAAGGTGAGACTCAAGTGGAACCGTCAATCTAGATGTTACAAATAAAGGCTCTTTTGTCCTTAGTGTTATTCGCATAGAATCCTCACAAGCATCTGAAGAATTTATCATCTCAATGTGATGATATTCTTGGATATACATGTGATAAAGGAATCTCGCCACCCAAACAACAATGGACCGTTGCAATGATTAAACATGATATGAATGACCTATAGGAGATTCCCTTCAATCATATGATGCCAACAAAGGATATACAGAAGATCTGTAAGTAATCCCATTGAAAGCCATACAATTTATTTTTAACTCAAACTTAGAGCTCACCTCAGCATAATCAAATCTAAGAGGCATACAGAACTGAGTTTAATCTGAACCAAAAATGCAGAATAAAATAAGCGGTAAATCATTTCTAGACTCTGGTCAATTAACCTCATAAGCTCATGGAGTTGATTATAAAGAGATTACTACTGATAAAATGAAATGTTGAATATGTGGAACCTTCTTTCAAACAAGTCCAAGGCTACATATAGTAATCCGTGATTTGGACATGATTGCACACACATAATTGGTCACGAGTTGGGACATATACAGCTGAGACATGACTCTGTTAAAAACCCAATGATGAACTATCAGAAAATGATGGTGAGTCACAAAAATGACAAACATATCTACAGGCATTCTGGAAACTTGCTAGACATTCCGACTTTGTGAGCATTGTAATTTGTAAAGCAACTTTATGTCAAAAGTTGTAAAAACTATGCAAACTTTCTGAAAGCTGCAAATTAAGCTTTTAAATTGTATAAAATTGCAAATTGACCATGGAGTTTAAAAAAATTAACAATACCCTTGTTGCTTTTAGGAATACCCCTGGTCAGATCTAGTTGAACATAAGGGAAAAACACATATTACCAAGTTTTTGTGGATCATAAGAGCTGGTTGTTGCCTTGTTGGAAGCAAAATTGGTGGCGATAGGTGGTGAGTCACTGCTGTATGAAGCAGAAAACTTGACAACGACGATTAGCAAATTGTTGGCTAAATAATCATCTACAGTATCACAAGTTTAGGGTTCCTAAAAATGTCAAGGTTGTAAATATCGCTTTTCGGTGTCGTCTCGGTCGACCACCGATAAGCGATATATCGGGGATATATGGGGGATATATCGGATTTATCGGGGATATATCGGGAATATATCATCTCGGTCGATCACCGATAAGCGATATATCGGGGATATATCGGCCGAGATAACCGAGATTTACAACCATGAAAAATGTTCATTATTGGGAATGTACAAGATGGGTTCACAGGCCAGGATAATGTATTTGAGTAACAGTATAACACACAGAGAGCCTAAATAGCAGAAAACATAATGAAAAGGTACTAGAAATCTAACACTTAAAATGCACAAAATTAGGCAAGCCAAATACCTGCAATCTAACAGCAGCATGCTTGTTCCAAGTTTCGTCTGCATTTTCAATCTTCCCCATATGTAACGAGACATTTGGCGAGGCCCAAACTGTAACATAAATTGTCTGCACAGATGCTTGGTTTAGATCTAGTCTCATCAGACCACCAACATGTATCGCCTGGCCTTGCTGTAAAAGACCAAAATCTTGCATCAGATGCAATATATCGTCCAAATTATTCATATGTACCACCCTTGACAGTTCAACATTGATGCTAGTACTTCAACTTCAATGTAAACATCTACTAATTTATTTTTTGTAACACCTTAAATCCATATCAGCTTCGAAAACGGTGTTTGTCCAGAATTTTTAACCACGGCATACATTACCATAACAAAGTAACTTTTTACTTCTTTACACTACAAAGACATTCCCTAGTACACACATGAATACCCTGGTTCAGGTCCCCTGATGGTTTATTAGTCTCTTTGACACTTTTAAATCATGTATGGACAATTTTAAACGAGACAAAAGGTGGCAATTTAGAACATATATTACTATATGGATAGATTGAGGTTAAACATTATCTCTGACGCAACAAATTGGCGGAGAAGGTTATAAATTGTCTAGATCAACTCATTAACAAGACTTAAAATATAATTGTAGAGCGTCTTGCTACCTATATTTAACATACTAGAGTATTAACTATAAAAATATAAAAGAAACAAACAAGTGCCAACATAACTTGAACAGAGCGCGCTGACCCACAGTAAGAGACTACCCATTTATTACATTTTTCCAACCTACCAATTACGCCACCTAAAGTAAGTAATGTTGATATTTAATCAGCATTATCATATAATATCACCCATCGATACAGCTGAAAGAATATGAAGATATAGCAACAGAAAAAGAAATCCTTGCCTTAATTCTGTATGTTCGAGGCCGTAATTCCTTTCGTATTTCAACCATCTTTTGCTCCTCTCGGTTCAATCTCATGGACATTAAATATGGATGCAGTAGACCTGGTGTATCGTACATTTTCGCTTTAGCAGATAATATACCTCCAATTCTCAAAATACCAAGTGTCGTCCCAGGAACCGCAGCTTCAGTAAGCTTAGAAACTTTCACCCCTCCTTTCTTAGCAAGTGCATTAATTAATGTCGACTTACCAGCATTTTGTGCCCCAATTACCCACACATGCCCTCGAGGTCCAGCCAAATCCTTAACAAAAGTTAGCAAATTTCTGACACCTAAATCCTTACGAGAACTCACCAAATACACCCCATTTAGCCTGGGTGCACCATGAGCCTTAGCACGATGTCGAACCCATCTGTCTAACCTAGTAGGACTAATCTGTGAAGGTAAAAGATCAACTTTTGTCGCTACAAGAATCAATTTAGGCAACTTCTTGCTTTTCTGCACACTATCACGACCTCCTTCTAACGCTGCAAACAAAGATTTAGCAGCCCGTTTTGGAAACGAGCCATCAAAATCTACACAATCAACAACCATGATCACAACTGTCGAATCAGCATTCCCTGTTGGTTTCATCAAACGGGTACTAATCAATTTATCAAAATCAAAATCAGGTATCAAATTCTCCGCAGTCTGATTCTTCACCTGCCCATAGTTCCTCAACGAATGACACCTTGCACAAACCGTAACCTCCTCTTTCTCCACTTGAGCTTCACGGGCCAACTTCTTTCTCTCTGATTTCGACACCCTTTTCTTCTTCCCTTTCTCAATCACCTCCTCAGTTATATTTCCATATCCCACACCCGGTGCAGTAAATCCATCCAACTCCTTCCAATCATCATCATCATCCTCAAACTCGGGTTCCCAATCGGAATCCCAATCGAGATCATCTTCAATCTCCATTTCACTATCCAAATCATCATCATTTTCACCTTCCAATTCACCCTCATCCCCTTCATCACTATCTTCTAACTCACCCTCAATGTCATCTAAATCATCTAAAACAAACTCATCTATAACATCAACTACTTTCTTTTTCTGAAAAAACCCGGGTAAAGTCGGGTCATAATCTTGCATAAAAACACCACAGCCTGGACAAACAACACCTAAACTATCATCATCATCTCTTCCTTCACTTAAAACTGGAGGTTGGATTTGTTTTTTATGTCTTTTTCTTGAACTTGTTGTGGATGATAAATTACTACCATTTACTGATAAAGCAATATATGAATCTTTATGCTTAAAGTTTGTATTTTTATAATTAAAATTGGAAAAGGGTATGTGAAAATGGACTTTACCTGTTGAACTGACAAGACTAATTGATGAGTTTGATTCCAAAGTGTTGTGAATTAGGGTTTGAGTTTTTGAAGAAAGTAGAGGTGAAGTAGATAAGAAAAATGACATCTTTTGATAATTTTGTTTGTTTTTGTTACTTGCAGTGAAGTGAAGATGGGGGTTTTGCTGAACCCTTGTGTTCTCTGTTTTTTGTTTTCTTAAATTTACTCGTATTAAATTGCGTGACTGGTTTATCATATTTTATGCCCAGTCCTTTTATAACAACATGGACTAAATAGAGCTGATTATTATAAAATAAGTATTAAAATAAAATAAATAAAATATGATGTTTATTGAAATCATTAATATATATAATTGTGATTTGTGAATCTTCATAAATCAATTTTGTAATAATCTATGGGTCAAGATCTTGTCTTATTTGTTTTTCTTAAATATTTGTTTACAATAACTAACCCCAAATACTTTTTGTTGCAAAAGTATTCTTTTTTTCACAAAAGTTGATTAGATAAGAGACAGCCGTAATGGAAAGAAAAAAAACAGTCTTACAAAAATTTCAATATAAATAGATAATTGTTGAAATGAATAATTATATTAAAAAACATACATTTAAAAAATCACGAGAATGAAGGTATAAATATGACAAAACCACAAACGCAATTCATGTAATTTACTTTGTACTTCCAATTATAACTCAGTGGTTGAACACCAGTTTTACATGCTGAAGGTTTCGAGTTCGAGACATGGGAAAGACATTTAAAGGAATTTCACAAATAAAGTCCTCCAGTGAAGCAGGTTTGAGTCTTGCAGAGGGGGCAAAGTTTTACCCCAATTAAATGTCGTGTCTTCGAGCGGTTTAGCTGGGGGTTTCTCCTCCTACTAGGTATTGAGGGTGCGAGGGATCTTTAGCGCGGACCTGGTTAAGATAACGTAAGTTATATCTCCTGTTGCGAGCAAATAATCCAAGCCTTTAAAAAAAAATGTAATTTACTTTTCTATTTATTTTTCTTTTAAAAGAAAAAAAAAGGAACAAAATCGTTAGCAATTTTCTTAACCATCCCGCCTAAGACATGATTCGAATATGACTTGCTACATTAGACTACTTGATGGTGGTTTATGCTATTTTGCAAGGAATGTGCTCAAATTATATAAATTTCTATGAAATTTATTTTGTATAAATCCTATTTTAATATAGTTCCCTCCATAAATTAGTACAAGGAAATGGGAAAATTTAACTTTTATGACTTTAATTTCGCTTCTTCTTCCCGCCAATATAAAAAGCCTTTTTAGTGCCCCTTAAAACCTAAATCTCCATTTCCAAGAAACCATCTTTCTATCAAAAATGGCTCGAAAGAAACCCTCATCATCATCTGCCGATTCTCAGATCACAATAGGTAAAAAGTTTTTAACTTTCTTGTTTTTCTTCAAAAACCCTTTTCTCACTTTTCCAAATATCTTATCTATATCTATATGTATATATATCAGGGAACTGTGACGTGATTGTTGAAGCAAAGAACTACAAAGCTGAGTCTAATCAGAATACCCTTCAAATATCTCTTTCCAGAAATGCCAAAATCACAATCTCTGGTATCATCTTTTTCTTTTTAATTTTAAAATTGGTTAATTAAAATAGACCTAGTTAATTTTTATTTTATTTTTTTGTGATTGATATTTTTATTTGTGGCAGTTGTCAACGGTACATCTGGAAAAGAACAAAATGATATCCAACCTTCTAGTTTCCCTGAAAATGGTAATATATCACTAACTGGTTTGCTTGACTAAAGGGGATTTTTGGGCGATCGGTATTAAGGTTGTCTGTCGGTGTCCCATTAAGGACAAATGTGCAATAATATGTGAATAAACGTGCGGTATTCAGTAGTGTCTTACAAGAAAAAAAGACTAAATTCTTTCCACAAAATAGGGAAAAAGGACTAGTTTACTATGGGTATAATTGTTTTGCTAAAGTAAGGTAACTGTTGTGCTAAATTTCAATGGGACATCCCAAAATGAAAAATGTTACAAATTTACTGAATTTTAAGTTTTTTTACTGGTTTTGGTTTAGTTTGATGATACATAGGCCTAAATGTGGACTAAAACATGCTTAATCCATCAAGTATTTGATACCAAAGACTCATCAATCGTTTTTCTCTTTTGTCGTCATTTTCATTGATCTTGCCATGTGGCCACGTGTCTTTGCATATTTTTAAGCCCATTTCAGGCACATTATTATTGTTTGGGATCAAACACAGTTTTTCAATTATCCGCATTAGTGAATTATGGTGATATAACTCATTTCAAGTTTTATGACTTATGATCAGGAAATTATTACTTTGTTCTTGTCAACCCCAAGGATTCCGATGCTGAATCGAAGTCTCTACTCCAAGTAACTCATCACTTTTTCTTATGCAGACACTGCATGATATTAATTTATTGGCATCGTTTAAATATCTTTAGGTGCTCCCAGCTGTTCAAAAGAAAAAATATCTTTAGGTGCTCATGTATCATCAATCATGTTTTGTAGGAAATATTAGCCTTGTATGCGAAGGAACTACCTTCAATGAACTATGCTGCAAATACTGGAAAGAAGTCGATGTTCCTTGAAAGATGTGTATCCAATGGGTAAAGTTATATCTACCATATTTATTTCACAACCATAGTGATAGCTCTTTTATTGTTAATAAAGAGTTTGTTAAATGTGCAGGAAGTATTGCACCCTAGCAATGAAATCCCAATCTGAAGAAGGTCCTGGAGAGGTAGGTTTGTGTTTTCGGTATCAACTTTCTTTATGTTCACATCTTGAGAACCTATCATGGGCTGACTTTTAGCATGATAAGTTATGCATAAAAACGATTATATGATACTTTGCATGATAAAGCACAGGTTTATGCTCGAAACCACATCTTTATTCCCCTCTGCAGGTTGTTGCTGCAATTAGTTTTCAGTTAATACCGGCTGATACACAATATGCTGAGGTCCCACTTGCTGCAGTCAGTTCATCTTATCAACATAAGGTCTTATGCACATTTATGTCGAAAGCCTTGCTTAGTTGCCTTTATTGAACCACATGGTTGTTGAAATCAAATGTGGGCTAAAAGGTTTTTCTTTTTTCAAATTTGCTATAGCTTAGTTGTTTGAATTAAGACCCACCTTCAACTTACAGGGAATTGGGCAACTGATGTATTTCGAGATGAGGAAAAGACTGCAGAGTGTTGGTGTGCACTCTATATTTTGCTGGGCTGATGTTGAATCTGAAGGATTTTGGCTCAAGCAGGTAATATTATTTCTGCTGATAAGTTATGCCTGTTTCTGTAACTTGTTTCTTGTTTTGTCACTAGTTTATTAATTATGTAAGAATAACAGGGCTTTGTAGCAGTTGGTCAAGTAGATACCAAGGGTAGAGCAAGAAGGTTACCAATTAAAGCAGATATCAGGAAAGCATTATGCTTTCCTGGTGGTTCAACCTTAATGGTTGCTCATCTTGAAAAGGAATGTTCAGATAACACTGCAGAGTCTGTGCAACTGTCTTCTCTTTTAAAGCCTAATAAGAAGGCAATACCTGCCTCTATGCATCAGAGTCAACCCTTTGGAGCTGAAGTATTGAATAATAATTTGCCGATGGTTGGTGAGTACATTTTCGTATGCATCAGAATCTGCCAAAATATGTTATATAGAAAGTCTTTGTAGTGTAAGGATGGTTCATTTTTGTTTCACTTATGATCTTACAAATTTTCATTCTTATAATAGGTTGCCAGGACCTTATGTGTTTGGACAGTGTGGAATGCATTAAGGAAGGAAACCGTGAAAATGAAATGAGACTTATAACTGATAGTGATACCAAGCATTGTTCATGTTCACCATCGGGTGCAAAAAAGAGGACTTGGGAAGCCTCTCATACCTCACTGAAGTCGAAAAAAGTCAAAGGAGGCCATCTGGCTGTTTGCCAATCAAATAGCGACTGTGTTGCAAGAAGTAATATAACTGATAAATGTTGTATGGATGTGAGCCCCATAACTAGGGACGAAAGTCTGGCAAATTTTACACCCACGCTTGGAGGTCCTTTGAGTAACAGTAACAATGACAAGACTCAAGAAATAAATTGCTATAAAATCATGCTGATGAACATGGCCGATGATGCAAAAAAAACACATCTGACAAAGGTATTCTAATTTAATGCCTTCATTTGCTTATATTGGCTTTCTTAAATGTTCATGTGGATGTAGATAATCGAGGATCTTGGTGGCTTGGTTACATCTGATGGAAGAGTAAGCACACATGTTATAACTGGAAAAGTGAGAAAAACATTAAACTTTTGTACAGCTCTTTGTTCAGGGTGAGTTTTACTTATTTTTATGATGGAACATTTATCTCCTAGATAGAACATAACCTTATTTATGTTAGTCTAATCATGTGTACAGAGCTTGGATTATATCACCTGCTTGGCTAAAAGAAAGTTTCAAAGAAGGCCAATTTGTAGGTGAGTTATCAGGCTCTATTGCCAATCATGTCCCCTTTTTAAAAAAATGTTAATAGTTTCTGACATCTTCTGCTATATATCAATATACAGATGAAATGCCATACATTTTAAAAGATCTCGAGTACGAATCTAAATACAGGACTGACCTAAAGAGTACAGTACTTAGAGCAAGAACAAGTCCTGGAGCTTTACTAAAACGTTTTAAAGTATGCCTTGCAGCTCATGTGCAGCCTCCTGTCAATACCTTGTCTGCCATTGTGACGTCTGCAGGTGGAAATGTAAGTCAACGTGCCTCTTAGTAATGAGTTTTGTTAACTTATCAAACTGTATTATAATCTAGTATAAAATTTGCAATGATTTCAATCAAATTGTATTAGTTGGCCCGATGTTTTCATCTACCTTACATCGTTTTAGCTTCTTTCTTTTTGTTGCAAATTCAGGTTATTCGCAATTTAAACAAAGTGAAGGATTCAAGGAAAACCATATTTGTGGCAAGTGAAGACAACATGGAAGAAGCATTGTTAGCTATGAAGAAAGGCATACCGACATTCAGTAACGAGTGGTTCATGAATTGTGTCATGAAACAGGATCTAGACTTGGAGGCTCCTCAGTTTGCTGAATCTCTTTAGCTTCTTTAGCATTGTGTTATTGTTTCCTAAAAATAATCAGGAAGCTTGGTTGCATATAATTTAAGATAACATATGTCCACTTGTAAAGATTTTTAACCTTTTTGTCACAAATTATCATAATAGAATAACTTATTAGGGTATTATCTTTATATTTTCTATGTTGAAGTCTTTTGGTTGGGTTGGTTTTGAGTCATATTGTAAGTACTTGATCGTATAATTTTCTGCTTAACTTGAAGATCTAAAAGACACTCTGATCTCAACCATATGTTGTTTTGTTTCCTTTTAGAAGGAACTAATGTTACACTAAGTAATGTTAAGCTCGATAAAAGTTTGACTTGTTAACAACCTTATTTTAATTTTAGAAAGAGATATAAGTGAATGAAATTGTGTTATGGTATGTATTCAACTTAGAAACAGACATACATTGTATGCATCAAACAATCAAAAACATGGTATTGCAATCAACTCGCAAACTGTTCTTGTATAAATCAAACCATTAAAAACATGGTATTATACTATTGTATGTATTTAATCTCTTATAAACTAATAAATCATGATACCAGTTTTGATGATGTAACAACTTATATGGTTGACATATATAAATAAAAAAGAATGATGAAGATACAAATATAATTGGATATATATAATAAATGTTTGACAGATAAATATATCATAAGAAGAATATTTTAGAACTTCATATAATTAAAAAAAATTAAAATATTATATATTCTTAATAGTTAGTTCAAAGAAAAAACCAACCCACAAGGCCACAAGTAGACTTGAACCGGACCGAATAACTTTGATACAAATAAACTTAAAAAAATATCTGGCGGTCATTTATCCAAACAGAATCAAAAGGAAATTCAGAATTACACCCAGAAATGGCGGCTGAAACAGCAGCAGCAGCAGCTTCACACTTTCACACTTACTACAGCTGTAGTCGCCGGAGATGTGTCTCCGGAATAATAAAGGGACGGAACGTAGCTGCAGCTTCCTCTCAACCCATCAAATCCTATAAAGAACTTGGTTTGCTACTTTTTATCTTTATCTTTTTATATCAAAATTATGTCAAGAAATCACTTTTTGAGCTTAAACTTGATATGGGTTTTAACCTGTGTGATAATTGGTGTTACAAATTGGGTAAATTTATGCAGGCAAATTTATATGTAAATTTTGCAAAAAGTCTACTGCATATTACATATGACTTTGACATTACTAGACCAAGTTGGTTTTCCCTGTTGAGTTTACCCAGGAAAGGCGAGTAACGGCGTAACCGGGTTGTCTCAGTGGCCATTTTCGAACCACCCCCAACTATTTAGGGAGGTTCGAACTGAGACCGCTTATGAGGACGTCGTGTCGCCTAGCTACTAGACTACCTTGGTGGTGGTTTGACTTTAGGTGTGCACAAGATAAGATTTACCTTTCTATTTTAGCTTATTTTATCCCAAAAAGAGTGTCTATTTGAGTACTTTCAAGATAAGTTATCGAGAATCCAGTTTTTCCCTTCATTATAATCTATCTCGAAATTGCATTAATTGTACATTTCTAAACCAAATGGGATTTAGCCCTACTGATATTTGAGGTGATCGATTAACCTAGTGATTCTGGGTTCGAGTCTTGGATATGTCTTTGTATTTGGTGGTGGTGTATCGATAGTTGACTTTCAGAAAGTGCATATATGACGTTTAGATATTATATGACATTTAGATATTATATAGTGCATTGTAATTAACAATTGTTTAGGAATTTTATGGTAATTATAAGTGTAGGGTGAGGTTCCTGAGGCTTTTCTTTTAAAGGTGAAGAAAGATTTTGGTGCTGACACGTGTCGATGCACCATTTTTTCACACTTTGCTGCATTGTTTTTTCCAAAAGGATGCGCAAGATCATTCGATGCATCGAAGTGTGAAAAATGGTGCATTAGACACGTGTTAGAACCAAAATTGTCCCTACCATTTTCTTCATAAAACAGAACCTTTTTCTTGATCCTTCCCATATAGAATAATGCTCATAGTTCGAAAATGCATATCTATATCAGATGTTAGACATCATTGTGCATCCCTTTTTGCATTGGATTCCAAGGTTTTATTTCACGAGTTTTGACTGTTTTGTAAAAAGAAGAAAGTAAAAACGATAAAAGATTGTGTTAACTAGTTTCTAGTGATGTGATTTGTGTAGGTATGTTTTCGTTGAGAAAGAAGATAGAAGATTCTGTAAATCGTGCTGAGATGTTGGGTTTAACTGCTTTGGAGTTTGAAGAAGCACGTCAAGTCAAACAAGTAGAAATGGCTCGAGAATATGATTTGTGGGATGACTTATCCAAATCTAGTGATATCCTTATCAAATTAGCTGATAGTGCTAAGGTGGTTGATGATCTTAAAGACCTTACATACAAGGTGATGTTCTTTTCATGTAACTTTCAGCATCCTTCTATCAAACAACAATTCGTTTGGACTAGTTCACAAAATAGATTGAGAAGCCAAATCTAAGGTGATATGATATAGAATGATTAGAATCGATACAAGTGTATGTAGGTTACCCGAACACTAGAAACGATATAGTCATATAATTACCTTCAAAACCCTCATTTATACACCCCTATCAAGGTCTATTACTAGCTTGCTATGATAAATCTTATGGTTGTTGTTAATCATAGGCTGTGTCACATGACTATTTTCTTCCATACCAATACAGTTTTTGGTTTTCTTGAGTTCATATCTTTAAGTATATTATATATGTATATTCTGATTTATTTAGGTAGAAGAAGCCAAGCTAATCACAGAGTTGGCTGAGATGGACATTATAAATTATGCACTTCTTAAGCAAGCATATACCGCATCTGTAGATGTGAGCAAGTTTTTGGATAAGTATGAGATATCCAAACTTCTTAAAGGGAAATATGAATTTGAAGGAGCTTGCATTATGATAGAAGCGGGAACTGAAGGCATTCGATCTGAGGTTCTTGAATATTATATTTCTCTTTTGATCGTCTTGTCCATGCTTCTACAAGACTATAACAGTATATTAACAAACAAATTACTTGAAAGTGAAGCATTGGACAAATTTATGCATTTGAAGCAGATATACTTCTGTTATCGTCATGTAAGTCGATTATAAAATGGGCCGTACATCTTTTTCAGATATGGGCAGAACAACTTGTTGGAATGTACATGAAATGGGCTAAGAAGCAAGGTTTAAAGGGAAGGATTGTTGAGAAGAAATGCACGTCAAAAGCAGGGGGTATCAAGTCAGTAACTATTGAGTTTGAACACAAGTATGCTTATGGTTACTTTTTAGGGGAAAAGGGTACTCATCGAATGATAACCTCTCACCCTGAATCATTATCTGAGGTATGTTTAATGCAGAAGTACTTGTTATTCACAACCTAAGCCCTATTGAATACGCGTTCTTATATATGTTGCTTTCACTTTTAGTATTTTAAAGGTCAATACCCCTATTTGTATAAATGTTTCATCTTCATGAAATTATGGGATTATAGGTTAGCTCGGCTGCTGTTGATGTGGTACCTCTATTTCTTGAAGAAACTCCTGAAATTATTGTTGATGAGGAAGACTTGAAGTTTAGCTACCTCTCGTTATGTGAAGCCGGTCGGGGTCAAAAAGTGTCTTTAGTTCAACTTCAACATTCTCCAACTGGTTTGACAGTTCACTCATCAGGTAATGAACAATTTACTACTCTAAAAACTGGCAATAATATTCATAGGAATCTCAAAAAGTTAAATGCAATATAATAACAATTAAATTTGGGGATAACATGGGGGCTATGTCATGTCTAAAGTCAAACGTTACAGTTTTCGGGGACCAATGCAACCTTATACCATCATTTTCTGAATTATGTTAGTGTATGACTGTATGCTTTCCGTTTATCATCTTGTATTTGTATTAATAATGTTGTAGGGGAAAGGAACCAGTTTTCGAACAAAATGAAGGCCCAAAATCGATTGAAGGCAAAACTACTAGTAATATTAAAAGAGCAAGGAGTCCCCACTGTGACCGAAATCAATAACAAAGCTGTTTTTGAACCTTGGCACCAAGAAACACGAAGGTATGTGTTTTGCCCATACAAGCTTGTTCAAGATATAAAAACCGGCATTCAGCTGGCTGACCCAAATTTTGTTTTAAATGGCAATCTTGACCCTTTTATTAGTGCTCATATACACAATAGACATTTATGTGATATGGGATGAAAGTAGATGTAGATTGTCTCCAGTAGAGTATATGTTGTTAATGTGTATGAATATATTTATGAAATTAGTATGTAATTTTTGACGGGTTTCCAACGGACCCGATTGTGAAATTTTGAAGGAATGATTATATATTCGACTAGTGCGAGACATTTTTGTGCAACTTAAAATTGGTTTGTGTTGAATGTTGGCATTGATCTGATTTCTACTTTGGCAGAATGGCCAGAGGAAAAATATGTTTGGTTCATGTACTATATTATTGATTCTTAGGTAAGTTTTGTTTTCTTTTGTATACCAAATGCATAGTCCGTGAATATAGAACTGAACGTTATCTAAGAATAGAAGTACAATTTTCAAACTGCAGCTTAGAGCTTGGCCTGCACAACAAGAGTCTTTCCATACTGCATTAGTGTCAGTACAATCAAGCAAGTTTTGCATCTTTGTTTGCAAAACCTGAACGAAATAAGGTTTAATTTTCCTTAACCAGACAAATGTATAATATATTAATATGAATAATTGTCGGGCGCAGAAACAAATATAAGTAAGGAAGTGACGGTAGGAGCATAATGCCAGTAGTTATCACGAGTTGTGATCTTTTTCTACTCTTGTATGTGTACTGCTTCACTTATTTTCTTCCAGGATCGAATCACGATAAGAGAGGGTATTAAAACCCAAATCAAATTTGCAGATATGTAGTAAGAATAATAGTAATACGGGCTAATAGAAAACTCATCGCCTTCTAGGTAAGATGTTATAAAGTACACAGCTGTTCCATAGAGTTGTCCAAGAGCGATGGCTATTTGAAGCAAGTGACTGTATGATTTTCTTGCGGATATAGCATACCTGTTAAGTATAAGCAAATCAGCATGCCTAAACACAAGGTCAACTATTACTTTAGTGAACAACATTATATACTATATTAATTAAGATTTCTAATCATTAATCGTCTATTCTACTGCAGAAAATAAATTATTAAACAAAAAACATTGTAGTTGGCAAAATAAGCAAAATGTGACTCTGATATATGATCTAATTGTGCAATGGAAGTAAACATACGCAGCTACTAGGCAAGCTGGACCAGCGACAATCGATGTTATTAGTTCAAGAGCAACTATTGTTGAATCCCTTGCAATGTATCTGAGTCACCTTTACTGTTTTCTTTCCCTGCAATATGCAAAGAAGCATTGAACGAAATCGAAGAACAACAGTTATTATTATTATTATTATTATTATTATTATTATTATTATTATTATTATTATTATTATTATTCTTATATTATTATTATTATTATTATTATTATTATTATTATTATTATTATTATTATTATTATTATTATTATTATTACTAAACCATTATTATTATTATTATTATTATTATTATTATTATTATTATTATTATTATTATTATTATTATTATTATTATTATTATTATTATTATTATTATTATTATTATTATTATTATTATTATTATTATTATTATTATTATTATTATTATTATTATTATTATTATTATTATTATTATTATTATTATTATTATTATTATTATTATTATTATTATTATTATTATTATTATTATTATTATTATTATTATTATTATTATTATTATTATTATTATTATTATTATTATTATTATTATTATTATTATTATTATTATTATTATTATTATTATTATTATTATTATTATTATTATTATTATTATTATTATTATTATTATTATTATTATTATTATTATTATTATTATTATTATTATTATTATTATTATTATTATTATTATTATTATTATTATTATTATTATTATTATTATTATTATTATTATTATTATTATTATTATTATTATTATTATTATTATTATTATTATTATTATTATTATTATTATTATTATTATTATTATTATTATTATTATTATTATTATTATTATTATTATTATTATTATTATTATTATTATTATTATTATTATTATTATTATTATTATTATTATTATTATTATTATTATTATTATTATTATTATTATTATTATTATTATTATTATTATTATTATTATTATTATTATTATTATTATTATTATTATTATTATTATTATTATTATTATTATTATTATTATTATTATTATTATTATTATTATTATTATTATTATTATTATTATTATTATTATTATTATTATTATTATTATTATTATTATTATTATTATTATTATTATTATTATTATTATTATTATTATTATTATTATTATTATTATTATTATTATTATTATTATTATTATTATTATTATTATTATTATTATTATTATTATTATTATTATTATTATTATTATTATTATTATTATTATTATTATTATTATTATTATTATTATTATTATTATTATTATTATTATTATTATTATTATTATTATTATTATTATTATTATTATTATTATTATTATTATTATTATTATTATTATTATTATTATTATTATTATTATTATTATTATTATTATTATTATTATTATTATTATTATTATTATTATTATTATTATTATTATTATTATTATTATTATTATTATTATTATTATTATTATTATTATTATTATTATTATTATTATTATTATTATTATTATTATTATTATTATTATTATTATTATTATTATTATTATTATTATTATTATTATTATTATTATTATTATTATTATTATTATTATTATAAGAGATATTATTATTATTATTATTATTATTATTATTATTATTATTATTATTATTATTATTATTATTATTATTATTAACCCAAAGTTTATATTATACTTATTTTTAACACCCTCCCTTAATATAAACTTTGGTAACAACTCATTTTTGAAATAAATCAATTAGATTTAGTTTACTTAACAACAACTCATGTTTTGCAAAACACAAGCTTTTAGTAAAAATGTCAGCAGCCTGATCATCAGAATCAACTTTAACCAAATTTAACAACCAGAAACAACCTTTTCTCTCACAATGTGAATATCAATTTCAATATGTTTGGTTCTTTCATGTAAAACTGGGTTTGTAGCAATCAATACTGCAGATTTATTATCACAAAACAAATTGACAGGAAGCAAATCTTTCACTTTAAGATCATTAAGAATGCTTAAAATCCAAACTATTTCACAAGTTACAGTGGCCATTGCCCTATATTCAGCCTCTGAAGAGGACCTGGACACTGTTGGCTGCTTTTTACTTTTCCATGAAATCAAAGACTCTCCTAAGAAGACACAAAAACCTGTAACAGACCTTCTTGAAGTAATACATTTACCCCAATCAGAATCTACATAGGCATTGAGACTAAGAGACTGACCTTTGATGACATGAACACCCTTACCTGGAGCCTTCTTTAGGTATCTAAGAATTCTGAAAGCAAGCTTCAAATGAGAAGCTTTTGGTTTATGCATATACTGACTTAAACAATGAACAACATAACTTATATCAGGCCTTGTCAAAGTAAGGTAAATCAACTTCCCTATAAGTTTTTGGTATAGGGTAATGTTATCCAGAACTGGATCATCAACAGAATCTCTATCAGTAATGATAAGATTCATATCCATTGGTGTATTCATAGGTTTAGCACCTAATAAACCATATTCAAACAACAAATCCATACAGTATTTCCTTTGAGATAAACAAATGCCTTTGTCAGTGTCAAGAACTTCAATTCCCAAAAAATATTTTAGTTTTCCTAAATCTTTGATTAAAAACTTTGATCTTAAAAACTGTTTTACTTTGCCCACTTCACTTTCATCATTACCAGTAACAACAATGTCATCAACATACACTAATAAAGCAACAAACATTTTTGAATCACTTTTAATGAACAAAGAATAATCACACTTACTTTGTACAAAACCATATTCAATCAAAGAGCATGTAAGCTTATGGTTCCATTGTCTAGGAGCTTGTTTAAGTCCATATAATGACTTAACAAGTTTACAAACCCTAGTATCATCTTTAGAATAATAACCAGGAGGTAAGGTCATGTATACTTCCTCTTTTAATTCACCATACAAAAAAGCATTGTTAATGTCAAGTTGAAATAAAGACCAACCATTATGCACAACAATACTTATCAAGCATCTTACTGTAACCATTTTAACAACAGGAGAGAAAGTCTCCTCATAATCTACACCTTCCTTTTGATTATATCCTTTAGCTACAAGTCTAGCTTTAAATCTTTCTACCTCACCAGTTGATTTATACTTTATTTTATATACCCACTTACATCCTATAGGTTCTCTATTAGGAGGAAGATCAGTTATAATCCAAGTTTCATTCCTATGAAGTGCTTCCATTTCTAAGTTCATAGCCTCAACCCATCTAGAATCCTTAGCAGCCTCTTTGTAAGTAGATGGTTCCTTTTGTTTATTTATGTTAGAAAGAAAACAATAAACATCAGGTTTTAAATTTGAATAACCAATCAAAACACATTTTTCAGCTCTTTTAGAAAATTTATCTTCATTGTTAAGAATAGTAGCATAACATAAACACCCAAAATTTCTTAAATGAGATAATTTTGGTTCAAAACCAAACACAAGTTCATAAGGAGTTTTTCCTTTAAGCACAGAAGAAGGTGTCCTATTAATTAAGTATACAGCAGTCATAACACATTCAGGCCACATATACAAGGGAATCCCTCCCTGAAAAAGAAGAGTTCTGGCAACATTTAAGAGATGCCTGTGCTTTCTCTCAGCAACCCCATTCTGCTGTGGGGTATAGGCACAAGTAGTTTGATGTAATATTCCATAAGACTTAAACAAACTAGTTAATCTAGCATTTACAAATTCAGTCCCATTATCAGACCTAAAAACTTTAATTACTTTACCAAATTGAGTTTTAACAAGATTTATAAAATAAGACACATTATCAAATACTTCAGTCTTGTTTTTAAGCATAAACACCCAAAATTTCTTAAATGAGATAATTTTGGTTCAAAACCAAACACAAGTTCATAAGGAGTTTTTCCTTTAAGCACAGAAGAAGGTGTCCTATTAATTAAGTATACAGCAGTCATAACACATTCAGGCCACATATACAAGGGAATCCCTCCCTGAAAAAGAAGAGTTCTGGCAACATTTAAGAGATGCCTGTGCTTTCTCTCAGCAACCCCATTCTGCTGTGGGGTATAGGCACAAGTAGTTTGATGTAATATTCCATAAGACTTAAACAAACTAGTTAATCTAGCATTTACAAATTCAGTCCCATTATCAGACCTAAAAACTTTAATTACTTTACCAAATTGAGTTTTAACAAGATTTATAAAATAAGACACATTATCAAATACTTCAGTCTTGTTTTTAAGCATAAACACCCAAACAGCCCTTGAAAAATCATCAACAATAGTTAGAAAATATTTAAATCCTTCTTTACTAACCCTTTTATAAGGACCCCAAACATCAAGATGAATTAAATCACCAACACTTAAAGACTTATGATCACTTAAAGGAAAGGGTTCTCTTGTTTGTTTAGCCTTATGACAAATATCACAAGGTGTATCAATTACATTATCAACTTTTAATTTTTCTTTCAAAACTTTCAAAACAATAGGAGCAGGATGTCCTAACCTAGAATGCCACAATTCAGAAGATACATTGCATTTAACATCAACAAAAACATTATTACTATTACCAAACTGTTTACTTACATTAAGCAGGTATAAACCTCCATTAACTCTACCAGTCCCCAGGTTTCTCATTGTTCTCAAATCCTGAATATAACACATACTTTCAGTAAAACCTATGAACAGTTTACTATCTTTATTTGCCTTGTGCACAGAAAACAAATTCACACAGTAATCAGGTATGTATAACACATCATAAATAGTAATCTTATCTGTCAATCTTATATCTCCTATTTTTCTTATTAAAGCAGAAGTACCATTTGGATGATTTACAGTCATATTAAGAGAGGTGACATCAACAACATTTATCAAGTTTTTATCAGAACAACACATATGCTGGTTTGCACCAGAATCATTTATCCAATCATCCTTACTAGGACTTTTATCAAATTGCACATTAGAATTAAAATAGACAGAAGACATGAAAGCACCTGCCATATGTGCATGAACACCTGCCCTGCCATCCTGACCATCACTTATTAAATTCATCAGTTTAGCAATTTGATCATTTGTAAAAGGCAGACCAGTATTAGTAGAAGAAGATGCAGAATTATGAGAATTATTATCAGTATGCATAAAAGTTTTATCATTCCAAGCACTATCTTTCTCATTATAAACATTGTTTGAATACCTCTTGTTTTGATAACCATTTTTCTTTTTAATATAATCAGGATATCCAACAATTTTAAAACACTTATCAATAGTATGACCTTTTAAACCACAAGCAGGATTTGCACACACAAGATTTTCATTTCTTATAAACTTTTTCTTAGAACCATCAAACTTAGAAGCAAATACAGAATTAGCAGGTTTAACATGATTCACAGAACTAGTATTCCTATGTGATTCTTCTCTAGATAACAAAGCATAAGCAGATTTCACATCAGGCAAAGGATCTTTTGTAAGTATAGTACTTCTAACAGGCATATAAACTTCATCTAGACCCATAAGAAACTGCATTAACCTTATCAAATCATGATGTGCTTTAAACTCTTTAGCAGCTTTGCAAGTACAAACAGGAAGTTTTACCATAGCATCAAATTGTTTCCAGAAAGTATTCAGTTTATGATAATATTCAGACAAGGAAGAACCATTCTGACTTAATGTATTTATCTTATGATGCAAATTAAAAGTAACAGAACCATCCACTTTATCATAAGTTTCTTTTAAATCTTTCCATACTTCACTTGCAACTTTAGAAAAAATTTGTCCCATATATAATTCTTGACTAACAGATCCTAAAATCCAAGATAAAACCACAGAGTTACACCTATCCCATTGTTTAGCCAATACAGGATCATCATCATTCTTATCACATGAACCATCTATGAAACCTACTTTATTTTTAGTTTCTAAAGCAAGTAGCATAGCACATGACCATACATTATAATTTTCTGTACCAGTCAACTTAAAAGACAGAATAGGAGCACCACTAGTATCAGTAGGATGAAGATATAAAGGATCACCAAAATCAAGACCACTAACAGTAGTTGTTTTAGAACCACTACCAGCATCAGGAGCCATTATTAATCAGATAACAAGAAACAATTAACACAAAATTATGCAAGCAAAGCAAATAACCAACAATTAAACAAATAACTAACAAACAATCTAAAAAAAAAAAAAAAAAAAAAAAAAAAAAAAAAAAAAAAAAAAAAAAAAAAAAAAAAAAAAAAAAAAAAAAAAAAAAAAAAAAAAAAAAAAAAAAAAAAAAAAAAAAAAAAAAAAAAAAAAAAAAAAAAAAAAAAAAAAAAAAAAAAAAAAAAAAAAAAAAAAAAAAAAAAAAAAAAAAAAAAAAAAAAAAAAAAAAAAAAAAAAAAAAAAAAAAAAAAAAAAAAAAAAAAAAAAAAAAAAAAAAAAAAAAAAAAAAAAAAAAAAAAAAAAAAAAAAAAAAAAAAAAAAAAAAAAAAAAAAAAAAAAAAAAAAAAAAAAAAAAAAAAAAAAAAAAAAAAAAAAAAAAAAAAAAAAAAAAAAAAAAAAAAAAAAAAAAAAAAAAAAAAAAAAAAAAAAAAAAAAAAAAAAAAAAAAAAAAAAAAAAAAAAAAAAAAAAAAAAAAAAAAAAAAAAAAAAAAAAAAAAAAAAAAAAAAAAAAAAAAAAAAAAAAAAAAAAAAAAAAAAAAAAAAAAAAAAAAAAAAAAAAAAAAAAAAAAAAAAAAAAAAAAAAAAAAAAAAAAAAAAAAAAAAAAAAAAAAAAAAAAAAAAAAAAAAAAAAAAAAAAAAAAAAAAAAAAAAAAAAAAAAAAAAAAAAAAAAAAAAAAAAAAAAAAAAAAAAAAAAAAAAAAAAAAAAAAAAAAAAAAAAAAAAAAAAAAAAAAAAAAAAAAAAAAAAAAAAAAAAAAAAAAAAAAAAAAAAAAAAAAAAAAAAAAAAAAAAAAAAAAAAAAAAAAAAAAAAAAAAAAAAAAAAAAAAAAAAAAAAAAAAAAAAAAAAAAAAAAAAAAAAAAAAAAAAAAAAAAAAAAAAAAAAAAAAAAAAAAAAAAAAAAAAAAAAAAAAAAAAAAAAAAAAAAAAAAAAAAAAAAAAAAAAAAAAAAAAAAAAAAAAAAAAAAAAAAAAAAAAAAAAAAAAAAAAAAAAAAAAAAAAAAAAAAAAAAAAAAAAAAAAAAAAAAAAAAAAAAAAAAAAAAAAAAAAAAAAAAAAAAAAAAAAAAAAAAAAAAAAAAAAAAAAAAAAAAAAAAAAAAAAAAAAAAAAAAAAAAAAAAAAAAAAAAAAAAAAAAAAAAAAAAAAAAAAAAAAAAAAAAAAAAAAAAAAAAAAAAAAAAAAAAAAAAAAAAAAAAAAAAAAAAAAAAAAAAAAAAAAAAAAAAAAAAAAAAAAAAAAAAAAAAAAAAAAAAAAAAAAAAAAAAAAAAAAAAAAAAAAAAAAAAAAAAAAAAAAAAAAAAAAAAAAAAAAAAAAAAAAAAAAAAAAAAAAAAAAAAAAAAAAAAAAAAAAAAAAAAAAAAAAAAAAAAAAAAAAAAAAAAAAAAAAAAAAAAAAAAAAAAAAAAAAAAAAAAAAAAAAAAAAAAAAAAAAAAAAAAAAAAAAAAAAAAAACAAGATAGAAATGTATTCTTTGTGAGTCCCTTAAATTACGAGATGGTTAACCAATAGAAAGTGTAAAATACAACAAGTCTAATAATCACTAGATATGGACTAGTATTACTTGTAAATAAAGATGCAAGATATATAAACAAAGTAATACAAGACTTAAAGCAATAAACAAATAAAGTGGACCATTATGTATGTTTCATGGGTATTTCATTTATTGATGTTTAAATAAAATACAAGGTTGTTGCGGAATCAAGATAACACGATTAAGTGAGTATCCTAACAACCTATGATTACAAATGATCTATATTTGTCAAATAGCTCTTTAGGATCGAGATACTTAAAGTTGTGAAGTATCCCTGTTTAAGATCGAGAGTATTTTAGACAAATTCACTTTCTTGCAAGGTGTATGCTAAAAAGTATTTTAGTTCAAGGAATGACTTAGTATTTATAGGCAACAAATTCACCAGTGAATTTGTGTCGTACAAATATGGTTGTATACATTTAATGATCCGACAAGAACATTAAATGTATTAGATAAGAATAAGGATAAAGTCACATCAAGTGCAAGTGTATCCTTATTACCCAACCACCTTAACACACGTATACTTTTGTTAAAGAACAAGTGGATTGTTCTTTGGAAAGTGTGTTAAAGGCTAAAGTCAATCCTCGATATTAGTGTTCAGACTTGTAGGATCTAGAACACTAACAATCCTCCAGTGTGCAGATCTGGTAAGACTTTCCAGTGGACTCCGCCATTTGTTAAGTCTTCTTCCTTCAGACTTCAGTCTTTGACTTCAGTCAGAATGTCTTCAGTAGAGTAGATCTGGACTGGGGTGAAGTCTTCAGTGAGCTAATCTGGAGAATGCTCCAGATTACCTGTACAAGTAAATGCTCACTAGTCTTCAGTTATTTCTGGACAAATCTTCAGAGGGACTCCAGATTCCAAGTCTGGAGTAGGTCCAGTAGAATATGTTTTCTGGTCAGATCTTCAGTGAGGCTCCAGTAGTCGGGTCTGGAGCGAGACCAGCAAAACAAGTTTTCCTAACAAACCTAAGTAAGGTTCCAGTAGTCCAGTCTGGAGCCAGTCCAGTAAGTCTGGACTAAATCTGGACCTAACAAATTCCCCCTATTTGTTTAGAAATAATGCAAGTATTTTTCAGACTTATAGATATACAAATTTGTATGTCTGGAAAACACTTTATAGATCATGAGTGTTTTTCAGTTTCATCTTTTAAGTTCTAACTTAGACTAAATCTGGTCATTCTACTTGTAAAAGTAAAAACTTGTAACTATTATTACTTTCATCAAAAAGGAAAATAATTACAACTTTCATAAAAAAATAATTACAACTTTCAAAAGGAAAATAATTACAACTTTCATAAAAAAATAATTACAACAAGTACAATGTAGTAAGAGTTCAGGCTCTTCTTCTTGATGAATGCCCTGGTGCATCTTCAGAAGCCTTCCTCTTTGGAGATGGTAATGGAACAGACACTGGTGGTCTCAGACCCAACACAGCTTCCATTTCTTGGATTCTTTTCCAGATCTTCTCAATTCTTTTCATAAAAGCCTTTACATCTGGAGAGAGATCAGTCTTGCCTTTGAAAGTTAATCCAATCTCCTTAAGTTCAGTCCATCCAAAAGCTTGGACTGCAGTATCCTTCCTTTCATCAGTGAAGTTACCCTCCCTGGTCAACTTCACATTGAACCTGGTCATCCCTTGGTGATTTTCAGCCAATGTTATTTCAGCATTAACAATTTTCCTTGCATTGGCCCTGAACATCATCATTTCATTATACTTAGCCCTTTGCTTAGCCAACTGGATCATTTCTTCAGTTTCCCTGGATACACCACTCTGCTGTCCTTCAGTGGACTGGTGTTGATTAATTCTGAGAGTAGTATCCAGTGGAATAAAGTTGCTTAGATCACCATCTTTGATTGCCTTCAGTTGCTTTGCAGTTAGCTTGGGCAGACCAGTCATTCTCTTTCTGTATTCCACTTCCAGAGCACCAGCATTCTTTCTGATCTTTTTCTGGAGGCTTACCAGCTCCTCCTTTCGTTGTCTGATCAACTCTGGAATGGTTACACCATAGATCAACGAGTCATACACCTGCTCTTCTTCAGCATAAAATGAGCGTATATGTACATCGTTCAGTGCATCAAGACATTGATGAACTCTGGGATCCTCCTTCATCCTTTTGAATACTTCAATGTTTACGCCTAACCTTCCAGCGTTATAGGAGTCCAGAGTACCCATTTGTGCCATATCCCTATGATGGGCCAGCAGTTCATTTCGTTGATTAGTCTTGAATATTTCTATCATGATGCACTGTTGTTGTAGTTTCCTGGACGTTTCATTGTCCACATCTTCTACTTGTTCTTGTTCTTCACCAGACACTACCTTTTCTTTTCCTTTAGTAGATTTCAATGTAGTGGGAATGTCTGGGAAGGATTCGAATTGGGGCTCACTGGCATCAGTACCAGTCACTTGCCTTTGCTGCACGACGCTTTCAGTAGCGACTGCCCTTACTACCCTTGCTCTCTTTCTGATCAACTCTGGAATGGTTACACCATAGATCAACGAGTCATACACCTGCTCTTCTTCAGCATAAAATGAGCGTATATGTACATCGTTCAGTGCATCAAGACATTGATGAACTCTGGGATCCTCCTTCATCCTTTTGAATACTTCAATGTTTACGCCTAACCTTCCAGCGTTATAGGAGTCCAGAGTACCCATTTGTGCCATATCCCTATGATGGGCCAGCAGTTCATTTCGTTGATTAGTCTTGAATATTTCTATCATGATGCACTGTTGTTGTAGTTTCCTGGACGTTTCATTGTCCACATCTTCTACTTGTTCTTGTTCTTCACCAGACACTACCTTTTCTTTTCCTTTAGTAGATTTCAATGTAGTGGGAATGTCTGGGAAGGATTCGAATTGGGGCTCACTGGCATCAGTACCAGTCACTTGCCTTTGCTGCACGACGCTTTCAGTAGCGACTGCCCTTACTACCCTTGCTCTCTTTCTGATCAACTCTGGAATGGTTACACCATAGATCAACGAGTCATACACCTGCTCTTCTTCAGCATAAAATGAGCGTATATGTACATCGTTCAGTGCATCAAGACATTGATGAACTCTGGGATCCTCCTTCATCCTTTTGAATACTTCAATGTTTACGCCTAACCTTCCAGCGTTATAGGAGTCCAGAGTACCCATTTGTGCCATATCCCTATGATGGGCCAGCAGTTCATTTCGTTGATTAGTCTTGAATATTTCTTTCAGCATCGCACCCCTGACCTTTCTAACAACTTCGTCACTGAGGGTGTTGACCAGTTCAGTCTGGTCAAATGAAGGCCTGCTTTCCAGAGCACTAACCCTTGTCACAATCTTCTCAACCTCATCTTTAAGACCTGCCAGTGGTTGCATAACCTTGTTCTCCACTGCAGTCTCAACAGTATTTACCATTCTGGACTCCAAAGCCTGGACTGCCACTCTAATGTTTCTAGAGTTTTGATTAGTGGCTTGTACCAGCTCGTCCAGTTTATCAAACACTAACCTTTCATTCCCAGCAAAGAGGTTCATCTCTGACGCAAGATTATTTGACAACATAGATTTGAAGTCAGAGATGACCTGGGATGATGACTGGAGTGATCTCTCCAGGTCCGCCACCCTACTAAGAAGGCCTTGGACCTCGGTGGAAGAAGAAGTGGAGAGACCACTGGGTTGTTCCAGATGAGATGACACTCTGGTCATCATAGGCACTTGTGTCCAGTCCTCTTCAGATTCAACATTAGAGACTGGCACACTTGGTTCAGTTTGGTGTACTGGTGATGAATGAGTTTGTGTTGGTGTGAAGTATGGGGTTGTTTGAGGGATTGATGGTGGTGGTGGTGGTGGCATTGAAGGTTCTGGTGGTGGCATATCTGGTGTAGGAGTTGGTGGTGGTGGTGGTGGTGGTGGTGGTGTTGGTGGTGTTGGTGTTTGTTGAGTGGGTAGTGGTGATTGATGGATTTGTTGCTGCGGTAGTGGTGGTGGTGGTGGTGGTGGTGGTGGTGGTGGTGGTGGTGGTGGTGGTGGTGGTGGTGGTGGTGGTGGTGGTGGTGGTGGTGGTGGTGGTGGTGGTGGTGGTGGTGGTGGTGGTGGTGGTGGTGGTGGTGGTGGTGGTGGTGGTGGTGGTGGTGGTGGTGGTGGTGGTGGTGGTGGTGGTGGTGGTGGTGGTGGTGGTGGTGGTGGTGGTGGTGGTGGTGGTGGTGGTGGTGGTGGTGGTGGTGGTGGTGGTGGTGGTGGTGGTGGTGGTGGTGGTGGTGGTGGTGGTGGTGGTGGTGGTGGTGGTGGTGGTGGTGGTGGTGGTGGTGGTGGTGGTGGTGGTGGTGGTGGTGGTGGTGGTGGTGGTGGTGGTGGTGGTGGTGGTGGTGGTGGTGGTGGTGGTGGTGGTTGGTGGTGGTGGTGGTGGTGGTGGTGGTGGTGGTGTATGTGTTGATGGTGGTAGTGGTGGTGGTGGTGGCGGTCGGATATGGTGGTGGTGGTGGTGGTGGTCACCAACTACATCAACCTGCTCACCAGACTGTGCACCAGATTGTGCACCAGTCTCTATACCAGCATCAACATTTAAATCTAGTTCAGCCTCTTGCATACCAGAAGCTTGTTCTTCAGTCTGAACAGCTTCAACCTCCTCTTCTCGTACAACAGCCTGGACTTCAGTGTCCACTCTCTGTTCAGTTTGTACAGAAGGATCAATATTTTCCTCTTCAAAGATGGGAGACCCATCAATATTCATAATATCACCAGGATGGGTTAATGGATTTACCTGGGCTCCAATTCTTACTAGACGCCTATGAGATCTTGGTCGTCTGGAAAGCTCAATTTCTGATTGCACGCTTTCCACTGGAGCCACTTGACTTATTGGTTGAACCATTTCAACAATCTGAACATCTTCACTGGCATCAGGTACTTCAACAACTGGTACCCTGACTGGTGCCACATTCTCTTCAATTCGTTGAAGATTCAGCATTGCTGGAGGAATATCTACCTCTCCATCTCTGGACCTTAGGTTTGCCAGGTCCCTCATGTACTCACTCATTGAAAAATGAGTAGTCTCAAAATCATACTCGGCTCCAAGGGCATTTCTGAATATAAGAGAGAGAAAGCGAATATATGGTATGAATGGCTTTCTCCCCTTTGCCTTTATGCGTTCCACCAGATCATCAAAGAAAATCTGGGCGAAATCGACCCTTAGCCCAAACCAAAGACAATAGGCAATCTGGAGGTGTGTTTGATTTATTTGATCCAGTCCTCCAGAACTACCTCCAAGACATTCGACGATGTGGGTGAAAAAGTATCTCCACGAATCCGTCAGTCTGCTCATATAAATGGTCCCTTTCCTCAATAACTGACCATTTTCATCTACAATCTCCGTATGCCCCATCAATCTGCATACCTCCCTGAAATTAATACCAGAAGGGAGTGGTAATGCCAGCTCATTCTCATCCAGATAATTCAACTGGAGAGCCATTCTGAGGTGCTCTAACCACATCTGCTGCTGGAACATATGCGGCAGAAAGTAGATTTCGTGGTGAATTTGATTGTCTAGGAGCCATTTAATATTTAGAAGAAGATGAAATTGAATGAATATATATAATTTAATGAAGGAATTTGAGAATTTGGGAGTAAATGTTCGAAGTAAATGTAAGTTGAAAGTGAAAGTGGGTATATATAGAATTGAGAATGTGGAACTCAAACGATTAATTTGAAATTATCAAATACAATTTTTGATTGTGTTCTGAGATCCGCATTAATTACATCACATCACACATAAATGCATGACGGTTTACAGCCCACAAAAACAGTAACAACTTGTACTTTTTGTTTTCCCAAAGTAAAAAGACCATCATTGTTTTGAACAACTTACATGCCACGTAGGATTTATAAGATAAATATCTTTGAAAAGGTTTGCTTACGTGGCACATACAAAGATCAAGTATTTTGAAAATATTATGACATTATTCAGTGCATCTGGAGGTTGACAGGACCGTCCAGTATCACTGGTGGATTAGTCCAGTGAAGCATGTACTGATGGTACACTGGAGGGACACTCCAGTAAAGTACCAGTGAACAACCAATTTGAAAGACTGGAAACCTTAAACTTGCACGTCAACTAATACAGACAAATGAGAGGGACACATTTACAAGAAGACATAAGTCAACTCAAACACGCACTTCAACCTGTCCATACCAGTGAGAGGGACATATTTACAAAGCACCAGTAATATTTTCTGAAGAATTTGTCCAGTGAGAAAATTAATTCCCCCTGAACTTAAACATTTTTAAGAGAAAATATTTTTCAAGTCTTCCCTGGAATGTTGATCCAGAAATAAATTTTTGAATCTTTAAATCAAAGATCCTTAGTAGTACACAATGGCGTTCAATACCAAGGTTCCAGATTTAAGGGTTTAACATTCCCAACTCACCAACAAGATATTCAAAAGTTTTTACATCCAGTGGTTTAGTAAAAAAAAAAAAATATAGAGAAAAAAGTGAAAAATTGAAAAACAGAAAAAAAAAAAAAAAGAAAAAAAAAAAAAAAAAAAAAAAAAAAAAAAAAAAAAAAAAAAAAAAAAAAAAAAAAAAAAAAAAAAAAAAAAAAAAAAAAAAAAAAAAAAAAAAAAAAAAAAAAAAAAAAAAAAAAAAAAAAAAAAAAAAAAAAAAAAAAAAAAAAAAAAAAAAAAAAAAAAAAAAAAAAAAAAAAAAAAAAAAAAAAAAAAAAAAAAAAAAAAAAAAAAAAAAAAAAAAAAAAAAAAAAAAAAAAAAAAAAAAAAAAAAAAAAAAAAAAAAAAAAAAAAAAAAAAAAAAAAAAAAAAAAAAAAAAAAAAAAAAAAAAAAAAAAAAAAAAAAAAAAAAAAAAAAAAAAAAAAAAAAAAAAAAAAAAAAAAAAAAAAAAAAAAAAAAAAAAAAAAAAAAAAAAAAAAAAAAAAAAAAAAAAAAAAAAAAAAAAAAAAAAAAAAAAAAAAAAAAAAAAAAAAAAAAAAAAAAAAAAAAAAAAAAAAAAAAAAAAAAAAAAAAAAAAAAAAAAAAAAAAAAAAAAAAAAAAAAAAAAAAAAAAAAAAAAAAAAAAAAAAAAAAAAAAAAAAAAAAAAAAAAAAAAAAAAAAAAAAAAAAAAAAAAAAAAAAAAAAAAAAAAAAAAAAAAAAAAAAAAAAAAAAAAAAAAAAAAAAAAAAAAAAAAAAAAAAAAAAAAAAAAAAAAAAGTTAGATAAAAAAAAAAAAAAAAAAAAAAAAAAAAAAAAAAAAAAAAAAAAAAAAAAAAAAAAAAAAAAAAAAAAAAAAAATTAGATAAGAATAAGGATAAAGTCACATCAAGTGCAAGTGTATCCTTATTACCCAACCACCTTAACACACGTATACTTTTGTTAAAGAACAAGTGGATTGTTCTTTAGAAAGTGTGTTAAAGGCTAAAGTCAATCCTCGATATTAGTGTTCAGACTTGTAGGATCTAGAACACTAACAATCCTCCAGTGTGCAGATCTGGTAAGACTTCCAGTGGACTCCGCCATTTGTTAAGTCTTCTTCCTTCAGACTTCAGTCTTTGACTTCAGTCAGAATGTCTTCAGTAGAGTAGATCTGGACTGGGGTGAAGTCTTCAGTGAGCTAATCTGGAGAATGCTCCAGATTACCTGTACAAGTAAATGCTCACTAGTCTTCAGTTATTTCTGGACAAATCTTCAGAGGGACTCCAGATTCCAAGTCTGGAGTAGGTCCAGTAGAATATGTTTTCTGGTCAGATCTTCAGTGAGGCTCCAGTAGTCGGGTCTGGAGCGAGACCAGCAAAACAAGTTTCTTAACAAACCTAACTAAGGTTCCAGTAGTCCAGTCTGGAGCCAGTCCAGTAAGTCTGGACTAAATCTGGACCTAACATAATGTATCTGTATCTCAGGTTAAGATGATTTGAATGGACAAACAGCTTAATAATCAACTTCAAAAGTCTTCTGGTGATCTTAAATTTGAAATTACACATCAGTTGACTTCAGATAAACAGAAACAAAATGCACATATCGGTAACAGACTAACAGATCAAGTAGTTCACATTCGATTTAACTACAGATTTAAATTGGAAATATCGGAGTTAAATTAAAAACCTGCGATGATCCAAACAAAGGAGAGAACTAGAAACGAAGCACTGTTAAAAACACCAAGAATGGTAGACTGGGAGAGGATGATCGGTACATAATCCGGAAGAATGAGATTTGTGGGTACATAAGGGTGATTCGACTCTAGTGCCTGAACTCCTGCCATTCTTTCTTCCAATCCACAGAAGAAACTGAAAGCACTTGCTTAGCACAAGTCAACTTCTTCCTTGAGGCAGATGGCTGCTGCTCTGAATTAAAATGTGCGAGAAAGTTACAAGTAGCCCCTGGGATACTTTAAATTTTACAAATTTAGTCCAGTATTACCATGTGTTTTTGAGATATCTTATTTAAGTAGCGAAGCATACCCACAGATGCATCCACTACTTTGTCTATATACATATAAAAAAAATGTTCAAATAATCATAAAAAAAAAAAAAAAAAAAAAAAAAAAAAAAAAAAAAAAAAAAAAAAAAAAAAAAAAAAAAAAAAAAAAAAAAAAAAAAAAAAAAAAAAAAAAAAAAAAAAAAAAAAAAAAAAAAAAAAAAAAAAAAAAAAAAAAAAAAAAAAAAAAAAAAAAAAAAAAAAAAAAAAAAAAAAAAAAAAAAAAAAAAAAAAAAAAAAAAAAAAAAAAAAAAAAAAAAAAAAAAAAAAAAAAAAAAAAAAAAAAAAAAAAAAAAAAAAAAAAAAAAAAAAAAAAAAAAAAAAAAAAAAAAAAAAAAAAAAAAAAAAAAAAAAAAAAAAAAAAAAAAAAAAAAAAAAAAAAAAAAAAAAAAAAAAAAAAAAAAAAAAAAAAAAAAAAAAAAAAAAAAAAAAAAAAAAAAAAAAAAAAAAAAAAAAAAAAAAAAAAAAAAAAAAAAAAAAAAAAAAAAAAAAAAAAAAAAAAAAAAAAAAAAAAAAAAAAAAAAAAAAAAAAAAAAAAAAAAAAAAAAAAAAAAAAAAAAAAAAAAAAAAAAAAAAAAAAAAAAAAAAAAAAAAAAAAAAAAAAAAAAAAAAAAAAAAAAAAAAAAAAAAAAAAAAAAAAAAAAAAAAAAAAAAAAAAAAAAAAAAAAAAAAAAAAAAAAAAAAAAAAAAAAAAAAAAAAAAAAAAAAAAAAAAAAAAAAAAAAAAAAAAAAAAAAAAAAAAAAAAAAAAAAAAAAAAAAAAAAAAAAAAAAAAAAAAAAAAAAAAAAAAAAAAAAAAAAAAAAAAAAAAAAAAAAAAAAAAAAAAAAAAAAAAAAAAAAAAAAAAAAAAAAAAAAAAAAAAAAAAAAAAAAAAAAAAAAAAAAAAAAAAAAAAAAAAAAAAAAAAAAAAAAAAAAAAAAAAAAAAAAAAAAAAAAAAAAAAAAAAAAAAAAAAAAAAAAAAAAAAAAAAAAAAAAAAAAAAAAAAAAAAAAAAAAAAAAAAAAAAAAAAAAAAAAAAAAAAAAAAAAAAAAAAAAAAAAAAAAAAAAAAAAAAAAAAAAAAAAAAAAAAAAAAAAAAAAAAAAAAAAAAAAAAAAAAAAAAAAAAAAAAAAAAAAAAAAAAAAAAAAAAAAAAAAAAAAAAAAAAAAAAAAAAAAAAAAAAAAAAAAAAAAAAAAAAAAAAAAAAAAAAAAAAAAAAAAAAAAAAAAAAAAAAAAAAAAAAAAAAAAAAAAAAAAAAAAAAAAAAAAAAAAAAAAAAAAAAAAAAAAAAAAAAAAAAAAAAAAAAAAAAAAAAAAAAAAAAAAAAAAAAAAAAAAAAAAAAAAAAAAAAAAAAAAAAAAAAAAAAAAAAAAAAAAAAAAAAAAAAAAAAAAAAAAAAAAAAAAAAAAAAAAAAAAAAAAAAAAAAAAAAAAAAAAAAAAAAAAAAAAAAAAAAAAAAAAAAAAAAAAAAAAAAAAAAAAAAAAAAAAAAAAAAAAAAAAAAAAAAAAAAAAAAAAAAAAAAAAAAAAAAAAAAAAAAAAAAAAAAAAAAAAAAAAAAAAAAAAAAAAAAAAAAAAAAAAAAAAAAAAAAAAAAAAAAAAAAAAAAAAAAAAAAAAAAAAAAAAAAAAAAAAAAAAAAAAAAAAAAAAAAAAAAAAAAAAAAAAAAAAAAAAAAAAAAAAAAAAAAAAAAAAAAAAAAAAAAAAAAAAAAAAAAAAAAAAAAAAGTTAGTTAGTAAGGGAAAAAAAAAAAAAAAAAAAAAAAAAAAAAAAAAAAAAAAAAAAAAAAAAAAAAAAAAAAAAAAAAAATAAACATTGTACTCCACATGAATATGTTAATTAACCGTTATACTTTCAAAAAATGGATAAAGAGACATGGATTATAGCAAAATTACACAGAAAAGGAGAAGGGTTAATAACTATGATAGTTATTAACTTAATATGCAACATACTCGCCATAGTTGCCAACTACAATGCATATCTTGAAGCACAACGGTTGCTTACAAGTTGTATTTTTTACTATAAATGTACATTCATCCACAGTCCTCTGTATTCTGTATTTTTTAATATTGTACTTCATTATCAATCCCGTTTACAAACCAAACACCACGTCAGTATTGATTTCAGGTAGAATACTTTTGACTAGTAGATACGAATTACAGCCACTTGCTCAATCTCATAGATATCACACATTTATGTCTATATATGGTTGGAATATAAATGTTTTGACTATCAGTTAGATGTCTAAGTTCTAAGATATCCTTCAGCAATGACAGACAACAAAATCAACAATATCGATGAAGTCGAATCATAAATTGACAAACATGCAATATTCATGTGATGTCATTTATCAGAAATGTTTCCATCTTTATGATATTGAGGGAGTAGTTTAAGAGATCAGCCTATAAAAGCCTAGGTGAATAAGGCATACAAAAGCAAGTGCTGTGGTTTGTTGGTCAACTTTGCAGCTAGCTCAATCGATATCCACCTCTAATAGTACATCCTATATCCCGTTCAAGTCAGTTGTTAATGATGATGCCAAGTGATACCATGCAAGCTCTAACTTCGTATATAACAGAAAAATATGTTTGCACACTGCAGGGAAGACACACCAAAGCTGATAGTGTATGTATGTGTGTGCATATCACTGTGTAATATGATTTATTGTTGTGCAAAAAGATAGTATACATACGCGGCTAAAATACAAGCTGGACCCTCTAGAACAGCTGTAATTCCTTCAATAGCAACTACTGCCGAATCTCTTCCAGCGTATCTGGAGTCACCTTTGCTGTATTCTTTCCCTGTCATATGTAAAGAAGATAATTCATTAAATTTTTATTCAAAATCTAGGTGAGTAGAATCATAAAATAGTCGGCATATAAAAAACTTACAAACTTCCGCAAGGTAAGTAGGATCCTTCTGCTTGTAAAACTCTGGAGTGAAAACAAAATAACCCTCAAGGACCATATGCGTAAGGCCAGTAAAAACCCACCAGCACATTAGAAGTTTGTCGGTTTTCGATATCTTAGGAAACCGCCCTGTCATGACATTTATAAAAACAATCTTCCATTAGATTTTCATTTGTTAAATGCTGTTTCATTAATCCAAGCCTAATAAGCATATCATTATTTACGCTAGAAATGTGCCTATCTGAGAAACAGGGAAAGTTTCTCAATTCGTTACAGTGGCAGATCTTATAGCAATTAATTAGAGAGCATTGCAGATCCTTGTAAATAATGGATACAAAAAAATGATCATCCCGAATTCTCATCTCTTACACATAGATTATTCACAACCAAATAAAAGGGAGTAATGATTAAAAAAAGGGGCATTGCACAACTAAAGACATTCCTAATTATCAAACTAAGCAGCGTTGTTTGGATCAGTGGTAATTGGCCTCCGGAGACAGAGGTCAGAGGTTTGATCCTCATCCAATGCAAAGGCCGGAGGTCCTTATCTACCATTTAGGTAGAACCTGGAAGCAGCCTCTCTACCTAGGTAGAGGTAAGGTCGGGCTACATCTTAAACTCCCCCATACACCATCGAGGAATTGGGGCCCAAAACCCGTGGAAGACGTCAGTGGACAGTTCTTTTCCTTTCCTTTATTATCTAAACTATAGATCGTTGTTTGATTCGATTGATAACCGATCGGTGAACATCTTCCGAACTAAGTGACTGAGGGTCTTAGTTTAATCAGTTAGTCATAGATCCAAATTAACTAATAACACAATAATCTATCGAACATATTACTACTTACTACTACTTATCAACTAAAAAAAGTAACTAAATACACACACACAATGACAATATAATAATAAATGCAAGTGTTATAGATTTTAAAAGAAAAAAGAAGAAAATTAATGAAATAAAAATGAGTATTGAGGGTACCGGCGAGGATCCAGACGAAAATAATGACTAAGAGGGAAGCGGAGCCATAAACACCGAGAATTGTTAGCTGAGAAAGCTTAATTGGTACATATTCCGGCAGATTCAGATCGGCCGGAATAAATGGATGAGCTCCGGCCATCTACTCTGATGATTTAATGATATCAGCAGCAAGGAAGGAAGCAAGCAAGTAAAGTCAACTTGTTTACCCTTTGGATACTTATTTTGGTTTAGTTTTGTTAATAGGTTAATAACTGGAGGACTGAAGCTGTGCAGTTCACAAAGATGGAAGCACAAGGACTAAAGCTGGACAAGTGGAAGATTAGGGGCTGGAGCTAAACTTGTGGAGGCCTATATAAAGCTGCTTCCCTTTCCTTTTAGGGTTACAACGATTATCACTTTTGCAGCCGTTATATAACCATTACCCTTTTGTACTAAATCATCATCATCATGGTTCCTCTATTATTGATTCTGGTTATGTAATTTGTTTAGTCTATGTTGTTGTCCCTTATTCCTTTACCTTGGTATTGGTTTATTGTATTGTTTTGCTTCCTGGAGTTCTGAACCAAACCTGTTTTTATGGATCTATGTTTTGATTCAATAATATTAGATGTTAGTTATGAATCTATACTTATTTCTTCATGGTATCAGAGCCAGGTTCAATTTATTTGTGTTCTTGAAAACTCTTAAAATTAAAAAACCCTAAATCTGTTCTTTATATTTATCTATAATATTTATATATCTATTATTGTCAATATTATTACTCTTTTTTGTCAAAAAAAAAACCCAAAAATAAAAAAAAAAAAAAAAAAAAAAAAAAAAAAAAAAAAAAAAAAAAAAAAAAAAAAAAAAAAAAAAAAAAAAAAAAAAAAAAAAAAAAAAAAAAAAAAAAAAAAAAAAAAAAAAAAAAAAAAAAAAAAAAAAAAAAAAAAAAAAAAAAAAAAAAAAAAAAAAAAAAAAAAAAAAAAAAAAAAAAAAAAAAAAAAAAAAAAAAAAAAAAAAAAAAAAAAAAAAAAAAAAAAAAAAAAAAAAAAAAAAAAAAAAAAAAAAAAAAAAAAAAAAAAAAAAAAAAAAAAAAAAAAAAAAAAAAAAAAAAAAAAAAAAAAAAAAAAAAAAAAAAAAAAAAAAAAAAAAAAAAAAAAAAAAAAAAAAAAAAAAAAAAAAAAAAAAAAAAAAAAAAAAAAAAAAAAAAAAAAAAAAAAAAAAAAAAAAAAAAAAAAAAAAAAAAAAAAAAAAAAAAAAAAAAAAAAAAAAAAAAAAAAAAAAAAAAAAAAAAAAAAAAAAAAAAAAAAAAAAAAAAAAAAAAAAAAAAAAAAAAAAAAAAAAAAAAAAAAAAAAAAAAAAAAAAAAAAAAAAAAAAAAAAAAAAAAAAAAAAAAAAAAAAAAAAAAAAAAAAAAAAAAAAAAAAAAAAAAAAAAAAAAAAAAAAAAAAAAAAAAAAAAAAAAAAAAAAAAAAAAAAAAAAAAAAAAAAAAAAAAAAAAAAAAAAAAAAAAAAAAAAAAAAAAAAAAAAAAAAAAAAAAAAAAAAAAAAAAAAAAAAAAAAAAAAAAAAAAAAAAAAAAAAAAAAAAAAAAAAAAAAAAAAAAAAAAAAAAAAAAAAAAAAAAAAAAAAAAAAAAAAAAAAAAAAAAAAAAAAAAAAAAAAAAAAAAAAAAAAAAAAAAAAAAAAAAAAAAAAAAAAAAAAAAAAAAAAAAAAAAAAAAAAAAAAAAAAAAAAAAAAAAAAAAAAAAAAAAAAAAAAAAAAAAAAAAAAAAAAAAAAAAAAAAAAAAAAAAAAAAAAAAAAAAAAAAAAAAAAAAAAAAAAAAAAAAAAAAAAAAAAAAAAAAAAAAAAAAAAAAAAAAAAAAAAAAAAAAAAAAAAAAAAAAAAAAAAAAAAAAAAAAAAAAAAAAAAAAAAAAAAAAAAAAAAAAAAAAAAAAAAAAAAAAAAAAAAAAAAAATGATTTGGAGTTACTGTTGGAGTCCCCTCTGTAAGCTTCTTATCCTACCCTTCTAGTAGCAAATTGTTCAACCTTGGTGTGCTCCCAAGTTGAAAGTTTGGCCTATCAGTTGGGATCTCTGCTCTTTACTTATTTTAGTATTATCATTATCTGTGCTATGTGGTTCTTGCTTCTAATATGAGTATCTCTGTTTATTGTGAACTGGTTATTGAATTATCTCGTATTGTGGTTAAGTTTTATATGAAAAATTGATTGAGTTGCTTTCTCTGTTTATCTAACCCTTTCTTGGTAGAAGAGAAGAACCTTGAGTATACCTGTCTTGGCACTTTAGTGTCCTTGAATCTGGCCACTGCTCCTGGTTCTTTTAGGGTTCTTGTTTCTTTCCTTTTTTGATTGTCTAATTGTCTTTCCTGTGTTGTTATTATGGCTGATGCTAATAATCCTCTTGATGATGTGAATGATGAGAATGATGTGAATGTGTTTGGGACCCTTATTAGCAAACTTGACCTTGGTGACCCTTTGTTTTTGCATGCTAGTGACACCTCTGGAACACCCTTGATTAATATGAAACTAAAAGGCACTGAAAATTATAAAGTGTGGTCATGTGCTATGGAACTTGCCCTTGAAACTAAAAATAAAATGGGATTTATTGATGGTACTTGTGTTAGACCTGCTGATAATGAGGTTCTTGCTAGACAATGGGATAGGTGTAACTGTGTTGTGTTGTCTTGGATTTTGGGTTCTGTTTCTGAAGAAGTATATCTGGGACAAATCTTTTCTAAAGATGCTGTCTCTGTTTGGCAAGAGTTAAGAGAAACATATGACAAGGTTGATGGGTCTGTTATCTTTAATCTACACCATAAAATAAACTCTTTAACTCAAAATGGGACTCCTATTTCTGACTATTATCACAAGCTTAACTCCCTTTGGAGACAATATGATTCTATGACAAAACTTCCCACTTGTGTCTGTAATGCTTCTGCAGATTTTAAGGCTTATAACCAAAACATGAAACTGATGCAATTTTTAATGGGATTGGATGAAGTATATCTTCCAATCAGGAGTCAACTTCTTATTAAGGATCCTCTTCCAAATGTGAAAACTGCTTTTGCTATAATTTCTAGGGAAGAATCTCATAGGGGAATTACCCCTAGTGATTCTAGCCTCAAACCTCAAAACAGTGCCTTTGTGTCAAGATCTTTTGGGAATAAAAAAGGGTTGGGAAGAGGCCAAGGATCTCAGAATTGGAATCACAATCATAATCAAAATCAAAACTGGAGCCATAATCAAAACTGGAATTCTGAATTTCAAAAGGGAAATCAAAATTGGAACCATGGTTTTCAAAACAGAGGTCCTAATCTATCTCTTAAGTGTGATAACTGTCATAAGTTTGGCCACACCAAAGAAAGGTGTTATGGTCTTCATGGTAATCCAAATGGTTATGGCAAGAAACCTGGTTTTCAGAATTTTATCAAAAACTCTTCTAGTAACAACTCCAATGTAAATGATGCCATAACCAGCAAACCAGATTCATCTTCCAGCAGTGGTGCTGGTCCTTTTCATTCAAACACTCCTTTCAGTACTGAACAACTCACCTTTCTGATGAATATGATAAGTGACAAGTCTGTCTCAAAGCCAGTGCAAACACACATGGCAGGTATATTTTATAACTCAAATACCTTTTTTAACTCCAACTTTACCAGATTTTTTTGTTCTAATTCTCTTCAAACTCTCATTAAAAAACCTAAAGATTGGATCACTGACTCTGGGGCAAATCAACATATGACTTGTTGTGATAAATGGTTGTTTAATGTGGAAGATGTTTCTAAACTTGGTATGACTGTTGGACATCCCAATGGTACTCAAGCTAAAGTTTTGAAAATTGGAAGTTTAAGACTAACTGACAATATTACCATATTTGGTGTCCTATATGTGCCTGAATACTGTGTTAACCTACTTTCTGTGCATAATTTGGCTAGAGATAGTAGAATGTTTATATCTTTTGATGAAAACAAGTGTTATGTCCAGGATTTGAAGACAGGCACCCTCATGGGGACTGGTAGTGAGGCTGATGGCCTCTACATCTTTGATGCTAGCATCAAAGGTGAGACTGGCCTATCTCACAATGCTGTGAGTTCTGTGTGTTATATTTCTGTTCTTACTTGGCATAATAGGCTTGGTCATCCTGCTGACCAAGTCTTGAACATTTTGCATAATCAACTTAACATTGGGAAGAATCCTAATGTCTCTCCTTGTGAGGTCTGCCATAAGGCTAAACAGACCAGAGAGCCCTTTCCTTTAAGTGAAAACCAAAGCAAAGCTTTGGGTGACCTAATTCACCTTGATTTGTGGGGACCCTATAGGGTTCAAAGTAAAGAAGGATTTAAATACTTCTTGACTGTTGTTGATGACTTTACCAGGGCTGTGTGGGTATTTTTACTCAAAGGAAAAGATGAAACATTTGAAAATTTTTCAAACCTATATAATCTGTTGAAAAATCAGTTTCAAACCACTATCAAAGTCATAAGAAGTGACAATGGTAGTGAGTTCCTTAATCAAAGAATGCAATCTTTTACCAAGCAACATGGCATTATACATCAAACCTCTTGCACTCATACCCCACAGCAGAATGGTATTGCTGAGAGGAAACATAGGCATCTTCTCAATGTTGCTAGATCCCTTATGTTTCAGGGGGGATTACCCCTTAATATGTGGCCTGAATGTGTTCTAACTGCTACTTTTCTTATCAATAGGTTACCCTCTTCTGTCCTTTCTGGGAAGTCACCTTATGAGATGGTTTTTAATAGTGTTCCAAACCTTTCCTTCTTAAGAGTTTTTGGTTGTCTTTGCTTTGCAACAGTTTTAAATAATTTTGATAAATTTAGTTCTAGGTCAAATAAGTGTGTTTTAATTGGATATTCTGAAAGTAAGAAGGCTTATAAACTGTTTTGTCTTGAAAACAAAAGTACTCTTTACTCAAGAGATGTAAGGTTCTATGAAAACATCTTTCCATTTAAAATGAACAACAAAGAATGTCTTTGTGAAGATTCTAGTACTACTCATTTAAACTTCTTTGATAATTTACTTTTTAGTGAAGACAACCCCTTAACACCCAATGATGAAAGGAAAGGTGCTTCAAATGGTGATGGCAGTGAGCATGGTGGTCTGGGTGGCATTGATAGAGCTGCCAGGAATCTGCCTGGTAGTACAATCTATGCTGCCAGACCCCAAGACTCTATTGCAACACCTATTGATGAAAATTTTAATTCTGAGGGTAATGTTGTCCCAAGGCAAGACAATGAACCATCTCATGAAGTTGTGACACAACCCCCTAATCTTAGAAGGTCCAACAGGACCATTAGACCTCCTAAAAGTCTTGATGATTATGTGTTAACCTCTAAGACTAAACATAGTATTACCAATGTGGTTAATTATGCTAATCTGAACTCTGAAAATTTATGCTTTGTTTCTAATTTGAATAAGTTGATTGAGCCAAATTCCTTTGAAGAGGCTTGCAATGACCCACATTGGGTTGATGCTATGAACTCTGAAATGGAGGCTCTTTATAAAAATGAAACTTGGGTTCTTACACATCTCCCTGACAATAGAAGACCTATTGGATGTAAATGGGTCTATAAGGTGAAGTACAAGTCTAATGGTGAGGTAGATAGATACAAGGCCAGGCTTGTAGCCAAAGGCTATGATCAAAAATTTGGTATTGACTTTGATGAAACATTCTCTCCTGTGGTTAAGATGGTCACAATTAGATGTTTACTTTCTGTTTCTGTTCAAAATGACTGGCCTGTGTATCAACTTGACATTAATAATGCTTTCTTATATGGTGATCTTCTTGAAGATGTCTACATGTTGCCTCCTCCTGGTTATCACTCTGTTTCTGATCCAAGGGTCTGTAAATTGGTTAAGTCTCTCTATGGGCTTAAGCAAGCTCCCAGAAAATGGAATGAGAAACTTACAAGTGCTTTAATTGAAAATGGTTTTATCCAAAGTAGGAGTGACTATTCTTTGTACACTAAAACCACTGATAAATACTTTGTTGCTCTACTTGTGTATGTTGATGACATAATTATTACTGGTAATTCTGATAGTGAAATTGAGAACTGTAAACAGTTTCTAAGAACTAAATTCTCTATAAAAGATTTAGGAAAGTTAAGGTATTTTCTTGGTATTGAAGTTATTAATAATAAAGAAGGTTTGTGCATGTCTCAAAGAAAATACTGCCTTGATCTCTTATCTGAATTTGGTCTCCTTGGGTGTAAGCCTTCACAAACACCCATTGAGACAAATCTTGTTGCATCTCTTGATGAAGAAAAGGGTTCTCCACTGTCCAACATAACAGAATATCAAAAGCTTGTGGGTAAGCTCATTTACTTAACTCTCACTAGGCCAGACATTGCATATGCTGTTCATATACTCAGTCAGTTCATGCATGACCCCTTTGACTGCCATCTTAAGCTTGCAATAAGAGTGCTTAGGTATCTCAAGGGGTCTCCTGGTAAGGGCATTCAGTTTAAAAAGGATGCCAATTTTTCTCTATCTGCCTATGTGGACTCTGACTGGGCCAAGAAGGCAACTGCCAGAAAAAGTATCACTGGATACACACTTTTCTTAGGTAGTTGCCCAATTTCTTGGAAAAGCAAAAAACAGCAGACCATCTCTAGGTCTTCAGCTGAGGCTGAGTTTAGAGCTCTGGCTGCTGTTACATGTGAGATAATGTGGGTTCTAAAAATCCTTGATGAACTTGGGATACAAAAATACAAACCTGTTCATGTTCACTGTGACAGTAAGGCTGCAATTCAAATTGCAGCCAATCCTGTCTTTCATGAGAAGACCAAACACTTTGAAGTTGATCTATTCTTTATAAGAGAGAAAATTCTTTTGGGAGTCATTCAAACTATTAAGATTGCTTCTCATGAAAATGTTTCTGATATCTTTACCAAGGGCCTTTCTCTTGACCAACACAAACTGCTATGCAACAAACTTGGAATGTTTGACCCCTTCTCACAATCAAGCTGAGGAGGGGTGTTAAAATGTTACACCTTGATTGTGCATTTTACTTATTTTGGTTTAGTTTTGTTAATAGGTTAATAACTGGTGGACTGAAGCTGTGCAGTTCACAAAGATGGAAGCACAAGGACTAAAGCTGGACAAGTGGAAGATTAGGGGCTGGAGCTAAACTTGTGGAGGCCTATATAAAGCTGCTTCCCTTTCCGTTTTAGGTTACAACAATTATCACTTTTGGAGCCGTTATATAACCATTACCCTTTGTACTAAATCATCATCATGGTTCCTCTATTATTGATTCTGGTTATGTAATTTGTTTAGTCTATGTTGTTGTCCCTTATTCCTTTACCTTGGTATTGGTTTATTGTATTGTTTTGCTTCCTGGAGTTCTGAACCAAACCTGTTTCTATGGATCTATGTTTCGATTCAATAATATTAGATGTTAGTTATGAATCTATACTTATTTCTTCATGGTATCAGAGACAGGTTCAATTTATTTGTGTTCTTGAAAACTTCTTTGAAAAAAAAAAACCCTAAAATTAAAAAACCCTAAATCTGTTCTTTATATTTATCTATAATATTTATATATCTATTATTGTCAATATTATTACTCTTTTTTGTCAAAAAAAAAACCCAAAAATATTTTTTGTTTGTGTCTTATTTTTAGTCTGGTCCTCTTCTTCTTCTCTGGATTCTATCTTATCTATAAGGTTGTGATTCCTTGAAGTTATTGAGTATATTTATCGAATCCTTGGCTGCTCTAGGATTTAAAGAATCTTGTTGCCTTTTTTCTTGATTTGGAGTTACTGTTGGAGTCCCCTCTGTAAGCTTCTTATCCTACCCTTCTAGTAGCAAATTGTTCAACCTTGGTGTCTTTTTTTTTTTTTGTTTTTGGTGGTTGTTTTGTTGGGGGGGGGGGGGGGGGGGGCGGGTTTTTACTGTTGGAGACCCCTCTGTAAGCTTCTTATCCTACCCTTCTAGTAGCAAATTGTTCAATCTTGGTGTGCTCCCAAGTTGAAAGTTTGGCCTATCAGTTGGGATCTCTCTTATTTGTGTGATTCTTGCTAATCTGTGGTTCTTGCTTCTAATATGAGTATCTCTGTTTATTGTGAACTGGTTATTGAATTATCTCGTATTGAGGTTAAGTTTTATATGAAAATTGATTGAGTTGCTTTCTCTGTTTATCTAACCCTTTCTTGGTAGAAGAGAAGAACCTTGAGTATACCTGTCTTGGCACTTTAGTGTCCTTGAATCTGGCCACTGCTCCTGGTTCTTTTAGGGTTCTTGTTTCTTTCCTTTTTTTGATTGTCTAATTGTCTTTCCTGTGTTGTTATTATGGCTGATGCTAATAATCCTCTTGATGATGTGAATGATGAGAATGATGTGAATGTGTTTGGGACCCTTATTAGCAAACTTGACCTTGGTGACCCTTTGTTTTTGCATGCTAGTGACACCTCTGGAACACCCTTGATTAATATGAAACTAAAAGGCACTGAAAATTATAAAGTGTGGTCATGTGCTATGGAACTTGCCCTTGAAACTAAAAATAAAATGGGATTTATTGATGGTACTTGTGTTAGACCTGCTGATAATGAGGTTCTTGCTAGACAATGGGATAGGTGTAACTGTGTTGTGTTGTCTTTTGGATTCTGTTTCTGAAGAAGTATATTCAATTAAATTTTATTTTCGAAAAATGGACTAGGTTGTTGAGATTAGGGAGTAGAATTAAGTAGAATCATTAAAAAAATAGGTCGTGGGGACAATTTTATATACATATTAAAAAACTTACAAAAACTTTTCGCCACAGTAAGTTAGGATCCCTTCTTTGCTTGTAAAAACCTCGTGGATGAATCTGGGAAAAACTACTAAAAATGTAAACCCCCTCATATGGGACCCATTATTGCGTGTATTAATAAGGGTCTCAGTGAAATATAAAAATAGAACCCTACAGCATCTATTAAGAAGTTTTTGTCTACGGTTTTTCGATTTATCTTAGGGAAAAAAAGCCGGCGCCTGTTCTCATTTGGGACCATATCATTTATTAAAAAAACAATTTTCCCATTTAGGTGATTTTCATGTTGTTAAATGTGCTTGTTGTTCTGTTTTCATTAATGCCAAAGCCTAAATTAAGGGCATATTTTCATATTTATTTACCAGCTAATGGATAGAAATGTTGGTTGGCCATCTTGAGAAAACAGGAAGAAAGTTTCTCAATTCGTTACGAGTTTGGCAGATCTGTATAGCAATTTGAATTAGGAGTAGGGCCATTGCAAGATTCCCTTGTAATAATTAAATGGATAACAAAAAATAATTGATTTCATTCCCGAATTCTTTCATCTCTTTTATCACACATAGGGATTATTCACAACCAATATTTTTTTAATTAAAAAAGGGGGAGTAAAAAGTAGTTTGACACATAGATTATTCACAACCAAATAAAAGGGAGTAATGATTAAAAAAAGGGGCATTGCACAACTAAAGACATTCCTAATTATCAAACTAAGCAGCGTTGTTTGGATCAGTGGTAATTGGCCTCCGGAGACAGAGGTCAGAGGTTTGATCCTCATCCAATGCAAAGGCCGGAGGTCCTTATCTACCATTTAGGTAGAACCTGGAAGCAGCCTCTCTACCTAGGTAGAGGTAAGGTCGGGCTACATCTTAAACTCCCCCATACAACCATCGAGGATTTGGGGCCCCAAAAACCCGTGGAGGTAAGAGAACTGTCATGGTTGGAGCAAATTTCTTTTGCCTTGCCTTTATTAATCTAAAACTATTAGATCGGTCGATTGATAACCGATCGGTGAACATCTTCCGAACTAAGTGACTGAGGGTCTTACTGTTTAATCAGTTAGTCATAGATCCAAATTAACTAATAACACAATAATCTATCGAACATATTACTACTTACTACTACTTATCAACTAAAAAAAGTAACTAAATACACACACACAATGACAATATAATAATAAATGCAAGTGTTATAGATTTTAAAAGAAAAAAGAAGAAAATTAATGAAATAAAAATGAACGTAGTAAGTGAAGATGGTACCGGCCGAGGATGGACCAGACGAAAAATAATGACTCTAAGGATGGGAAGCTAGCGCGTACCATAAACACCGAGAATTGTTAGCTGAGAAAGCTTAATTGGTACATATTCCGGCAGATTCAGATCGGCCGGAATAAATGGATGAGCTCCGGCCATCTACTCTGATGATTTAATGATATCAGCAGCAAGGAAGGAAGCAAGCAAGTAAAGTCAACTTGTTTACACCTTGATTGTGCATTTTACTTATTTTGGTTTAGTTTTGTTAATAGGTTAATAACTGGAGGACTGAAGCTGTGCAGTTCACAAAGATGGAAGCACAAGGACTAAAGCTGGACAAGTGGAAGATTAGGGGCTGGAGCTAAACTTGTGGAGGCCTATATAAAGCTGCTTCCCTTTCCTTTTAGGGTTACAACGATTATCACTTTTGCAGCCGTTATATAACCATTACCCTTTTGTACTAAATCATCATCATGGTTCCTCTATTATTGATTCTGGTTATGTAATTTGTTTAGTCTATGTTGTTGTCCCTTATTCCTTTACCTTGGTATTGGTTTATTGTATTGTTTTGCTTCCTGGAGTTCTGAACCAAACCTGTTTTTATGGATCTATGTTTTGATTCAATAATATTAGATGTTAGTTATGAATCTATACTTATTTCTTCATGGTATCAGAGACAGGTTCAATTTATTTGTGTTCTTGAAAACTTCTTTGAAAAAAAAAACCCTAAATCTGTTCTTTATATTTATCTATAATATTATTATATCTATTAAGTGGTCAATATTGTTGATTACTCTTTTTTGTCAAAAAAAATAAAAACCCAAAAAATATTAGTTTGTGTCTTAGTTTTTTTTTAGTTGTCCTCGTGCCTTTGTGTCAAGATCTTTTGGGAATAAAAAAGGGTTGGGAAGAGGCCAAGGATCTCAGAATTGGAATCACAATCATAATCAAAATCAAAACTGGAGCCATAATCAAAACTGGAATTCTGAATTTCAAAAGGGAAATCAAAATTGGAACCATGGTTTTCAAAACAGAGGTCCTAATCTATCTCTTAAGTGTGATAACTGTCATAAGTTTGGCCACACCAAAGAAAGGTGTTATGGTCTTCATGGTAATCCAAATGGTTATGGCAAGAAACCTGTTTTTCAGAATTTTATCAAAAACTCTTCTAGTAACAACTCCAATGTAAATGATGCCATAACCAGCAAACCAGATTCATCTTCCAGCAGTGGTGCTGGTCCTTTTCATTCAAACACTCCTTTCAGTACTGAACAACTCACCTTTCTGATGAATATGATAAGTGACAAGTCTGTCTCAAAGCCAGTGCAAACACACATGGCAGGTATATTTTATAACTCAAATACCTTTTTTAACTCCAACTTTACCAGATTTTTTTGTTCTAATTCTCTTCAAACTCTCATTAAAAAACCTAAAGATTGGATCACTGACTCTGGGGCAAATCAACATATGACTTGTTGTGATAAATGGTTGTTTAATGTGGAAGATGTTTCTAAACTTGGTATGACTGTTGGACATCCCAATGGTACTCAAGCTAAAGTTTTGAAAATTGGAAGTTTAAGACTAACTGACAATATTACCATATTTGGTGTCCTATATGTGCCTGAATACTGTGTTAACCTACTTTCTGTGCATAATTTGGCTAGAGATAGTAGAATGTTTATATCTTTTGATGAAAACAAGTGTTATGTCCAGGATTTGAAGACAGGCACCCTCATGGGGACTGGTAGTGAGGCTGATGGCCTCTACATCTTTGATGCTAGCATCAAAGGTGAGACTGGCCTATCTCACAATGCTGTGAGTTCTGTGTGTTATATTTCTGTTCTTACTTGGCATAATAGGCTTGGTCATCCTGCTGACCAAGTCTTGAACATTTTGCATAATCAACTTAACATTGGGAAGAATCCTAATGTCTCTCCTTGTGAGGTCTGCCATAAGGCTAAACAGACCAGAGAGCCCTTTCCTTTAAGTGAAAACCAAAGCAAAGCTTTGGGTGACCTAATTCACCTTGATTTGTGGGGACCCTATAGGGTTCAAAGTAAAGAAGGATTTAAATACTTCTTGACTGTTGTTGATGACTTTACCAGGGCTGTGTGGGTATTTTTACTCAAAGGAAAAGATGAAACATTTGAAAATTTTTCAAACCTATATAATCTGTTGAAAAATCAGTTTCAAACCACTATCAAAGTCATAAGAAGTGACAATGGTAGTGAGTTCCTTAATCAAAGAATGCAATCTTTTACCAAGCAACATGGCATTATACATCAAACCTCTTGCACTCATACCCCACAGCAGAATGGTATTGCTGAGAGGAAACATAGGCATCTTCTCAATGTTGCTAGATCCCTTATGTTTCAGGGGGGATTACCCCTTAATATGTGGCCTGAATGTGTTCTAACTGCTACTTTTCTTATCAACAGGTTACCCTCTTCTGTCCTTTCTGGGAAGTCACCTTATGAGATGGTTTTTAATAGTGTTCCAAACCTTTCCTTCTTAAGAGTTTTTGGTTGTCTTTGCTTTGCAACAGTTTTAAATAATTTTGATAAATTTAGTTCTAGGTCAAATAAGTGTGTTTTAATTGGATATTCTGAAAGTAAGAAGGCTTATAAACTGTTTTGTCTTGAAAACAAAAGTACTCTTTACTCAAGAGATGTAAGGTTCTATGAAAACATCTTTCCATTTAAAATGAACAACAAAGAATGTCTTTGTGAAGATTCTAGTACTACTCATTTAAACTTCTTTGATAATTTACTTTTTAGTGAAGACAACCCCTTAACACCCAATGATGAAAGGAAAGGTGCTTCAAATGGTGATGGCAGTGAGCATGGTGGTCTGGGTGGCATTGATAGAGCTGCCAGGAATCTGCCTGGTAGTACAATCTATGCTGCCAGACCCCAAGACTCTATTGCAACACCTATTGATGAAAATTTTAATTCTGAGGGTAATGTTGTCCCAAGGCAAGACAATGAACCATCTCATGAAGTTGTGACACAACCCCCTAATCTTAGAAGGTCCAACAGGACCATTAGACCTCCTAAAAGTCTTGATGATTATGTGTTAACCTCTAAGACTAAACATAGTATTACCAATGTGGTTAATTATGCTAATCTGAACTCTGAAAATTTATGCTTTGTTTCAAATTTGAATAAGTTGATTGAGCCAAATTCCTTTGAAGAGGCTTGCAATGACCCACATTGGGTTGATGCTATGAACTCTGAAATGGAGGCTCTTTATAAAAATGAAACTTGGGTTCTTACACATCTCCCTGACAATAGAAGACCTATTGGATGTAAATGGGTCTATAAGGTGAAGTACAAGTCTAATGGTGAGGTAGATAGATACAAGGCCAGGCTTGTAGCCAAAGGCTATGATCAAAAATTTGGTATTGACTTTGATGAAACATTCTCTCCTGTGGTTAAGATGGTCACAATTAGATGTTTACTTTCTGTTTCTGTTCAAAATGACTGGCCTGTGTATCAACTTGACATTAATAATGCTTTCTTATATGGTGATCTTCTTGAAGATGTCTACATGTTGCCTCCTCCTGGTTATCACTCTGTTTCTGATCCAAGGGTCTGTAAATTGGTTAAGTCTCTCTATGGGCTTAAGCAAGCTCCCAGAAAATGGAATGAGAAACTTACAAGTGCTTTAATTGAAAATGGTTTTATCCAAAGTAGGAGTGACTATTCTTTGTACACTAAAACCACTGATAAATACTTTGTTGCTCTACTTGTGTATGTTGATGACATAATTATTACTGGTAATTCTGATAGTGAAATTGAGAACTGTAAACAGTTTCTAAGAACTAAATTCTCTATAAAAGATTTAGGGAAGTTAAGGTATTTTCTTGGTATTGAAGTTATTAATAATAAAGAAGGTTTGTGCATGTCTCAAAGAAAATACTGCCTTGATCTCTTATCTGAATTTGGTCTCCTTGGGTGTAAGCCTTCACAAACACCCATTGAGACAAATCTTGTTGCATCTCTTGATGAAGAAAAGGGTTCTCCACTGTCCAACATAACAGAATATCAAAAGCTTGTGGGTAAGCTCATTTACTTAACTCTCACTAGGCCAGACATTGCATATGCTGTTCATATACTCAGTCAGTTCATGCATGACCCCTTTGACTGCCATCTTAAGCTTGCAATAAGAGTGCTTAGGTATCTCAAGGGGTCTCCTGGTAAGGGCATTCAGTTTAAAAAGGATGCCAATTTTTCTCTATCTGCCTATGTGGACTCTGACTGGGCCAAGAAGGCAACTGCCAGAAAAAGTATCACTGGATACACACTTTTCTTAGGTAGTTGCCCAATTTCTTGGAAAAGCAAAAAACAGCAGACCATCTCTAGGTCTTCAGCTGAGGCTGAGTTTAGAGCTCTGGCTGCTGTTACATGTGAGATAATGTGGGTTCTAAAAATCCTTGATGAACTTGGGATACAAAAATACAAACCTGTTCATGTTCACTGTGACAGTAAGGCTGCAATTCAAATTGCAGCCAATCCTGTCTTTCATGAGAAGACCAAACACTTTCTAACATTGTAAGAATTTATAACAATGAATATACAATTAAACAATGATTCAAAGATGATAATGGGCAAATGATCCAAGTGTAGTGCAGATCTGCAAGTTAAGCACACCATCTCACGTGAGATGGTGTGCTTAACTTGCAGATCTGCACTACACTTGGATCATTTGCCCATTATCATCTTTGAATCATTGTTTAATTGTATATTCATTGTTATAAATTCTTACAATGTTAGAAACTTTTGTGTTCTTGTTGGTCAGTTGGCACATAAATCTCGTGGTTGCTAGTAACTTTGTAATCCGTATATGCCTGTGATCTCTTGTAAATTTATTTATTAGATAGATATTGTCCATAATCTTTAGCAAAGTTCAAAAACTAGTTTGTATAAGCTCAACCGAAAGTTACAAATCTACTTTGTTTAACTTGGTCACTTGTTTGACTGGTAGCCTTGTGCAGGCATGTGCAAAACAACATTCTTATGACTTATAAGTGCATAACAGCGGATTGTCCCCGTCTTACATTTCACCGGACAGAAACTGGCATGAAATCACTCATCAAAACCGTGTTCAGTCGTAACAAACACCAAGCATCTACTCGTACATGCTTGAGCGATCTTGGTCATTCTTTTACTCCTTTTCGTGTATGGGCACTCTGTTAATATTCAAGGGATGCTACTTCAGATTTTGATCTCTATTCAAATAATAGATGTTTCCTCTTTCTCCATTAAGTTACATCATTTGTAATATTATATTACTTCAGTTGGGAAGTATATAATGCACATGGAACTTTTCTTTAGAAAATAGAATGCAACTACAGTATTTATGAAGCAATATTGTTAACAATTATAATTTGAACTCTTGAAAATCGGAATTTTTGAACTTTCTTACTAACTTAGTAATGATGTTATGGTTATTTGTTAGTTGTTACATCTATATTTACTTACTATCCTTCTTAATAAATGAAAAATATTTTGATCAATAACTTTAATTTTAAATATATGTTGGCATTGCATGGATTGTTGGTGAGTGATAGCCTCGTAGGTGTGGTGCCACAAAGGAACACTGCCGCCATAAAAAAAAAAGTGTGTGTTGGTTTGAGTGGTTCTACCACTCACTTTTTTCCACGAGTGGTAAGTCTTTTTCTCCCTTTTTCTTTTTTTTTTGTCTTTTCTTGTTAGTATTTATAAGGTATAGTGTGATGTGAGTGATAGGTTGTCAATAAAAATGTGTGAATTGTGGTATGAGTGAGAGGTAAATGGCAACACTCTTTAATCTCTTATAAACAAATAAAAAAATACAAATATAGTTTATGAAGGGCTAGCCCATCTAATAGAGACTTTTTGACCTTGGCATATATGGGATAATTCTCAAGTTGATTTCCCAACTTGAGTTAAGTTAGGGAGATCTTGACCTTTGAATGAAAATCAATGACCAAGATTCAATGGTCATCTTTGAATATTGGCCCTTAATTTTTATCCAAGGGCCAAGATTACTTTAGTTAACTTGAGGGAATCCCCTCCCATAATTTTAAGAATAGGAACATCTACCATTAAAAGAAAATTAAATAAATAAAAAATACAACTATACTGATGCTGACCAGCAGTCGATTCCGTGGACTCTTGGGTTTGGGTTATCAAATGGATATGGGTATAGTTGTATTTTTTATTTATTTAATTTTCTTTTAATGGTAGATGTTCCTATTCTTAAAATTATGGGAGGGGATTCCCTCAAGTTAACTAAAGTAATCTTGGCCCTTGGATAAAAATTAAGGGCCAATATTCAAAGATGACCATTGAATCTTGGTCATTGATTTTCATTCAAAGGTCAAGATCTCCCTAACTTAACTCAAGTTGGGAAATCAACTTGAGAATTATCCCATATATGCCAAGGTCAAAAAGTCTCTATTAGATGGGCTAGCCCTTCATAAACTATATTTGTATTTTTTTATTTGTTTATAAGAGATTAAAGAGTGTTGCCATTTACCTCTCACTCATACCACAATTCACACATTTTTATTGACAACCTATCACTCACATCACACTATACCTTATAAATACTAACAAGAAAAGACAAAAAAGAAAAAGGGAGAGAAAGAAAGAGCTACCACTCGTGGAAAAAAGTGAGTGGTAGAACCACTCAAACCAACACCTACATTATTTTTTTATGGCGGCGTGTTCTTTGTGGCACCACACCTACAGCTGCACGTCACTCACCAACAATCCATGCAATGCCAACATATATTTAAAATTAAAGTTATTGATCAAAATATTTTTCATTTATTAAGAAGGATAGTAAGTAAATATAGATGTAACAACTAACAAATAACCATAACATCATTACTAAGTTAGTAAGAAAGTTCAAAAATTCCGATTTTCAAGAGTTCAAAATTATAATTGTTAACAATATTGCTTCATAAATACTGTAGTTGCATTCTATTTTCTAAAGAAAAGTTCCATGTGCATTATATACTTCCCAACTGAAGTAATATAATATTACAAATGATGTAACTTAATGGAGAAAGAGGAAACATCTATTATTTGAATAGAGATCAAAATCTGAAGTAGCATCCCTTGAATATTAACAGAGTGCCCATACACGAAAAGGAGTAAAAGAATGACCAAGATCGCTCAAGCATGTACGAGTAGATGCTTGGTGTTTGTTACGACTGAACACGGTTTTGATGAGTGATTTCATGCCAGTTTCTGTCCGGTGAAATGTAAGACGGGGACAATCCGCTGTTATGCACTTATAAGTCATAAGAATGTTGTTTTGCACATGCCTGCACAAGGCTACCAGTCAAACAAGTGACCAAGTTAAACAAAGTAGATTTGTAACTTTCGGTTGAGCTTATACAAACTAGTTTTTGAACTTTGCTAAAGATTATGGACAATATCTATCTAATAAATAAATTTACAAGAGATCACAGGCATATACGGATTACAAAGTTACTAGCAACCACGAGATTTATGTGCCAACTGACCAACAAGAACACAAAAGTTTCTAACATTGTAAGAATTTATAACAATGAATATACAATTAAACAATGATTCAAAGATGATAATGGGCAAATGATCCAAGTGTAGTGCAGATCTGCAAGTTAAGCACACCATCTCACTCAAGTCCCCCATCCTCTAAAACTCATTTGTTCTTGTATGGCTGCAGTGTTCCTTTGTGGCACCACACCTACGAGGCTATCACTCACCAACAATCCATGCAATGCCAACATATATTTAAAATTAAAGTTATTGATCAAAATATTTTTCATTTATTAAGAAGGATAGTAAGTAAATATAGATGTAACAACTAACAAATAACCATAACATCATTACTAAGTTAGTAAGAAAGTTCAAAAATTCCGATTTTCAAGAGTTCAAAATTATAATTGTTAACAATATTGCTTCATAAATACTGTAGTTGCATTCTATTTTCTAAAGAAAAGTTCCATGTGCATTATATACTTCCCAACTGAAGTAATATAATATTACAAATGATGTAACTTAATGGAGAAAGAGGAAACATCTATTATTTGAATAGAGATCAAAATCTGAAGTAGCATCCCTTGAATATTAACAGAGTGCCCATACACGAAAAGGAGTAAAAGAATGACCAAGATCGCTCAAGCATGTACGAGTAGATGCTTGGTGTTTGTTACGACTGAACACGGTTTTGATGAGTGATTTCATGCCAGTTTCTGTCCGGTGAAATGTAAGACGGGGACAATCCGCTGTTATGCACTTATAAGTCATAAGAATGTTGTTTTGCACATGCCTGCACAAGGCTACCAGTCAAACAAGTGACCAAGTTAAACAAAGTAGATTTGTAACTTTCGGTTGAGCTTATACAAACTAGTTTTTGAACTTTGCTAAAGATTATGGACAATATCTATCTAATAAATAAATTTACAAGAGATCACAGGCATATACGGATTACAAAGTTACTAGCAACCACGAGATTTATGTGCCAACTGACCAACAAGAACACAAAAGTTTCTAACATTGTAAGAATTTATAACAATGAATATACAATTAAACAATGATTCAAAGATGATAATGGGCAAATGATCCAAGTGTAGTGCAGATCTGCAAGTTAAGCACACCATCTCACTCAAGTCCCCCATCCTCTAAAACTCATTTGTTCTTGTATGCTTTAGTATTTGTTTCGTAATTTAACGAGTACTACCATCAGTTTGCAATAAACTCAAATATAATAGACAAAGGAACACAATCATATGACCGGTCTGGACAACTGCAGAATAACTTGATCATTACTTTACAGAAGAAATAGAAAATATTCAACAATTTACTAAATGGGTAAATACATATTCCTGTAGACCTTGCAAGTTGCAACCAGGATAAACTGTAGTTTAGCAGTTGCATACTAGCACTGGAGTGATACAAATGCTTGAAAACCTATTAAACTGTAAGACGGTAACCCGTGGATTTTTATTTTGCACTGCGGCAATACAAATGCTTGTAATTTAACAAGTATAATGATTAATTTACAACATAAATAGAGAGTCATAAAACACAATCATACATAAGAGACCAAACACGATCTTGCAAAACAAACAGCCTAAAGTGAGAAGTTTCAGAAGGCCGCCTGAAAATCAAGCTTGCAATCATTTGTGGGGTTAACTTGTAAATTAGAAGTCAAAAGCATAGGTCTAAGAGAAAAATAACTTGATCATTATTTTACAGAAGACAATTATATTCAACAATATACCAGACGGATCATACACATTTCTGTAAACCATACAACCAAGATAAGTGTAGTTTAGCAGTTGCACACTTGCACTGGAGTAATACTAATGCCGGAAAGACCTATAAAACCAAAAGAAGGTAAACAGGACATTTTGGTTTTGCATTGTGCCAATACAAATGCTTGAAAACCTATTAAACTGTAAGACGGTAACCCGTGGATTTTTATTTTGCACTGCGGCAATACAAATGCTTGTAATTTAACAAGTATAATGATTAATTTACAACATAAATAGAGAGTCATAAAACACAATCATACATAAGAGACCAAACACGATCTTGCAAAACAAACAGCCTAAAGTGAGAAGTTTCAGAAGGCCGCCTGAAAATCAAGCTTGCAATCATTTGTGGGGTTAACTTGTAAATTAGAAGTCAAAAGCATAGGTCTAAGAGAAAAATAACTTGATCATTATTTTACAGAAGACAATTATATTCAACAATATACCAGACGGATCATACACATTTCTGTAAACCATACAACCAAGATAAGTGTAGTTTAGCAGTTGCACACTTGCACTGGAGTAATACTAATGCCGGAAAGACCTATAAAACCAAAAGAAGGTAAACAGGACATTTTGGTTTTGCATTGTGCCAATACAAATGCTTGAAAGATAAATGAAACCAAAAGAGTGCAAAATCTCGAGAAAAAAAAACTATAGTCTAGAATATATATGGACAAGGACTGGCAATGCACAAGGTTTACTGAAAGGGTGTATGAACAAGTAACATACGAGTCATAGTTCAAAAACAGAAACTAAAATGTGGATTATAGAACCTCTAAGAAATTCATACCAAAATCTGAAGTTAATAACCTCAAGAATCAAATTAAATCTGTCTTTCGAGGAGTGGAAGTAGTAGATCTATTAGCCTCATCCAAATGCTTCTTATACAATTTCAAAAGCTCCGGGCCTTCATCTTCATACCTCTTCACAACAAATTTGAGAAATTTTTTTTCCGTGTACATCAACCACTTGTTAAAGCAAAAATCATCTTTTTCAGTCAACCCTTTCTCTGCTAAATACTGATAAAGTAAACACCTAGGAATAATCCTCTTCTCCAAGCTAAAACAAATCACAATCGGCCACTGAACAATAAGACTTTTTTCCCAACCCATTGTATTAACAAGAAAATCCAAGATTCCGCTAATTTTATCCACTGAAGCCATCATAAACCCAGGACATCTCTCAAATGCCAGAAAAATATCATCTTCAGACAAACCCCATTTCTTATAAAGCTCCAACTTGTTATCCCAAGTCAATTTACTCATCCCCCTAACAGCTTGGATCGCCAAAAGAAACCTCGTTTTCGAAGGGTTAAATCCCATTTCCTTCACATTCTCAACAACTTTCTTAAACCTATCAACCGATGTAAGAAAAGTTCTAGGCTGGTGTGCCAACGTAAATGCAATATTCTCTTCAGGAACCCCTTGTTCTAACAAAAACCGAATATTTTCAGCACCATAAACTTTCAAATCATAAGTTAATATTAAAGGGTGTCGCTTAATAGCACGCATAACTTTATCATCAGACCCTAAAACACTTCTCAAATAACTAACACAAGGCAAGATTGTTTCTTGCAGCCTTTTACGCAAAAGCCCTTTTGGTGCAACAGTTACAATGGCAGCAATATCCTTACTTGAAAAACCAAGAGACTTCAAATTATTGAAATGCGGTAAAAGGGTATTTTCGATATCAGTTAATAATACTTTCGGATGCCTAAGAATTAATTTTGAAACTTGAGAATCTGTAAAACCTTGATTCTTGAAGAACTCAAGAACAGAGTCAGGTGTATTTAGGGATTTTGATAAATCAAGATTCTTGGAGGCCAAAAGAGCGGATTTTGGTGATAACCCACATGAATTTATGAGATAATTACGTGTAAGTGAGTGTCGATTTGATGAAGAACTAAAAGTTGAAGATGTAAATGGGAACATGCCATTGTAACGAAAATGGGGGTTTAAGTAGGGTTTAGTGTGGGTAGAAATTGATCTAAAAATGAAATGAAACAACATTGGAATAAAATTAAGAACAAAAGGTGTGGATTTACCAGGGGATATGAGCGATTTGTGATGTAGCAACGTGGTGTCAGCATGTGATGAAAGTTCGAGGACTTAAAACACTTAAACCCTAACGGTGAGGATCTTTTTGGAGCTTGTTTGCACATGAAATATTTTTGGTCTCTGGCCAAGTTTGATTAGCATAACTAAGATTTTTAGTCAACAAGGTGTTTTTGGAAACAATAAAAAAATGTAAATTTAACATCCAATGCCGTCGAGTCTTGTTTCCTATGCCGTCTTTTATGAGTCTTGATTCCTAATACATCAACGGTGTATGGGGAGGTTGAGATGTAGACAAACTTATCTCGACCTAAGTAAAGAGACTGTTTCCGAGTTTTTATCTAAATGATAGAAAAGGACCTCCACATTTTCTGTCTCTATAAACAAGGATGTTAACCACTTAATCCAACTATGCTATTATAAATATTGTGTTTCTATAAATAATGTAATAATTTATCAAAATAGTGGGTTTCTTATATATTTGTTAATCTGTTAAAGTGGTTTTCTTGTTAAAGATGTTTGTCTAAATGGTGGTGTATGTCAATTTTGTATCATTTTGGCCAAAAACAGTTTGGTTGTATAAAATGTTTTTTAAGTTTTTCATTTATGATTTTCTAGAAAATGGAAGAGGTTTTTAATTTCAGGAAAACAAATGGAAATTTTGAAAACGTGTTCTAATTAGAAAATGCTATTTTTATTTTCCATTTTAAAAAGCTAGAAAACATGTTAAAGATGTAGAGGGAGATGATAGATAGAAAATGGAAATGGAAATTTAGAAAACAACAAAAATTTGTTCTCAAGTTTTCCATTTAAAAATATAAAATATTGTTTTTTGTTCTCTTGAGAAATTTTTTGAAAAATTATAATTAGAACGCATTTTCTGTTTTTCATGTTTTCTTAGAAAACAAAAATGAAAACAATAAATGTTTTCTACAACAAAACACACCCTTAATTTCTCATATTTCTACATATAGCGAAGTCTTATAGATGATTACCAATATACAGTTAACATTCAAAAAACTAATATAATATTCAAATCACCATTACACCATATCCCGAAAGAAAGAATAATTATATATATACTAAAAACCTAGATGCTTTTACAAGTTTTCTATGCATACAAAGTACAAGTATGTATTGCATAGATAAAATAAACCCAAAAGATAACTTTAACGGCCGTTAACTATAGTCACAAAATCTATTGCAAAACAAGTCCTTTTCTTTAACGGTCATCGACGAACGTTACATTACTTGACATAACTTTAACTGTAGCTAATAGTATAGATTTTATTGGTTCAGGTACAACTACGTAATACGTAGATAAAACAAAAACAATAAATAACTTTAACAGTCATTAAGTGCAGTCACAAAATCTGCTGCAAACACAAGTCTTTTCTCTAACGGTCATTAACGGCCATTACATTTACTTGACATAACTTTAACTGTAGTTAATAGTATAGCTTAAGGTACAACTATGAATCGCGTAGATAAAAACAAAAAACAATAAAAAGCTTTAACGACCGTTAAGTGTAGTAAAAAATCTGCTGCAAAACAGGTCATTTTTCTCTAATAGCCGTCAACGACCATTATATGACTTTTCATTTAACGAAGTTTACTTACAATATGTTACGCCCGCAACAAAGTGCGGGTAAAATTACTAGTGAATACTACATAGACGTAGGAACCCAAACTTCCATTTGGGATAGCCAAAGCCTAAGGCAACCACTATCATAGGCCAAATCCATAATTAGCTAATATTTAGCTGAAGCAAAGCCCAAATCCATCAAGATATACTAACTCCGGTTCTTCGGGAAAAAAAATTCATAAAAGCCAAATCAATGATTGAACCTCCTCCAAGTAAAATTTGGATGCGTCAAACAAGTGGTGGAATTGTTATAAGAGTTGGTAAATAAATCCATGTTTTAAAACTATTATATCAAAATTTCGAATAGCATTGTTTTTCTAAGTTCTTACAGAATTACATCACTTATATTATGTTCCAAATCTACATGTATTTTGAATATAAAAACTAATGTTAATTAATAATACTCATTGATACATGTTACTTTGATTATAAGATTGTTTTGCTTTATTAAATTTTTTTTAAAAGAAAGAACTTTTGATCTTTAACCATGATTTAAAAATTTGTTTGAATATATCTAACAAACAAAAATTTATATTATTGTTCTTAAACAAAAAACTAACAGCTTGTTTTTATTGTTAACATATCTTTCTTTTCTTTTCTTTTTGACAATAAAGTGAACATTACATAATTTAAGCCATGGCCGTACTTGATTATACTCCAAGTTGCACATGATAATACATCAATGTGGTGGTCAGTGGTCACACAAAGTGTGTATTTAATATTAAACGCACCCTTATAATTTTATATCTTAAGAAGAAATATTTACAAAGCAAAAAGGGTTAAACGTATTCATAAAATATGAAAGTTAGAAGTTCAATATAACATACTAGTCTTTCAGGCCCGTTTGATGGACGGATAGTCTTAAAATTATGTCAAAGTAAATATCAAAATAATAAATAACAAAACAGGTGAAAAATAACAAAACATGAACAAAACAAATTTAAAAGAATAAACATTTTTGTAGTAGAAAAAGAAGTCATAATCAAACTACAATTGACAACAAACTAAATTATAAGAGATAAAAAATAACAATAACATAACAATTCAATATCAAATAATAAACAAAAACAAACAAAATATCAAAAATAAAATTAAAGTGATATAAAAAAACGTATGTTTTTTTGTTGAGAAATTTACTGAACTTGATTTGTTTATTAAAGATAGGAAGGAGATGAATAATATGAATGAGAATGATTAATAAAAATTTAGGTTGTATATATAATAATTTATTGGGAGAGTTTTAAGGATATTATATATCTTTAAAATTTAAAAAGATTTATTTTGATAAAAAAGATTTATGATAGAGTTTTAAATATAACTATCTATTTAATAAGCAAAAAAGTAAAAAATTAAAAAAAAGAGAGAGCTAAATTAATTAGGAGGAGAATTAGGCCTAAAAAGGGGGATTAGGGGTGCCAAGTGTACCCCCAACCTCCTATTTTAGTTATATTATAGATAGTCATTTTATTAACTTTTAAAGAATTTGAAAAAATTATTAATTTTTTATACATAAAAATATATAAAATGATTTTAGATTTAAAAGTGTTAAAAAAACTAAAAAAATTATAAATTTTTCACATTTACATATGTGAGGGAAAAAAATTCATATTTTTCAAATATGTAAAAACATATTAATTGTTCATGCTTATAAATATAGAAGGAAAATTGTAACACCAAATTTCTTCATGCGAGAGAGAGAGTAAAAAAATTAGGTGTTATAAATTAACTTCCACTAAGTGTGAAAATATTTGACCTTTTTTACACTTTCAAAATATGAACATTTTGCTAATAATACATTTATATGTACAGAAAATTTATGATTTTCCATAGCTGGTTTCTGCGTAACTATATCTGTCCAATTCAATAACCGAGGAGTATTATTATTGTTATTATCGTTTGTGCTACCCTTTTGCTTCCCTTCGCCATTTTCTTCAAGCAGAACTTTGAGGCCAACTGCTGCTACTTTTCCTCTACCCTCCTCAGGAGCAGAAGGCGCTGAACGATCCTTGGCTGAAAGACGTGTAGTAGCAAAATACACGCCTGCTGCTGCTGAAAGGAACAATCGTTTCCACATTATTATTTTTTGATGTTTGAACGAATTCAAGATCAACCAAACAACAATTATTATTAATAATTGTTTTATTATTCGATTAAAAGTTAATCAGTCCGGCTAGATTATCTAACTTATAATGGGTATCCAATTGTGGTACCGGAGCTAGGGTTCCCTCCATTACCCTTTTTTTAATTTATGATTTTCTTCACACTTCTATAAGAAAAGTGTACAAGATGATAACAGTCTATACAATAGAAAAACAATCATGAACACAATAGTCAAATTGCTGTCAAGATATATGTAGATCTTGTTAGGATTTATAACTATTATCATGAACAATTACACGAGTACGCAACGGAATAAATCGTATGCAATATACTAATTAACAAAGATAGAGAATGTGTACCTTTTAGCTTAGCTTCCAATAAATAATAATAATAAGAATTATTATTAGGGTTTAAAGTAAAACCCCTCTACGATCGCACACTTGACACCCCTATGTATGTATGCTAGTACCCGATCACGAACTCACAACCCCTTGTGTTTTCCCCCTAAAAGTCGAACCAAACAAAAACCCGAAAACCCTTTTTTCTTCTTGCTAATGTCGAACCAAAGAGGAGAGAGGAGAAAGAAATAGTTAGGGATTTTACAAATCTAATTGTCTTGAATGTATGAAAAACCCTTAACCCCTTTATATAGGGATTAATTGTTAGGGTTTTTAAACTTGGTGAACAAGTTTGAGGAGGATTAGGAAACCCTCCTACAAACCCCCCCCCCCCCCCTTTTGTAATTAGGAAACAACTCCAATTCCTAATTTACACTTTAGTCATTCTCTTTTAATTAATAAACATTTATTTAACTTTTAACTAATGTTTATTAATCATTTCGTGAACATATTTACATAGTGTATACGTGTCATTTCGTGTGACCCCGTAGGCTTAAATATTTTCCGGACATGCGTTTATATTAACGTGATCATATTCCAACAGCTCCTACTTGAGCATGTTATAATAAAGGCAATAACATTGGTTAGCGTCTAGCAACACGCCAATGCTCCCGGAAATATTTAAGTATAGTTTCTTAAAGTATTTTGAAATAGTTTTAGTGTTTACTATCCCTTTGTTTCAGATACCTTTGTTAAATATGGATATGGATCAAAGTCATTCCATAATTTAACGATTTTGTTTCTCATTTCTACAACTAATTAAGATTACCAAATTAATCGAGACACATCTGGAATTCATTTGGGTACGCGCATACAAACATCTTAATTAATTAATGAGGGGCCCAATGGTATCATACTTCAATAACTAGTTGAAGGAACAAATCCTATTTTGACTACACGTGTTAGTCATGTCATTTCACTACATTTCTGAAAATAGCCCTTTGTTACTACCTTATTCAGGATAGTTAGAAATATATCAAGAAAATGCAATCCATACACGCATAACCTGCTTGTATCTCAAGTCTAAGGATAAGTAAAGCAACCATTTCACGAATTTCACTTAATGACGTCGATCCATAAAGTGATGATTTGTTAGTGGGGTAGTCCAATATGCATCTTATGGATATCATGTGAGTTTGGTGGGACATCCTTAATATTCTAAGAATATTACCAATCACTCAGATTTGTCTTAGTTTAACTATATTCCCATATAGTTAATCGACAATGGACAATTTAGAATATAAATTATTCATGGATTTAAACATGCAAATATAGGATACAATTATGTATTAAATGAAAACAAACATACCAAGTACTTTAATTCATTTATTAAATAATAATTGTTCAACATCCTTTATCCAAATACCAATCACAGATTTACATGAAATAACTAGTTAATTTAAGTCCTATACCCTCGGCATGCTTATTGAGCTTTCCTTTTGACAAAGCCTTTGTAAAAGGATCAGCTAGGTTATAATCTGTGTGAATATTGAGTAACTTGATTTCTCCTAGTTCGATTTGTTCACGAACATAGTGATATCGTCTAGAATAATGTCTAGCACCTTTCTGAACTTCGGGTTCGTTGGCAATGATTATTGTACCAGTATTGTCGCAATACATATCTATAGGTGTGTTATTTGAGGGCATCACGTTAAGCCCAGAAATAAACTTCCTAATCAAGACTGCTTCCATGGCGGCTTCTTGAGGCGGCAATGTACTCAGACTCTGTTGCAGACATGGCAATCCATACACCAGAAATAATTCTTTAGTAGCTCGCAGATACTTAAGAATGTTCTTCACAGCAGTCCAGTGACTTTCACCTGGATTCTGTTGATATCGGCTAACGATATTTTGCGCGAACGCTATGTCAGGTCTAGTACATCTTACCGCATACATAATAGATCCCACAGCCGAAGCATAAGGAACTCTTTGCATACGCTCCACCTCCCCAGGTGTAGAGGCACCTTGTTTGCTAGATAAGCCAAGTCCTTCCTGCATGGGTACGAATCCACGCTTGGAATTCTCCATCTTGAATCTCTTCAAGATCTTATCAATATAAGCACTTTGACTTAGTCCAATCAACCGTTTAGTTCTATCTCTGTAGATCTTGATTCCAAGAATGAATGCTGCTTCACCCAAGTCTTTCATAACAAAACACTTTCCAAGATGGGATTTTACATCTTGCAACATTGGAATGTGATTTCCTATTATCAATATGTCATCTACATATAAGACAAGGAAAGTAACATTACTCCCACTAGCTTTGCGATATATACCCATGGCTCATCAGGATTTTGTGCAAATCCAAACCTTTTGATTTTCTCATCAAATATTTTATTACAACTTCTTGATGCTTGCTTTATTCCATAAATGGACCTCTGAAGCTTGCATACTTTGTTGGGATATTTTGGATCAACAAAACCTTCTGGTTGTACCATATAGACTTCCTCGTCTAGATAACCATTCAAGAAAGCAGTTTTGACATCCATTTGCCATATCTCATAGTCATAGTACGCTGCTATGGCTAAGATAATCCTAATAGCTCTAATGTCCGCTACAGGAGAGAAGGTCTCATCATAGTCAACTCCGTAGAGCTGAGTATAGCCTTTCGCCACGAGACGAGCTTTATAGGTGTGTACATTTCCATCCATGTCGGTCTTCTTCTTGAAGATCCATTTACATCCAACGGTACTACCATTAGGTGAAAGATCAACCAAGCTCCAGACTTGATTGTATTTCATGGATTTCATTTCCACATTCGCAGCTTCAAGCCATTTGTCAGATTCTGGATTTGATAATGCATCTTTGAAATTAGGAGGTTCATTTAAATCTACTAATACGTGTTCTTCAGATTCAATATTAAGATTCAATCTTTCATGAGCACGTATTGTCCTTGAGGACCTACGAATTGGAATCGCATCAACTTCATCAACTTGAGGTTCATCACTTTGAACATTTTTCCCCCCAAGTTGATGATCGCTAGTATTTTCAGAAGGTGACACATCTTCTTCTTGAGTCTCATCAAATTCGACAATCCTCCCACTATTTTCTTGAGTGATGAGATTCTTTTCAAATAACTCAGCATATCTAGCAACTTTAACAGTGTTCTCGGTAGGAAAGTAGAAGTAGTAACCCATTGTTTTCTTTGGGTAACCTACAAAGATGCACTTAACTGATATGGGTTGAAGTTTGTCAGGCGTATCTCGCTTCACAAGTGCCTCACATCCCCAGACTCTTAAGTAAGACAAATTAGGGACACTTTCATGCCACAATTCATGCGGTGTCTTGTCAACCTTCTTGGTTGGAACCATATTGAGAATGCGTACAACAGTCTCTAGAGCATAATCCCAAAATGAAAATGGGAGAGTCGTAAGGTTCATCATCGATCTCACCATGTCCAACAAGGTTCGATTTCTCCTCTCAGATACACCATTGTGTAGTGAAGTATATGGAGGAGTAAGCTGTTGAATAATTCCACAAGCTTTTAGATAATCCTTAAACTCTTGGCTTAAGTATTCTCCACCTCGATCCGAACGAAGAATCTTGATGGTTTTACCGAGTTGATTTTCTACTTCATTTTTAAACTCTTTGAATGTTTCAAAGACTTCATATTTATGTTTAAGCAAGTAAACATAACCATAACGACTGAAATCATCCGTAAAAGTTATGATGTAACTAGCACCTTTCCTTGACACATGTCTAAATGGGCCACAAACATCGGTATGTATGAGTCCAAGTAGCTCTTTAGCCCTTTCCGGTTTATGCGGAAAAGGTTTTCTTGTCATCTTGCCGGAAACACAAGACACACATTGTAACATTTGTAAAATTTGACCCCGTTGACTTGTTAATTAATAATATGTGATCGAGTTAATTGTGATTTAATTGTGTTCAAGGTGCCTTATATGATCGATTGGTCGTTAATGAAATGTTTGATTGTTAGTTGTGGAGTAACTAGATTAATTAAGTGATGGACTATCCATGGGTCAACCCATACCCATACCCACTAACTCAACCCTATCCACCATCCAAGTTCTTACACCCCTCATTCATTCATTCATTCTCTCCTTTCTCTCTCTCACTAAATGCAAGAGTTTCTCTCTTCTCTCCCTCTCTCTAAATTCAATACACCAAATTTAATGTCTCAAGCAAGATTTTATTAGGGCTTTTCATCTCCTTCATCATTTTAACAACATATCAAAAGTTTGGGTTTCAAAGTGCAAGGATTCTTCCCTTTTGCTCAATTTTCGGATTTTTACAATTTTGAAGGTTTTGGTAAGTTAAATCTATCCTAAAATCATCATTTTATATTTATAAGCATGTCATTAAGTCAAATAACAAGAAACCTTGGTCAAATCCGGGTCAAAGCTCAATTAGGTCAAATCTAGGGTTTTATGTTATTCAAAATGGGTCAAATTCAAATTTAAGCTTGGATTAATGTTTGGGTCGAAATTATGTTATGGGTTATACTCATTTAGGTTAAAACATGTTATTTAAACTTCAATTGGGTCTTAGATCCTTCCAAGTCGGGTTCTAGATCGATTTAGGGTTTTTGAAACTTGAAATGGGTCACAATCGGATTGAACAAGGAAATGAGTGATTATGAAACGAAATTGAAGCATGGATTGGGTTTAATTACGTCATTATTGCCTAAATATGTATGGAAATGAGCTATGACCTGGTCCTAATCGAATTAGTAGTCAAAATTAGGGTTTGAATAAGTCTTAGGTCGTGTTTGCCATTCATAAGCTGTTGTTGCTCGACTTTTTCTGCATGCACCGTCTGGCACGCTGCTGGCTGGGTTGTAGCGTCTCACACGGTAAAGCCACCGTGTGAGACGGTGGTCTGCAAGTGTTGGATCGACCTTTACGCTCCCCAGACGCTAGAAACTTATGTTGGATGCTATGTGAGACGCTGAATGTGTCATTTCCAGACCACCGTCTGGGACGGTGGCTCTACCGTTTCGGACGCTGGGCTAGGTTGTTAACCACCGTAATAGACGGTGGGTGGCACCGTTTGGGACAGTCCACCAGAAACCCCCTTTTCTTCCTGCTTTGTTCTAACTTCCTTCTCTTGATTCCTTGAGCCGTAGGCAGCCTTCCATTGGGTCCTCACTCGACTCCTAAAGTGTTGTATTCGGGTTTAAATCATCGTTTAAAGTCCATTTATTTAGGCGTTAATTAATATATATATATATATATATATACACAAGGAAAATGGTCAAATGTATTGATATGGGTGTGTATATATGACTAGGTCAAGGGCACGTGGCGAATATCGAATATCCATAATTCGTATTTAACTTGTGTAGCCTCGCAAAGGTGAGTTCGTAGCCCCTTTTCTTTACATGATTTTGGGGTGAAAAGTGTACAATGTATTTCTTGGTTTGTTTGATCGTTATGTGTTTTGTTTATTTAAGTAATCAAGGTTATATGATCGATCGACTATTTTATCAAGGTTATGTGTTCGTTTATGTAAGTAATCAAGGTTATATGATCGATCGACTATTTTATCAAGGTTATGTGTTCGTTTATGTAAGTAATCAAGGTTATATGATTGTTCGGCTATTTTATCAAGGTTATATGATTGTTATATGTTCGTATCAAGGTTATGAGGTTCATCAAATGATCCAATCAAGGTTTCAAGGTTTTGTGATCGTTTATCGATCCAAATTATGAGATCATTTAATGACCCAATCAAGGTTTCAAGGTTATATGATCTAATTCAAAGTTATATGATCGTATCAAGGTTATGTGATCGTTATGATGTTAATCAAGGTTAAACGGTTGTTATCCCGACACTTGTTTCTTATAGTCAAAACCTACGAACTCACCAACTTTATGTTGACGCATTTTAGTACACTTTTCAGGTAATCAAGTTAATCAGAGACGTGATGGATGATTGCATGCTTGTTTAGGATTAGATTTGGACTTATTATGGATCCGTGATTCATTGTTCCCGTCTATGGGTTATGCTTAGGATCGTTAGCCATCATTTGATCTATCTTTTGTAAACTATTGATGGTGTTGTGCTCCTTGTGCATTTATTTGATCCGATACTTGTATTTTGAATTGAATTGTGAATGGAAATGTCCAATCCTTATTGCATTTAGTATCGTCTCTACATAATTTACATGTCGTGCTGAGCTTTCTTCTAATGCCCCTTAATTCCGCCTTGTTGGGGGTGTTACATGCATTTTTCAAATGATTCTTCATCATTTGATTGTAAGATCCCTTCACGTTGAAGTCTTTCAATGCGTTTCTTACCAACATGAGCAAGCCGACAATGCCAAAGATAGGTAGAGTCCAAGTTAGGCTTGACTTTTTTGCTAACATTATACATTGAATTATCATTTAAATCACAACCACACATATCAATTTCAAAAATACCATTACAAGCAATAGCATTAAAATAATGAACATTATTTCTAGAAACTGAAATACCATAATCATTAAAAACATTAATGAATCCGTTGTGTTCAACAAAGAAACTGAAATTACACCCCTAGTAATAGAAGGTGCATAATGACAATTGTCTAACACAATAATTAAACCAGTATGTAAAACTAAATGAAAGTCTCCTATTTCTTCCACAGCTTCCGGTAGACCATTGCCCACAAACAGTTGTAAAGCTCCTGGCTTCAGTTTCTTTCTTCCTCTAAGCCCCTGTAAAGTATTACAGATATGAGTTCCACATCCAGTGTCATAAACCCATGAATTACACTTAGAAAAGGAATATAATTCAATTATGAAGATACCTGAAGAACTGGCTAAACCAGGTTGCTTCTTCTTCTCGTTCAACTCAGCTAGATACTTAGGACAATTCCTCTTTCAGTGTCCCACTTCAGCACAGTGATGACAAGCCTGGTCCTTAGCCAGATGCTCATTTTTTCGCCAGAGGGGTCTTTTTAGGTTTGGAGACAGAAGCACTTTGCTTTCCCTTACCAACGTTCTTGCCCTTAGCTTTCGGTTGTTTTGCTTTCTGAACCTTTCCCCCCTTGATCATAAGAACCTGGGGTATCTCAGATTTCTTGGGAAGGTTTTTCTCATACTCAATTAACATGGCATGAAGTTCAGCTATCGTTTTGCTCATGTTGTGCATATTGTAATTGCGCATAAAACTCTCAAATTCCCTTGAAAGGGACTTAAGAATCATGCCAATAGCAATAGGCTGAGGATATGCATAGTTTAGCCTTTCCAAGTGCTCAAAGTAACTCTTCATCTTGAGTACATGAGTGCTGACCGGTTTCCCATACTCATGCTTGCAATCATGGAGTGACTCAATTAGCTCAAATAATTCAACTCCAGTTTGTTTTTCGTACATAGACTTGAGTTCTCTGATCATATCATACGGATTGTACAATTCGAATTGCTTTTGAAGCTCGGGAGTCATGCTACCTAGCATCAAACAAGCAACCTCATTATGTCTATCGTACTGAGTATTGCATGCTTCCAACTGCGCAGCAGTGGCACTAGCATCAGGGATAGCGAGCATCTATTTTTCAAGGACATCGATTTTCTTTTCAACTCTTAGGACGATCCTCAGCTGACGATACCAGTCATTGAAGTTGGTTCCAGAAAGCTTTTCTCTTTCTAGCATCGACCTAAAAACCGATTGGTGTATATTTTGTGAAGGATTTGTTGTCATCTACAAAACAGATTCAAGTTCCAAAATCAGTATTTTCGATAATAAGTTCCTTAAGAAATATAATTACCCAAAGTTAAATCAATTTAACAATTAATTTCTTTAAGGCTAGGATCCAATTGACATACTATCATTTCATCAGTTGATCTGCTAGAAATGACGTACTTAAAAGGTAAGTGACGATCAGTAATTGTATTACAAGTACAATTCCTAGATTTTACGGGACTTACAAATGACACTTGAATAGGGCATCAAGTGCTTTGTAATCATGTTTTGTCCCATCTTATGCCACGGGTCAAGGTCTCACCGCTTAACTCGTTTTAAGTCGCCCAATTAAGAACTGTAAATAGTCTACTACCGTCTCACGATGAGTAGTAACTTACCTTGGGGTTGCAATTCACCTACGTCTCACGTAGAGCAAAAGGCAATTGCAAGTGTTCTTAGCAAAGTGGGTGACTTAACTTTAATTGGGTAATGCAATTGATGTGAATCAAAAGTTTATGTATGAAGATTTATGCACATCTTCATAACATAATGTTTAATAAAATCATTTTTATTGTCTTAACAACACAAAAGAGCTCGGTAGCTCCAATTGAACGCACAAAGAAGCGCAAAAGTAAGGTTTGCGATATACACAATTAAGAACCCACTTCTTTAGGGAGCTAGCGCATCCTGACTTATACCTCTCTTAGAGTTTGTTCAAATGGGTGAGCCGGTGTATCTTTTGATTGTAAGACACCAATTTTATTAAAACAAAATCATATTTCACTATTTATTAGTCAAGTTTACTTTTTTCCCTTAAAACAATTTTGCATCACCATTTACAATAATAGCAAAATAATAAACTTACTAACTATTAACAATTAATTTCATTTAAGGCTAGGATCCAATTGACATACTATCATTTCATCAGTTGATCTGCTAGAAATGACGTACTTAAAAGGTAAGTGACGATCAGTAATTGTATTACAAGTACAATTCCTAGATTTTACGGGACTTACAAATGACACTTGAATAGGGCATCAAGTGCTTTGTAATCATGTTTTGTCCCATCTTATGCCACGGGTCAAGGTCTCACCGCTTAACTCGTTTTAAGTCGCCCAATTAAGAACTGTAAATAGTCTACTACCGTCTCACGATGAGTAGTAACTTACCTTGGGGTTGCAATTCACCTACGTCTCACGTAGAGCAAAAGGCAATTGCAAGTGTTCTTAGCAAAGTGGGTGGCAAAGACTTAACTTTAATTGGGTAATGCAATTGATGTGAATCAAAAGTTTATGTATGAAGATTTATGCACATCTTCATAACATAATGTTTAATAAAATCATTTTTATTGTCTTAACAACACAAAAGAGCTCGGTAGCTCCAATTGAACGCACAAAGAAGCGCAAAAGTAAGGTTTGCGATATACACAATTAAGAACCCACTTCTTTAGGGAGCTAGCGCATCCTGACTTATACCTCTCTTAGAGTTTGTTCAAATGGGTGAGCCGGTGTATCTTTTGATTGTAAGACACCAATTTTATTAAAACAAAATCATATTTCACTATTTATTAGTCAAGTTTATTTTTTCCTTAAAACAATTTTGCATCACCATTTACAATAATAGCAAAATAATAAACTTACTAACTATTAACAATTAATCATGCAACGATTTATGGTGGGCAACCTAAATCATGGTCTCTATGGATTAATGTACATGTTTAAGAATGGCTCCCCCTTCATAGAAGAGGACCACATACATCAAGTTACCTTGATTGCGTAAGCCTTTAAACAATATACAAACATACAATTATCAAATAAACACATAGATTAAGATGCTGACTGGAAATTTCCAGCAGCTTCACGACCAGATTTGACATAGTAAACGTCCGAATTGGCCTTAGCTCAGAACTACAAAGTTGTATCCCTATGAATCGTGCATCTACAGTCCAAAGGATTGCTCCTAACTCATTACGGTTGATTTTATATGAATTTTTTAGTGAACTGGTGTCAAACAGGAAAAATCACACGAAAAATTCACATTGTCACATAATTATCAAATAATTAACCCCAATTATTGGACCTTTAATATAAGCAATACATATCAATATATCTAAGTAATAACCATAAAGAATTTTGCATTAATTCTTCATGATTTTACTTCTATTTAACAACATTAAATAAAAGATACATATAACATGCAATTTACACATAAACATTTGCATAGAGGGTTTAATTGAACCATTAACTTTAAGTGGGTTTAATTAATGATAAAAAACAAAATCCTAATTTTATTTTTCATGTTTTTTTCGATTTAAAAATAAATAAATAAACAAAACAAATTTTAACCAAAGAGGAGAGAGGAGAAAGAAATAGTTAGGGATTTTACAAAAATCTAATTGTCTTGAATGTATGAAAAACACTTAACCCCTTTATATAGGGATTAATTGTTAGGGTTTTTAAACTTGGTGAACAAGTTTGAGGAGGATTAGGAAACCCTCCTACAAACCGTCCCCCCCCCCCCCTTTTGTAATTAGGAAACAACTCCAATTCCTAATTTACACTTTAGTCCTTCTCTTTTAATTAATAAACATTTATTTAACTTTTAACTAATGTTTATTAATCATTTCGTGAACATATTTACATAGTGTATACGTGTCATTTCGTGTGACCCCGTAGGCTTAAATATTTTCCGGACATGCGTTTATATTAACGTGATCATATTCCAACAGATCTAACTCATAGATAATGTATAATAGATCATGGTTATAAGTTACACGTCATAATGAAGACATACAAAAGGAGATGGATGATAAATCATGAAACTAATTTATACTTAATAATTATAAAATAAATAATTAGAGATTATATATGTAATTAGCATGGCAAACATATATATTCACTCCTGTATATCATCTATAAAAGCCATTGTGTTTCAATAAGCTTAGACCATTCAAAAGCCAAGTTGATAACTTTTTTGCTGCCACCTTCACACCACAACCCCAAAACCAATTTAGCAAGAATCTAACTTGAAACTGAATATGCTGTTTCATTTGTTCAAGTGAATTGAAATGCGCACAAGTTATGTTACAAAGACATTAATTGATTGTTTAAGTTTCATCTAGCAGTTTTTTTTTTGTGTGTTCGAATTCTAATGGGAAAGAAAAGAAGTTGGTATAGTTTCTTAACGAAACTTTTCGTTTGCAAGGCTGAATCGATTGACAAGAAGGTAAGTTTCATGTCATTTTTCATTGTTTTTTAGCACATGGATTTTTTGTGTCATATTATGTATAAATGGTATCAATCATATTGTTATATCTCATTGTTGTGAGTTTCATGTCATTTTTTTTCCTCATTGTTTTGAGAACTGATTTCAGGGAAAAAAGAAGGGAAGAAATTGGTGTTTTGGTATCCTAAAGATGAACCAACGTTACCATGCACTTGAAACATCCGAGACAAAGGTGAAAGATCGTGAGAAGGATCAGAAACCACACACGACGGCTCTTGCCATGGCAATGACGGCTGCAGCTGAAGCAGCCGTGGCAGCTGCAAATGCAGCTGCCGAGCTAGCTAGGCTTGTAAGGTCTTCTCAAGACCTTGAATGGAGAACCAAAACCACTGCAGCCATTAAGATTCAATCCTTTTACCGAGCACATTTGGTACACATATGTTTCATTTTATACTAATTGACACAGTTTAATTTCTTAATTGGGTCAAATTTACAATAAGTAAATTAATATGAAATTCATAAATATTAGGTCAACTAATGGTCATTTCCATGGGTTGAAACAGGCTTGGAAAGCATTGGTGGGACTAAGGGGAGTAGTGAAGCTTCAAGCAGTGATTCGGGGCCAAATCGTGAGACAAATTTTTTTAAGCAAACTGAAAAAAACACACCGGGCTAAACTCCATCAAATACGGGTTCCTACATTACTCAATCTCTCTAATAGCCTTACCGAAAAACAATATCATGTTAGCCCACAAAATAATATAAGAAACAATAAGGTTATTATTAAAGACTTGACTGCCAAACAAATGATGAAACCAAGATTTATTGGACATGAAAAACATATAGAAGAAAACAATTCACCATCTTTTCGCCCTCAAATGTTGTATAATTCAAGAAGACACTACCACTTATCCCCTGATCGATTAGAGGACACTTCATTGCCAAATTCACCGATTTTCCCTTCTTACATTGCCACCACGGAATCGTTTATGGCTAAGGCTCGATCGCTAAGCACCCCAAGACAAAGATTATCTTTTCTTGATGGTTACTACACCAATGGTTCATCTTTTGGTATGCCCATGCTGGCTTCATCATCGTCTTTAAATGGTAGTATGAAAAGCAATTATAAGCACGTGCATTTTTTGCACTAAAGGTCAATTTATATGTTTTGAAAGAGTGATGATTATACTTTATATTCTTTTTAATATATGATCTAGTTGTAAAATGTTATCCAGCATATGATATTGATCATGAGTGTTTTTTGAATATGAAAACTTGAAGATATAACAATAACGAGAATTTTAACCCGGGCGTTGCCACGGGAGACATATCGCCGCCGCATCATGCAAACATACATCTAGCATTACCCAAAAGTTTGGACACTTAAAGTTTACTATAAGAAGTAGAAAGTAATTGATAGATAAAGTTGAAAAAACCGAGAGTTCGATGGTAAAAGTTAGAAACCTTATAATAAGAGATAAAAAGTAAAAAATAAAGATTTGATGATTAAAGTTAAAAACCCAAAAGTCAATTGGTAAAAATTAAAAACTTTGTTGTATAAAAATGTTAGACTAAAGTTAAAAAACCTAAAAGTTAAGTGGTAAAAATAAGAAACTTTAAAAGTATATTATGGTAAAAAAAAAAAATCAGAAAAAGACAAAATTGCTGACGTCAGCAAGGTTACTGTAGCTAAGGGGTGGTACTGTAGCTAAGGGGAATGTGAATTGTTATTATATATATAATATGGAGTATTGCTTAAACACTTATAGATCAAAGACATGGGACGATCTATGTGTTTATGACTGTTAATACGTACTCTAGCTATGAGATGTATAATATATGGGTGGTTTGCGTAATTGCGTTGTATATGTAACCTTTCTATAAAGGCGTTTAAATCCCGCATCATGTCATTTTAACCATATCATTTCTCTAATTATAGGCTTTAGACGTATATCATTTTAAGATACACTACATGGCTATACATTGTTTAGATATTTTCTTCCAAGATTACTCTGAAAGATGAGTATTATGACTCAAAATTATGAGGCTTAGCCGTGTTATGTCCTTGTTTAGTTCTAAATATTTTCTAAACCAATTATGTAACGAGATTCAAAATAATGAAGGTGAAGGGTTAATCAGTTCTTTTGGTCGGTTTCTCCATAGGCATTTTGGCATATATATCACTTACCCCACCCCTTAGTTTTTGGGAAAAAACAATAAAGCGCATTGGCAACTATAATCGGTGTCATGGAGCCGATGCATATGAACGTTGAACGTTGGGACAATAGGACATTACCTTTTTGACCCTTATCCCCCCTTTGTTTACATTAAAGGAGCGTGTTTTTTTTAATAAAACCTATAGTATTTGACACATTATGACACTACACCCTAATATTTGACAGATTTTGGAATTTTTTGGCTAAAAAAAGATGGACACTTCTTACCTCAGATTTTTATTTTTATTATTATTTGAAATGCTTTTACCTATTTGATTTTACATTTAAAAAAAATCACATATACGGCGTGTAAAAGCGTAAATGTATAAAATTTTAAAAAAATGAAACACGCCCCTCTGATAAACCCTTGAATTCACTTTGATTGATTACACACATTCACATTCCCTCCTTTTACTTTCTTCACCAACGCATCACTCAATATTTTTTCTTTACCAACAATTTAAATAAATAAATAATAATAATAAAAAAGAAAGCTAAACCTAAATCAACTCTCCGTCCACCGGCGACATCGCGACGGCGGTTTAGTCACTCAGCCGCCGTGATCACACTCACATCCTTTGCCATGTCACCGGCAGCCGAAGATTTCTCATTTCAAAACCCTAACCCCAGCCTTCACAAACTTCATACTGATTCAGGTATATTCAATAATGAAAGTAATACTATTAATTTTATGAATTCAAATAAATTTGATTTCGGTAGTTCAAATGATACCGCTGCTGCTGCTGCTGCGGTTCGTTTGTCGAAAAAGAGACACGTGAAAGTGAAGAAACATAGTTTAGGGAGTAGAAAAGATGTTAATAGTAAAAGTAATAAAAATGTTGATTTTGAATTTGTGTTTAATGCGAGTGATAGTGGTTTGAGTTTAGGGCAAACTGGTAGTAGTGAGTTTAATGTGTCGCGGTGCGATATAGGAGTTAACGGTGATAGTAAGTTAGTGGAAAATGTAGGAGATGATGAGGTTAGGTTGAAGTCGGGTGGTTTGGATTTTGTGTTTGGTCCTGATGAAAAAGTGGATACTAGAAATGTTAGTGAAACGGGTGATGGTAAGTTCGGGAAAGTTAATGGTGTGGATTTTGTGTTTGGTGCGAAGATGAACGATGGTGTTGATGGGTTTGTGAAGGTCGAGAAGTTTACAAATGAGGCTGAAGCTGGATCTCATTTGGTTGATTCTATGTCAGGGTTGAATCTTGGAAGACGAGGGTTAGATGAAGGGGAACCAGTGGTTGATAGGTCTAAGGTAGGGGAGAATAAGATGGCGGATAGTAGGAAATTTGGAAATGTGGATTTTGTGTTTTCTGCTAATCTTGGAGATGTTAGGACGGATATGAGTAATAGGAAAGAAGAATCTAAAGAGAAGGTTGGGAAGTTAGATGCTAATATGGTGTTTGGTGCGTCAAGGGATGTGGGAATGGCAAGTGAAGGTTTTGGGAAGAAAGATGTCAGGGTTAGTGATACGGAGAAGAATTTTGGTGACAGTGCTAAGAGTAATCTAGATAGTGGAGTAATGTTTTCGAATGAAAAAGTTAATGGAGCTTTTCATATTGGAAGCCAGAATGGAAAAAGACCCGGATTCAAGGCAAGTTGGAAAGTCAATGGCGTAAAGGGAAATTTGAAGAGTGAAGGAGTAGGAAGATGTGATTTTTCAGAGAAGCAAGATGATAATTTAGATTCCGTTCATGATGGTAATTACGGTTTTGTTTTTGGAAGTAATTTAGGCAATGCTTTTGGTGATATCCCTCAATCTAAAGTCTCTGATGAGACAAAGACATCAAGTATCCATGACCCAACAAAAGTCAATACTACGAATAAGATCAATGGTTCTGATGGTGATTTATGTTCCCAATTTAACAACTCATTTGTGTTTGGAAGCGACAAAAGAAAGGTATGTTGTGAAAAATCAGATGCTACGTCCTTGAACAAGAGTACATGCGTAAATACGGCAGGCTTTTCCTGCAGTAAGGTTGCTCAAGAAACACATGAGGTGAATAAGGTGCCAGTGTTTGAAGAAAAAGGAAAGAGTGACAGGGGTACTAAGGTGACTTCATTTAGCAGCAACGAAACATCTGTATCATCTTTGACCAATGGATATGGAATAACCAATAACTTCGGCTTTCTAAGTAATGCTGGTGGATTGGATACTTCATTTACAGGCTTTAACACACCAGATATCAATTTGGCAACTTCCTTCACATCAGATATGTTATCTGGTTTAGGTATGAAGTTGGAATTTAGTAAAAGCAAATCTGTGGGCCTAAGAAAATTAAAGAAAAAGGCTAAGTTGAGGCAGCAAGGCATAAATGGTCATCAGGGTGGTCGTACTTGTGTATCTAAAGAGGTCTCATATGCTTTTGAAGAATCTTCTGGATGTTCACCGATGAATTTCTCTCCTTATGGTGGTACTGAATGTGCATCAACTTCTACTGACCCTGCAACCTTTCAGGCTAACAATGAAGATGCTGTTGATACCACAGAGAAGTTCAATGTAAAAGACGTCTCATCATCATCCTCTACATCATTTGCTGATGTGGATGTGTCTGCAAGACGACGTCCTCAACAGAAGAAATATAAGTTGAAAATTGGCCGTGATTTAGAATTTAATACTCCAAAGAACAAAGTTGATGCATCTCATGCCTTTGAGTTTACTAGACGAGGGCATACTATGGCTTCAGATCAGGAAATATGTGACAAATGGCGAAAAAGGTTTTATTTTGTTCAGTCATTTTTTATTATTTACAAATGTATACCCTTATATGCCCGGCATCATCACCATCGTCTTTATTATTTTTGTTCGGGGGTACGTTATGTTATAGTTGTACACTCTGTTGTTTACTTCTGAGTAAAATGATTTGTGTCAGGGGAAACCAGGCATACAAGAATGGTGATTTATCAGAAGCTGAAATTTGTTATTCAAAGGGTATTAACTCAATACAACATAGTGAGACACCAGGTTTCTGTACAGAGCCTCTTCTTCTGTGCTATAGCAATCGTGCAGCTGCTCGCATGGCTCTTGGAAGGTTGAGAGAAGGCTTAAAGGACTGTAGAGTGGCCGCTGCATTAGACCCCAATTTTGTCAAGGTCAACTTGAGATCTGCGAAGTGAGTTTTCTGTCTGCTGCATTTTCCTGCTGCATAACATGTACCATACTTCTAAGTTTAGTGTATTCTTTCAGAAAGCTGGTGTTAATGCATGATATGTATAGCAGAATAATTGGAACTTACAACAGTTATTACTCGTAAGCTATATTAATAACTAGTTATGCATACACACTCATAGCTACTTATAAGTGAAAGAGTTATCACATCAACACTGGAATGTGGATACCAAACTTATACAATAATACCCCCTAATAACATTCTACCTAGGGATTCCACTTAACGTGCCACACTGCTAAACTGACATTAGCTGAGTTACAGCTAGAAGGAAATTGATGAAGATGCTTACTTGTTTAATTTGTAGACATTTTGGCCCCCTATAGTCTTTGTATGGTGCAAGTGTTTCATATATATTATTCTTTCACCCCTATATGTTCTGAACCATGCTATTTTTTTCTACAAGCGTAGGAGATATATCTGAATATTTGGATGGTCACAGGAGTAAGGTTGCAATATATGGCTTTATTTAAAGTCACGCTCATTTCGAAGTTTACAGCGTCATAGTTGTCTTTTTGAAATTCTTAGGTCTACATCAACATCTTGTGATGAGTTTATGTTATCATGAGCCTAAATGACATTATTGTTTTTGTTGAAGTGATTGATACTTACATTAGGTCTGCAACAACTTTTCCACAGCATCACAAAATGTACAAGCTATTAATGACATTGGTGATTTATATTTCTAATACTCTATCAAGGGACCATGGTCTTACTGGTTGATCAACAAGATCTGCATCATTAAGCATTTAAAGCCTGATTTTCAGGCTGCTATGTTTATTTTGTGTGATTACTTTAGTCTGATTTTTTGTCTGGTATCCTGGTTACATATTGGATCCAGAGTTTGTATAAGTGTCAGTAAGAGAGTATAGATGTGCGTTACATACACTTTTACTAACTTTAAGTTAAGGGGTTATGTGTGTGTTTTTCTTCTTCTTTTTTTTTCTCTTCAAGTTAAGCCCTATACTTAATTTTACATTTTTTACTTATATCTTGAAACATTTTTGAACATTTTGCCAAACGTGTAATCATATATACTCTTTAAGGTTGGGGTAAAAGGTTGTCTATAGTATACCTATTACATTCGTAGAATAGTTATCTCCGAGGCAATCATATAAAAATATGGTTGATGTCCTGCGGTGTTCAAAGAAATTTCTAGCCTGTGTATCTTGGTAATGTTACATACTGATAGCATGTAAATAACTAGGTAATTAGGTATGCATCGTAAAGCAAGTGAATATGCCTATGTAATGGCTTATATGCGTAATTAAAGTGAATATGCCTATGTAATTATGTCTAAATATGTGACTGGAACTACACTTGAAGTAATATTGTTTTAACAGTATGAGTCATTTTTGGTGATGGGGTCTTTACATATGTCATGAATTGGTGCTATATGGTGTTACAGTCTTCAATCAGCTATGATAGTGTTCAAGGTATGTGATGCATTATTTTGTGTTGATCAATGAGATGTCTACTGTAAGAAGTATTACCAAAGTATGGTGAAATTTAGTGTACAAAGGGAATTATAGGCATATCATGCAACACATACTAATTGCAAGTTTGCAACTACTTCTCTTCATCAGCTTCATTGGGAATTGTTGCTGTTCGAGGGATGTTATATCTTAACGATTCTGTTTCGTATCCTATTTCTAGTTGTCATTTACTTCTAGGAGAGCTAGAGGAAGCAATCTACTATTATAACAAGTGCTTGGAGTCTTGTATCATCTTGGATAGGAGAGTTGCAATTGAAGCTGCCGATGGCCTGCAGAAGTCACAGGTAACCACATATCTTATCATCTTATGTAGCTTTTTGTCTCTCTTATGGTATGTGCAGCATTTACTTTAATGGTACTATGGTGGTTCATATTTGGTGTTTTTGAAACTCAATTATAAGGGCACTATGGACTTGAGATCCTGAATTCTAACTGTTTGTGTCGATTACTGATTGGAACGCATATTTGTATGATTTTCCATGAATTATAGTTTAAACATGTAATAGGCCGAGAATCTGTAAATTTCTTTCATTGTGAGCATCTACCCTAAAATCTTTTCGTTGGCAGAAAGTTGCCGATCATCTTAAGCAGTCTGCAGAGCTTTTGCAACAGAGAACTTACGAGTCAGCAACCAATGCACTGGGAATCATTACTGATGCTTTGTCCATAAGCTGCTATTCAGATAAATTACTTAGGATGAAAGGGGAGGCCCTTCTTGCGGTATGCGATGTTTTACATAAACGTTATCATTTATACCTGGTTAGTTATTGAAATTGATATGTTTGCGTTTATGTGGTCTTCATGTTACAGTTGGGGAAGCATAATGAGGTAGTTCAAATGTGTGAGGAAACCTTAGATTCAGCTGAAAAGAATTTGGCAACTGGAGATGGCCATGATTGCAAGAACGCATTAAAACTTTGGAGATGGAACCTGATGTCCAAGTCTTGTTTTTATTTGGGTAGGCTTGAAATAGCTTTGGATCTAATTGAGAAACATGAGCAACTGAGACTTACTGCAGACAAGTAATGCATTACTGTTTCATCATTTTAATAAAACATGGCGTCTCAATTTGGTAGGGAAGGCCAACGAAATTTGGTACTGATATTTACATTATTCTGTGTGGAAGCAGGGTTGTGGGCACTGACGAGTCATCACTTTCTTTGGCTGTTACTATTCGCGAGCTTTTACTCTCCAAGGTATGGCTAGCATTGTTTTTGTCATGCAGTACTGTTATTTATTCATCTATTGTGAGAGACATATTGCATTTTTTTGGCCATATTTTATTTAGGTTAAAAGTAGTCGGCAAAGAAAAGCATTTGCTTCCTTTTTTTTTCTGTTGTATGACTTCTATTTATTTTCTATTTTTTTTGTTGCTATTTTGTGTAATATCTAATAACCCTTTAAGTTCAAGATAATACTTCTAAAGTTAAAATTTAGAATTTACCAAGTACAGCATTCTCAATATACTTTGAAGAATAAAATTATTGCGATTTTTACTTGCTTTAAGCATCTGCAGTTTGCCAGTTTGTATTATTATATGTAAGATATGGACCTGATGATGGTTAATTTAAAAAAAGATTCGTGTATATTCCTCATTATGGCAAATTGATGACTGAAACATTGTACATATTAGTGTATCTGTGAATTTGTACTTACGTGTATTTCCTTTCTCCGTCTTTTTTTGTGGCGGTCAGAACGCAGGAAATGAAGCCTTTCAGAGTGGTAAGCATACGGAAGCAGTAGAGCATTATACTGCTGCAATATCGAAGAGTATGAAATCGTATGCATTTGCCGCTGTCTGTTTTTGCAATCGTGCTGCTGCACACCAATCTCTGGGTGAAGTTATTGATGCAATTGGAGATTGCAGCATAGCTATTGCTCTTGATGGAAGTTACCCAAAGGTATGCATGATTTTTGGGTGCTCTGATATAGATCATGTCCTTTTCTCTAGTTTGAGTTTTCTCTCAATAGCATGCAAGATGACTTTGAAATCATTATGCTGTGGTGTTTGTAATTCAAGCAACTTTGGCATTTCCGCTGATGATAATTGATAAGTTAGTTATTTTTCCTATTATTTTTTTTGTCATATTATCAGGCACTCTCAAGAAGGGCTACCTTATGGGAAATGATTAGAGACTACAAACATGCAGCTGATGATCTTCAGAGACTCATATCTATTCTTGAGGTACAGTCAGGAGGGAATTTTCAGAAGTCTGCCACACCAGGGAAAACAACTGATGGCAGTGTGAAAGATTTAAGAAGAGCTCGGCGCCGTCTTTCTTCTGTAGAAGCAAAGGCAAAAAAAGAAAGGCCCTTAGATCTTTACCTCATTCTGTAAGTGTTTTTTTACCTCATTAGAGCACTATCCTTTGGTAATGAAACAAGTTCTTTATAGTAAATATAAAAAAAGGAAGAAAGTTCATGTTTATCGCCTTTGCTTGTTTTTAGGGGAGTAAAACCTTCAGATTCTGCAGTGGAAGTTAAGAAGGCTTATCGGAAAGCAGCTCTGAGACATCATCCAGACAAGGTTACTCCTTGTGCTGTAGACTATTACCGAATTTGATATCTGTCACTCATTTGCTTGTCTAAAGAGTTTGTTTGTGGCGGCGATTAATAGGCTGGCCAGGTCCTTGCAAGAGCTGAAAGTGGAAGTGATGGTCAACAATGGAAAGTGATTTCTGAATCGATCCAACTGGATGCTGACAGACTCTTCAAAATGATTGGAGAGGCGTATGCTGTGCTCTCAGATTCCACCAAGGTCTGCAGCGTTCTACCGCATCTGTTGTTGAATCAAGTACTTGCATCAAATTTAAACTTTGCAGAGGTCCAAGTATGACCTTGATGAGGAAATGCGGGAAGACATGAACAGAGAAGTTGGTAGCAGTAGCAGAAGATCTTCGGACTTTTATAGGTCTCCATACGATTTTACCACCCGGAAAAGTTCACATGAATCAAGAAAGACCTATAGTAACTCCCACTATTGGGAGAACTCGGGAAAGACTTACCATAGCTCCTATTCACGCTGGTAAATTCCTAACAAGCATCCACACATTATTCTTTTTGGCTCATCACATACAGGATCAACGAGTTCCAGGTTGAGTTAGTTATAGATGGCTTTGGTAGGCTCCAAATACCAATACAAACGATCAGCTTTTCATCTAAGAAAAAAAGTTGCATGAGGAATAAGTTAGACTGTTAGAGGTCCTGGAGTTGCATACACAGCCTACATATATACATGGTGAAAGTAGGAATTCAAGCTGGAAGATCAGATGGATCTTGAATTGAATCTTTCACCCCAATTTGTGCTCATTAGTTCTGTTGGCGCTCATTCAGTCATTCTATTGTATCATGTATCAAGTACGATAACCTTTTTTTACTAAATTGATGATCAAGTTTATAGAGATGGATCTTTGTGCATATTATTCACATTTTGTTGAACGACTTAATAGTTAGCAGTTAGCATTCGAGACACCACAGTGACATTCAATTGGGCAGTATGCGGAGCTTGAACCACTTATGCCTGGGATGAAACCCGACTCTCGACCCCCTCCCACCCCCAACCCAATAATCCACTCCAATTGTGCATATTATTCAGGTTTTATTGTATATTTGTATTTGTATGCAGTAACATTTTCCTAAAACAAAATTGGGCAAATGTCCTTGCGTAGTTTGCTAAAATTGTTGATTTGGCTATCATAGAATCTATTTTATCGCTATAGCCACCCGGTTTGTCAAAACCTGACGGTTAATCCACTCAACAATTCTTTTGTTGATAAAGCCTTCAAACTTTCTTTTTGTTGTGCTTGAGTGTGTGTATTTGTCTAGAATTTAGGTGGTGTTTGTTTTACACTTAACTATCACCGCAATCCCGCAATGCGGCGGTAGTCGTGGCGGCGGCGATGTGGTGGTGGGGTGACTGTTGGTGGTGGAGACGACATCGAGTAGTGTAGATAATTGATTTAAAAAGTTAATGGTAATATTTTAAAAGGTAAAGGATTGATAGTGTAATTTAACCATTAATGTAAGAGATAATGTATGTGAAAATATTGAGTTAATTGCATTTTTGGTCCCTGTGGTTTGTATGTTTTGGCAGGTTCAGGACCTTTTCAGGTTTCATTGCATTTTTGGTCCTTATTTCGGAAACCTTTTGCAAATTTGGTACAAATTAACGGTGGTTGTTAAATGAAGCCGTTAAGTGCTGTTAGAATTAAAAATGATGTTTAATTGTAAATTTCTAAAAGTGTAAGGGGTATTTGTGTCAATAGTGTTAGTCAAAAAGTTTGTCCTGTTAATACAATTTATTCTTTTTATTGCTTTTATATCCATTTCTTTTAATTAAAAAAAAAGAGTTATTTTTCTACAAACTTCCCTCTTCGATTCCGTTTTCGCGATTTGTCAAATTAATCTGAAAAAATCCAGGTTTTGTTCGCGATCCCATTCCGGTCATATTCATATTTTAAGTTTTCCGATTCATCGAGATTCGTTGACAGTTACTTTTCCGGCGAATTTTCCGGCAAAGTTTTTTGACAGAATAATAGGCTAGGGTTTGTGCGGAATGCAAACCTGAGCATTTTTGTACCGGTTTCGTGTTTTAATTCGTAAAAACAAAGGAGAAATCACAAATTTAAGTTTTCCGGCATATTGCCATATTTTCCGGCGACGATTTCTAAAGTTCATTTTGGTCCGGGTTTGTGAGCGGTGGAATTCTGAGTCGATTGGTATCAGTTTCGTGTTTTTACTCGAAGAAAGGAGAGAGAAATCGTGAATTTCGTTTTCCCGGCGCATTTTGAATTTTCCGGCGAACTGTTGAACATTTCGGCCGCCATTGTTTCTTACATTTTGCGAGCTAAATTACAAACTTTTTTACCAAAACTATTAACACCAATATCCCTTACACTTGTAGAAATTTACAATCAAACACCATTTTTAATTCTAACGGCACTTAACGGCTTCGTTTAACAACCACCGTTAATTTGTACCAAATTTGCAAAAGGTTTCCGAAATAGGGACCAAAAATGCAATGAAACCTGAAAAGGTCCTGAACCTGCAAAAACATACAAACCACAGGGACCAAAAATGCAATTAACTCGAAACTATTTTAAGGGTGTTAGGTGAAAATCTTAATTTTAACTACCTTATAAAGTATTTAGCCTTCTTATTTTCTTAAAAAAGAACTTGATCTACCCAAACTACCCATATGCTTTTATTTACTAATTTAATATCTTTACCTAATATCTTATAATACCCTTCATGAAATTATTTACAACATATATCCATCTACCCATAAAATAACTACAATACCTCATTTTATATCAATTAAATTTTATATTAATAACCACCCCACTATCAACACCGCCGCCGTCACCACCATCATCGTACCGCCACATCGCGCGGGCATATGACTAGTATTACATAATATAGATAAGAGAGGATATTTTAGACATTTTCCAATGTAACTTTCAACAAGGAGGTGATTTTTTTTTATTAAATATGGATGAGAGATGTCTTAACGTATGCAAGTCACAAGAGATATTTTTATTAAAAAAAATTTCTTCTAAAACTTAATCTATCTATATCTATATATCTAATAAAAGAGTAGTTTTCCTAGCTTTTTAAAGCTATCCACCTCAAATGAAAAATATGTTAGAAGTTGCCACGTAGGATTTATCCAATGTGGCATCTCCATATTTTTTCCACAATATTTATTTGTTTATAGAATAAAAAATATTAAATATATTGATATGTAACACAATAAAATTTTGAAATTAATATATTTGATTTTCTTTCCTAAAAACCAACATTAAACATTAATATTATTAATAATATTAATAATATATATTTTATAGTTTATTATATAGAAAGTTATTATTATTATATTAACATCTCTCGGAACTAAGTTATATTAATAGGTAATTTATGTTTTGTTCTTGACATGTTATTATCTATCGAACATATATAGCCAATTATTTCTTAATTAAATATAAAAAATCATATTGTATTCGATATTAGAGAATAGGTATATCTCTGCAAACCTCCATTTTCTTTCAAACCATGCTTATTTATTTGAATTTAAATTAAATAAAAACTATATATAATATTAGAAAAATCAAAAATATAATCTTTTAAACTAAATAAAACGGCAGGTGCATTGGCCATATATGGCAAAGAAATCTTTATTATTTTTGCAATTTGAATTTAAGTTTTATATATCATTATAGTTTTTTATGAAATAAAAATTTCTACATCTCAAATTTTATTTTTATTTTATTTACTCTCTAATTAATGTTCTAACATTTTTAAAAATCAATCTTACATGTCTTATTTTGTTTTATGTTTGTTTTTTTCATTTTGACATTTGATTTTTTGTTATTCTTACATATTGATGTGACTAAAGTATCATCAGTCTCATCTAACCAAAAAATCATATAAACATATCAATCAGGTAATTCAATTTCTTTTGCAATATGTTCTTTTTTGCATTAGTTGTATATTCTTTAGAAAATATCATCTAACATTATTTTGCTAATTAAACAAGCTACTAATAAGTATTAATGTCTACATCATAAACTTTTCGAGAATATTTTATTAACATGTATATTAACACTACCTTAAACAATAAATTATAACAGTCTGCGCATCGCGCGGGTAAAAAATATATTTGTAAATATAACCAAACTCAAAGTCATAAATTTGTTGCGTTAACTTTTAGCAATATTTTGTATATAAACTATTTACTAGATTTAGACTCGTGTCAAATACACGGATTGTTTATGACATATTAAAGATAAATTAAATATATGTAATCCAAGAAAAGTTATGAAAGAACAAACCATTGAAACAAATATAAACAATGTAATTAAAATTATGAAAGAATAAACCTGTAAATTCAAATATAAATAATGTAATGAAAATCAAATTAACAGAATGTAATAGTGTAACATTGACGAAAGCATTTAACTTGTTCATCTATCAATAATTTATTACGGTTGAATTTAGTTTACTATTTTTATTAAAAAATTGATTTATATATTAAAACTTTGATTTTTTTATATTGAAATTTTTTATTTTAAAAATATGTCTATCGAAGTTGTTTATCGTGACATACTTAGCGATAATAATTATAAATGAAGCACTTACTAAGTCTAAAAAGTATAAATTGTTGATGGTAAACAAAAAAGTGTAAGTTATAATTATAGCTGGATGAAAACTAATTGCAAGCAAAGTTAGTTTTTTATTTATTAAAAAGTATTTTTATTATTTAATAGTTGGATATTAGAATAAACATGAGTTTTATATTTTATCTATTATATTATTTTAAGAAAAAGGTTTAAAAGTGTAAATTGGTGATAAAAAACCAAAAAGTGTAAATTAATTTAGACATGTGTTGATTTAATTAATTTTGAGAAATTGAGAGTTGTGATTGGTCAATTGAGGTTAGGTCAGTTGCCTTTTAGTATATATTAATATATATATATAATATATATATATAATATATAATATATATTAAATCTTTGATTGTTAGTGGTTCGTACCAACAAGGAATTAGCCTAGTGGTAAGGCAAACACTTTGTGACCTTAAGGTCTCAGGTTCGATCCCCGCTAGGCACAAAAAATAATTCCTTTAAGGTACCCGTTACCAATGAAGCCTAGACCCATATGTGAAGTTTAAATACGCGGGTTCGATCCTTCGGGGTGTCCAGATCATGTGGGGATTAGGATGGAGGTATTTTACCGGCATCATATGGCTCATACGGGGTGGGTCGATGGGTATCCAATTGTGGTATCGGGGCTAGGGTTTCCCCATTACCTTTTTTTTTGTTAGTGGTTCGAACTCTAGCAGTGACATTCAAGCGGACAGTATGCTAGCGGTTGGAAGGCACCCCTGGAGACCAAGGGTGCGATAACACGACCCGCACGCGTCCGAAGAGGTAAATGTCCGAGACCATGACATAAAAAATAACAATACAACTTAATTTATATAAACCATAATTATTCAGACCGACATTTTATCCGTTAAACACCCAATGAGTAAAAAACAAAGAAACCGTAGACCAGTTGGTCAAAGATCAATTATTTCTTGTATGTCTTTAATGTTATAAAACCCTTCTATCTTTTATAATTGACATTTTACTTACAATTAAATAATAATGGGATTCGTATCACATTTTTTTGATACATCTATCAATTGGTGTATTAATATCTTGTATAAGTTGTATATTGTAGTATAATTAATCAAACACCAAAATCGTTGCTATTAGGGTGATAGTCTAGTGGTTAGGGAGTTTTTCATTTTGTGGTTTCATCCTAGGGGGTCATGAGTTCAAATCCTGTCACATGCAAATGTAGTGAAATGGCATTAACAATGTTATACCCCATCTACACATGGGAGAGCGAACCCTTTAGGGCCTTGCCAAAATGCCGGATTTGAAATTGGGAGTATTAGCCATTTGTTTGCCTTAGAAAAAAAAACCAAAATCGTTTAAAATCTTTTTAGCCGTTGAATAAACATTACATCTTAAAATGTGTAGTTTCCTATTTATAATCCAAAAGATTAACTCGAGAAATAGAATATAACTTAGATAAGTCTAAAAACAAAATTCTATTACAATGATTAGATCAACAATTTTAACAAATTTTGAAAAAAACGTGTATTTATTTTGATGAATGTGCATCCAAGATGGATGGAAGTGGAAAAAATGTGATTTTTTTTTAATTTTAACATATGTCATGAAATTTTTATGTTAATTTTTTTAGAAAGATATCATTTTCATGAAAAATAATATTCATGTTAACACTTACTAGCACGGTACTCGCGCAAATGCGGCAGTAGTCGTGTGGTGTAGATAATTAATGTAAAATTAATTGATGTAAATGGTTAATGGAGATATTTTATATGATAAAGGATTGATAGTGTAATTTAATTATTAAATGCATTTTAGAAAAATCCCCATGTAACTTTCAACAATGGGGCTATTTTATAGGAAAAGATAAATCCTTGATAGATAACCCTTAGAGGGGGTTAGGATCCAAGAAACATAGAGAACGAGAGAGACAATTTCTGCTAAATATTTTTCTTCATATTTTTTCTTAATGCAACGAAGTACAATTTATAAAGAAAGCTAAAGCAATTAACTATTCCTAATTTAATGCAGAAATGGAAAATGCTATCCTAGATACATGCACTTTATGCGGATTAACTAATATGTAAAACTTTAAATCATGAGATTGCTTTGTTGACGAGGTCCATAACCGATAGGAACGTATCAATCATCCTAAAAGTTAGCCTAATAATCTTCCTAATAAACTTAAAATATGACATGTGTTATTCACTTATTCTCTTAAAATATGACATGTGTTATTCACTTATTCTCTCTCATAATTTTATCCATTGATTTATACATATGTCATGATCAAATTTTTAGGCTGATAATTAGACTATTCTTTAAAGAGGGCATTTCCTATAGTAAATAGATTTATATAGATAGAAGATTTATTTAGAAAAAGGAGGCAACTTTGAAAAAAGCAAGTAGGACTAGAGTACCATACTATACGACATGAGTAGAGAGACTTTTTGATCGAGGATGTAGTAAACAGCAATAATGATACAAAAGTAACACACAAATACTTTCTTTCTGTTTCCAAATAAATCAGATTATGAAGTAACTGATGATCGATCTCACAAAAGTAACATAATATATATATAATATAGAAATCTTGAAGATGGCTAGAGTGAATCTGGATACGTCTCAACTACCTGCTGATGATCACAAGACAAATTTTGATCATGACAGAAAACAAAGTTATGTACGCCGTGGTGGTTCACGTGGCCGTGGTGGACGTAGTGGACGTGGTGGTGATCAGAACGACAGGTGTTGTTATCGGTGTAATCTTCCTGGTCATTTTGCTCGTGACTGCGCGATGCCTGATCCTCGCACTAGTAGTAATCATGCCATTTCCTGGAGGTTAATTAATTTGCTTATCTTTTAACATTTTATTAAAATTGCGCGTAATTGTTCTGTTCTGTTATGTTTGTATGGGGTTAAGTATTTAAAATAATGTCAATGCACACTCTTCGTTTTGTATCAGATTGGAGAGGTTTCCTTTTTTTTTTTTTTTTTTTTTTCTGTTTGTTTTTTTTAGTAGGTCATTGTACTTGTAAATGATATTAGTCAATGTGCATTTCTTCTGTTTTTGTTCCAAATGGGCCAAAAGTTTTAGATAGGACAAGATTTAGAAAGTTTATGGTCTATGGAGACAAGATATACTATCTATGTACCAAAATAAGTGTCCACAATGTAAAATGACCAACATTTTTTTAAAAAAAGGGGGTAAATGTTCAAGAATCTACAAGTGGTCAGTATGAACATTTATTTTGGGACGGAGGAAGTAGTAAGATTTCTCGATTGAGATAAAACGGAAGTACATTGATATTTTAAAGTTTAAAAAAGGGTAAAATGTCAGTACAAAAATTCAAACTACAAATGTGTGAATTGGAGGGCATTGTTTCTAGTATGTAAAATCATTTTGATAATAGGCTTCTGTGTTAAGTGGTCTAGACATCCCCTGATCTTATCCCATTATAGTTTAACCCGAGACCCTTTTTTTTTCTTTCTTTTTTAACCCGAGACCTTTTAGCTAAGGTGTTGGGATTAGAGCTAAGTCTTATTTGGATGTGTAGTGATTTGGTGATTTAGAAAGGCCTAATTAGCCAACTTCCATAAAAAGGACTGCAATTGATGATCAATGAGGTGTCAGTGCAAGATTGATATATTTCGGCCCACTCTCATAATTCTCTGGTTTAAAGTATTTTACAGCACTGACTTATTAATGGTTAGAAGTCGATATGTGTCAGGTCAAACCAAGCTTCTGTTAACAATTCATCAAAAGTTGACGGCATAGAATTTGCATGTGCGACACCCAAGTTTAGTGAGTTGCCTTCAAAGAATGTCGATTTGAGTCCATTACTAGCAAATAAAGACAAAGAACTACAATTGTGTCGCCAAGAAATTGAAAGTCTTAAAACTCGACTGAACAAAGCTACTACAGAGTTGGATTCTGTTCAAGATAAGAATAAGGACATGGTTCTAAACATGAGCAAGCTTCAAGAGGATTTGGAGAAATGCAGAGAGGAGTTATCACGTGAGAGTAAAAAGACTGAGGAGATGAAGTTAAAGTGGTTTTCTTTGAACGACGAGTTTGCAGATGCTAAAGATAAGTGGATTGAGAGAATAGCAGAGGTTGATGAAGCATATATGACTGCAGTTTCTGAGAAGATGGAGCTAGCTCTAGAGATGGATCAATGGAGAAAATCAGCAAAGGCTGTAGCTTCGGTATTTGTTGGAGGTGCAGACTTATGTTCTAAGACACCAGAATTTGAACCTCTTGTCTTGATTTACAGTAATCGTGCTGCTAAAAGGATGTCACTTGGAAAGATAAGGAAAGCTATAGATGACTGCAGAATTGCAACTCGACTAGATCCAGGATTTCCTAAAGTCTATCTAACAGCTGGAAAGTAAGATTTCAGGAACTTTTTATACGCATATTTTAAGTAATATTAACAATGTCCGGGAGTACAAAGGCTTAATGATGACTTGTAAATATATATTGTCATTAATCTTAAACATATGAGTTATTCTTTATGCCACATGTTTTAAGTTGCCATTTGGTTCTTGGGGAAATTGATGATGCACTGAAAAGTTACAAAAAGTACTTGGACTCCGGAGTGGTTTTCCTGGATAGAAGGCTTACAATTGAGGCGTCTGATGGCCTACAAAATGCCGAGGTACCATTTTACTCATCATAAATAATCATGTAATTAAGACATCTCGATGTGTGTCTAGTAATAGACTTTCTTTCTAGACATCAGCTTTTAATTTGAGGCTTTTCTGACTGGCAGAAAGTGGTCAGTTATATTAACCAGTCTGCTGAACTTTTGAAAAATAAAACTATCGATTCAGCAACTAATGCATTGGAGATTATTACGGAAGCCTTATCAATAAGCTGCTATTCAGAGAAACTGCTTGAGATGAAAGGGGAAGCTCTCTTTATGGTATCTTTTATTTCAATTTACTAGAATTTCATTAATAATGCTACTCTCCTCACGTTTCTATTATTTTCTTCATTGAGTTGATCATAAGTGGAATTTTACAGCTGCATAAATATGAAGAGGCTGTTGAAATGTGTGAGCAAACACTAGTTTTTGCTGAAAATAATTATAATCACATGTCAGATGAGGATCAAAAGCAACAATTGAAGCTTTGGAGATGGAGCCTGATGTCTAGGTCCTACTTTTGTATGGCTAAGTTTGACCAGGCTCTTTCTATCCTTCAGCAATATGAGCAACTAGGACCTTGTGAAACCAAGTAAAAATCAAACATACTATACAAATGTTCTTTGTCTGTAATGATATAAGTAAATTTTGAATGTGTGTCCCCCTTTGTAGGACCGAGGGACCATCTTCTCTTTCACCTGCCTCTCTCCGTGAACTTCTTCGCTGTAAGGTATGAAACAGATTATCTAATATTTACTATATTTACTGTCTACAAATTATTACTTTTATGTAAACTGATATAATACTGTGTTGCACATAAGCTATTGCAGAGCGGTATATATATATACTGTGAACGAGTACTTGTATATTTGCCTTGTTCTTTCTTCTGCATATCAATAGAATTTCAAGCACAACATTAAAACATTAGCAAGTGTGACAGTGCTAGTAGTTTTTGACTTAATTGTGGTATAAATCATTCACTTTGTTGTTGTATTTTGCCTTTTCATACGACATACACATATACAATGCAAACAAGTACAGTTTTTGTACACTAATCTGTTCATGTTAATTTTATTTACCACTTTATCAACTCCAGAATGCAGGAAATGAAGCTTATAAAGGTGGGAAGTATAGAGAAGCAGTGGAGCATTATAGCAATGCTATAAGGCGAAGTATTGAATCGAGGCCTTTCACTGCTATCTGCTTGTGCAATCGTGCTGCTGGATACCAAGCTTTGGGCGAGGTCATTGATGCTATTGCAGATTGCAATCTTGCTATAGCTCTTGACGAGGATTACATGAAGGTCTGTTTTACTTTGATTTATTGGATATTGCGATATTTGGTTGTTATTCATGTTCTTTATACATTACAATCATCAATATGATTATCGGATATTATTGTTTGTGGTCAAATAAATGTATATAGTCATCATGCTGCAGGCAATTTCTAGGAGGGCCAATTTACATGAGAAGATTAGAGACTATGTACATGCAGCCCTTGATTTTCAAAGGCTGATATCTCTTCTTGAAAAGCAGAGTGAAAAGAAGAAGTATGTGGAAGACTTGACAGTAGCTCGTCGGCGTCTTTCTTCAGTGAATAGAAACATGAAGCAAGGATTGACATTGGATCTCTACCTCATCTTGTAAGTTTGCATCATATATATTGATTTTCATTATACACATTCTAACTTGTAAGTTGTAACCTTTGAATGTTCATTTATTATACTCCCGTGTTAGGGGGCTAAAAGGGTCGGAATCTGGTGCAGAAATCAAAAAAGCATACCATAAAGCTGCGCTCAAACATCACCCAGACAAGGTTTGTTCTATCTTTTATATTCAATACAAGAGCCTTTTATGAGTACTCGTAAATGACTATCTATAAAAGCAGGCGGGTAAGTTTCTAGTAAGAAGTGAGAGTAGTGGAGCAGATGGCGATGCTTGGAAAGAGATTTTCACAACCATACATAAGGATGCTGACAAGCTTTTTAAGATAATTGGGGAAGCATATGCTGTACTATCGGACCCTAACAAGGTTTGTTCCTTAAGATTACCACTTCCAATATTCATGTTTCTGCATGTTGCTAAAATGCTCTTTCGCCTACTTCATCACACTCTTATCATAATCAGAGTAACTGAGGTATAATACTATTAATTGTCTTCTTTTATATAGAGGTTTAAGTATAATCTCGAAGATGCAATGAAGGATGACTGTGCGTGGTAACTTCTAATTCAGTTCATACTTTGCCATTTTATGCATTATACGGTCGCGAGTGGTTTCAAGTTCTGCATGAAGAAGGACAAATCTCACCAGTTGAACCCTAAGAATGCCATGATATGCCTTTTTTCGCGAGTAAACATGAAATCTGTTTTCTCTGTCTGATGTTTGTATTCATGGGTACAAGGGCGGATAATTTTGTACAGTTTTTTCTTTTTTGTTGTTTCTAAGGCCTTAGCCAACGGCCCGTCGTTGGGCACTTCGTCACCTGTGTCGACGAGGAAGCCGTTGGCAGGGGTTTGTTCGTGAGGCTCTTCGATGGGCCTAGTTCGTTGGGTCGAAGGGGAAGGACGAGAGGGAGAGGAGCAGGTGTGGGCCAGGTTCTTTTTTTGTTTTTGTTTTGTAGATATTATATATGTATATGTGTAGTATATATTTATGTATGTAAAGAATAAAACTTGTATTTTTTTTAATAATCAAACACATTTTATTATCAAAACACATTACAATAAAAAAGACAACACAAAATAAAAAAACATAATACTTGATAAAAACACGAAATACACTAGCCGTTTTTTTCCAAAATTCAAAATTCAAAATCAGTAAAACGGGCCCCACAAACTGATAATAATATAAAAGTTGATTTGTTTTTTAAATTATATAATTTTGTTAAATATAAAATAAGAATAAAATAAAAGTTGAGGAAGAGTTGAGGAAGAGGTGAGGAAGAGGTGGGGTTGGTAGTGAGTGAGGAAGAGGTGTTTTAGGAGAGAGAAAAGCTGATGTGGCAGTGAGGAAGAGCAAGAAGGTGTTGTGGGTTGACTGAGGCCTAATAACAGAGCTTTTAATTTAATGTACTGTATATCTAAGGTTATTTTCTTTTGTTGTCATGACTCCATGTATCCTTTGTTAAAAACTTACAACTATCATCCAGTGAGCTTTCAATTTAATGTACAGTGTTTTTTTTTTTGTTTTTGTTTTATTTAACACCTTAGTAAAGAACTTTGAAATTTATATACGTATTGTTATTAAATATTTTTTTAAATATATATAGGTTATGGTTAAAATAAAACAACTATTAAATTAAAAAAATACATCAACTGAATCAAACCAACTCCACTTAGGTGGGTTGGCAAGGGTATCTTATAAATCCATTATGTGGGTCCCGGAGGTGAGTTTTTCCCAAGGTCTCGGGTTCGAGTCTTGGGTTTCTCATCTCAAGGTATTTTCCATGAGGAGGGGGTTGGAGGTCCAGCAAATCGCTGGTTAAAATTGCCTCCAGCAATCGAAACTAACTTTACAAAAAAAAAACAAAACAATTATTTTATCTTAACTGAAAATTATTGTGCATCATTATAATCTTCGTGTATCAATACCCTATGAATCTTATTGCATCAGTTTTATCATGATCCAACGCTCAATATTTAATCTTATTTGTTTTACTTTAATACTTGTTTTACAACTATTTCATTCGACTGTAACAAATTTGATAGCATTTTTATAAAATAATAATAAATAAAAAAAATGCAAAAATACACTAACTTTCCTTCGACTTGAAAACCGGCTTTTAAAACATTGGTGGTTCCTTCTACCTTCCTTTTACAATAACAATTTTCCGTTCAACATTTTTTGAGATTTGTCTCAGTTTCAATTCATTGTGACTTTTTGCTAGCTTAATATATACGAGTATATGATTATATAACTTTATCTACAAACTTTAAAAATTCTTTTCAAAACAATTTTTTAAAGCATATAAATCGTGAAAGCGTTTAATTTCCATAAACAAATCGTGTCTGCATTACACGGATTTATAAACTAGTTTGAAAATTTATAAACTAGTTTGAAATGAAAAGGTTAAAGAATAAAATAAAAAATTCTTATATATATTCCCAACGTACAATTATTATTTTATCTACTACTAAAGGAGGCAAAGTAATAACGATTTGAATAAAGTTGTACTAGAATTGGAAAAGACTTTTGAAAGACACGATAATACACAGCAATTATTATTACATATAATAAACACATACAAGTTCTTTCCAAACTGTAGATGAAAAGTTTATAACAATAATAATTTACAAAATAATTTGTGATGGCTAGCGTGAATAGCTCTCGACTACCTGCTGCTGTTGCTGCCACTCATCATGACAGTAGCCGGCGTGGTGCTTCCCGTGGCCGTGGGCGTGGTGATCAGAAGAAGAAGAAGGATAAGTGTTGTAATCAGGCTGGACATTCTGTTCGTGATTGTCCGTTGCCCGATGACGATATTCACGCCATTGCCGGGAGGTTTGTTTAATTATTATTTTTTAACTTTCATTTTTGTTGTTCAAACTTTAAATTGCGCCTAGCTAGGAAGTAATTATCGTATTATATGTTATGTTTACATTGCTTTTCTTATTATATATATATATATACCCGCACGATGCGGCGGTTTAATGGCAGTGGCGAAGGTGGCAATGATGGGTGGTGATGGTGCGCGGCGGCGACGGCAAGTAGTGTTGGTTATTGATGTAAAAGGGGTAATATAATTATTTTAGGAGTTTGGTAGATGTTGTAAATTAATTTCAAGTAGATATTATAGGTATTTTAGGTGAAGATGTTTAAATTTGTGAATAAAAAAGAGAGACATTTTAGGGTTATCAACTGTTTAGTTGAAAATTTTGGAGGGAACAAATGTTTTATAATGTAAACTATAGATATAGATATTTAATCTGTTTGTTATATCAGCCTTTTCCTTTTGTATCAAATCGGATATTTATTTATTTAAATTAACTACAAGTGTGTGAATTGGGGGAGGGCATTGTTTCTAATATGTAAAATCATCATTTTGATAATAGACTTTTGTGTTAAGTGATCAGTATTGACGTTGTCTAATGTTCTCTTGTTATAGTTGGACCCCTCGCAATGTTTGAACCCAAGGTGTTGTTGGTATTAGACTATTAGAGCTATGCTAAGCACTTTTTGGATGTGTAGTGATTGGGTGGTTTAGAAAGACCTATTAATTAGTCAACATCCATAGAAAGAAATGACGTATTCATAGTTAGATGCCGCTTTTCAGTTTTGAATTTATATGCCATCAGATTGTGTCTTATTTTTCTGATATAAGCCGATTTGTGTTAGGTCAAACCAAGCTTCTGTTAACAGTTCATCAAAAGTTGATAAAAGGGAAGTTGCATCTGTGACACCTAAGGTTACAGAGTTGCCTTCAAAGAATGTTGATTTAAGTCCATTACTAACAAACAAAGACAAAGAACTACAATCGTGTCGTCAAGAAATTGAAAGTCTGAAGAGTCAACTGAACAAAGCTACTACAGAGTTGGATTCTTTTCAAGCTAAGAATAAGGACATTGTTCTAAGCATGAACAAGATTCAAGATGAGCTGAATGAGAGAATAAAGGAGCTTACAGAAGCACTTTCTACTGCCTTTTCTGACAATACGAATTTAGTCTTAAAGAGGGAAGAATGGAGTAAAGCGGCAAAAGCTGTAGCTTCGGTATTTGTAGGAGGTGCAGACGTATGTTCTAAGAAACCTGAACTCGTACCTCTCATCTTGATGTACAGTAGTCGTGTTGCTAAAAGGATATCAATTGGAAAGATAAGGAAAGCTATAGATGACTGCAGAATTGTAACTCGATTAGATCCAGAATATCTTATCTTCTATGTAAGAGCTGGAAAGTAAGATTTCAGGATTTTTATTGTATGCATATTTTAAGTGGCATTAGTATGTTTGGCATTACATTACTCAATGATGATTTGTACATTCATTTTGTTATCAATCAGAGACATTTGATTTATTATTTTTGCCATGTGTTTTTTAGTTGTCATTTGGTGCTAGGAGAAATTGATGATGCACAGAAAAGTTACAAAATGTGCTTGGACTCCGGATGGGTTTGGCCTGAAGTTACAAATGAGGCATCTGATGGACTACAAAATGCAGAGGTACCATATACACTTTAAGCAACATATACACTCATGCAATAAAGATTTAGGCTTGTGTGTGTGTGTTGAGTTACTGCTTATCTTTTTACTCGTATATATCAGCTTCTGATCTGGGTATTACTGGCTGACAGAAAGTGTCTAGGTATATCAACCAGTCTGCTGAACTTTTGAAAAATAAAACTGTCGATTCAGCAACTAATGCACTGGAGGTTATTACGAAAGCCTTATCGATAAGCTACTATTCAGAGAAACTGCTTGAGATGAAAGGGGAGGCTCTCTTTATGGTATCCTCTGTCGCAACTTACTATAATTTCAGTAACAGTGCTGATCACCTCGTGTTACTCTGGGATATATTTATTCTTAACATTGAGTTAATAACATGTAAAATGTCACAGCTGCATAAATATGAGGAGGCTATTGAAATGTGTGAGCAAACACTTGTTATTGCTGAAAAGAATTGTAGTCACATGTCAGATGAGGATCAAAGTCAATCATTGAAGCTTTGGAGATGGAGCCTGATGTCTAGGTCCTACTTTCGTATGGCTAAGTTTGAGTTGGCCCTCTCTATTCTTGAGCAATATGAGCAACTGGGGCCTCCTGAAACCAAGTAATAACCAAACTTACTTGTATAAATGTTCTTTTAAGATAGTTATATTATCATATTTTGAATTTGTTTCCCCATTGTAGGACTGTGGGATCATCCTCTCCTTCAGCTGCCTCTCTCCTTGAGCTTTTTCGCTGCAAGGTATGAAACAGATTATGTGGTTCGGTTTATTATTTATATTGGCGACAAAGTAATAAATTGTCTTGAGTTTTAATCCTACCTGTTAACAATTGTTATGTTACTGTGTTACACTTTAGTTATTGCAGAGCTGTATTATTTACTGTAAACAAGTATATTTTCTTCGCTCTGTCATCTGTCTTCTGCAATTTGGTAGAATTTCATTCAGAAACATAGCAAGTGTAACTGTCTTGGTAGTCTTTGATTTAATTATGGTATAGAATATTCACTTTGTAGTTGACTTCTGCATATACATGTGACATACACATATCCAACTCAAATAAAGCACAGTTTCTTTGTACCACTGATTTGTTCATGTTTTATTGTTTATTTTATTTACAACTCTATCAACTCCAGAGTGCAGGAAATGAGGCTTTTAAAGGTGGGAAATATAGAGAAGCAGTGGAGCATTATACTAATGCTATAACGAGGAGTGTTGAATCAAGGCATTTCACTGCTATCTGCTTATGCAATCGTGCGGCTGCACACCAAGCTTTGGGTGAAGTGATTGATGCTATTGCAGATTGCAATCTTGCTATAGCTCTTGATGGGGATTACGCGAAGGTCTGTTTTTTTATATTCTTTATATTTATTTTTTTGGAGAAGTGGGGTGTTTCTCAAACAAAGTTGTAGAACCTGTAAGTCAACAAGACAACAAGGTAATTTGTAGAAACAGTACACATGAGTTTGGGAAACCCGGCCATGCTGGCAGCGAAAGACTGGGGTTGGGAAATCAGGGCTTTGTCCTAAATACATGCTTTATATACTGTTCCAACCATTCCATACATTCCATAAAGGCCGGGTTTCCTAAATCTGGTCTTTAACATATCGCCAATGCCACCTGCAACATTGCAACACCCACGCCTTTCCCACCTATAGGCCAGGTTTCCCAAACCTGGTCGTTGCTCTCTCGGGTTTACTGGTTCTACGAAGTTGTTTGTTGACTTATTTGTTCAACAAATGTGTTCGAGAAATACACTATTTTTCTGAAAAACTCGTTTTATTTATTTCTTGGAATCTGCGAAATGTGGTCCTACTAGTACTATGTACACTAAATTTTGTCAATGCATTAGACTATTAGTACTTTGATGTAAATTCCTTAGATAAAGAGGGTATCTATGTGTAAATCATTACCTTGTGTGTAGAGATCATTATAACCCTTTATTATATACAATAAAGTACAACTTCTTGGAATATTATTGTGGGATATTGTCGTTTGTGATAAAACTCACTTCCAGCGTTATCATGCTCACAGGCAATTTATAGGAGGGCTAATTTATATGAGAAGATAAGAGACTATCTGTATGAAGCCGATGATTACACAAGGCTCGTCTCTCTTCTTGAAAAGCGTAGTGAAAAGAAGGATGTGGAATATCTAACAATAGCTCGTCAGCGTCTTTCTTTTATGCCAATAAAGTTGATAAATGCGAGGCCAGTCGATCACTACCTGGTCTTGTAAGTTTGCGTTATATTCATTAGTAACTTATAAACGTTGAATGCTCATTGAGTCATTTCCAATGCCTTGTTTGTTAGGGGACTAAAAGGGTCAGAGTCTGGTGCAGAAATTAAAAAAGCATATCATAAAGCTTTACTCAAGCATCACCCAGACCAGGTTTAATTTTTATCTTATATCTTAGGGAAAATCCTAACAAAAGGTAACATATTTATCGCAATTTTCTAATTAGGGGAACGTAACATGTTTTTGATAAAAAAAAAAGAAAAAAAGAAAGGATTAGAAGTTTAAGTTTTGTCATAAAAAAGTTCTCTTTTTAAAAAGGTAACATAATATTAAAAGCGTTTTTTTTAAAGATAACACATAATCCAATTAAAATTTCATAATTGAGGAACTAAATTTAGTGTTCGAATGAGGAAATATTACCTTTTTTTTGTTAATTTATAAACTTATGCTCCTTTTATTTGTTCAAAAATATTTTACATTCCGCCAAATAGGAAATTTGTGTAAAAACGTTACCTTTTTTTTGGAATTTCCCCTATATTTTATATACAAGAGCCTTTTATAGTCTCGTAAATGATTATCTATAAAACCAGGCGGGTAAGTTTCTAACAAGAAGTGAGAGTGGAGTAGAAGACCATGTCTGGAAAGAGATTTTTAGAAACATCCATGAAGAAGCTGAGAAGCTATTTGAGAATATCGATTATGCATATGATGTACTATCTGACAATAAAAAGGTTTGTTCTATAAGCTAATATTCATGTTATTTATGCGTTGCTAAAATGATCTTTCTCCTACTTGATCACATTTTAGTCTAATCATAGTAACTGCGGTATAGTATTGTCTTGTTTTACCTAGAGGTTTAGATATTATCTTGAAAATGCAATGAAGGATGACTTTGTGTGGTAATTTCTAAATTCATATATTGCTTATTTTATGTGTTACCAGCTTGCTGAATGGTTTCGAAACATGCACCGGGAAGAATAAGGACAAACTCTCGGAAGTTGAACTAAGATTCCCAGGATATATATACCTTTCGTGAGTAAACATGAAATAGGTTTTCTTATCTTCTATATGTATTATTCCTGGATACAGAACTAAGAATCCCAGGATATGCCTTTGTGTTTTAGCTGTTGCAAATAACACAACTTTTAATATGTTCCAAGTGTCTTCTTTTATTTTCGATATATATAACTCCATGTATCCTTTTTACAACAATCATCCATTATGACCACAACTGTATGCCGAGCTCAGAATGCTAAGTTATGGTGGCAAAAAGAGTAGTAAGTGTCAAAAGAGAACAATGTTGTAAAGGTGCTCCATGAGTCCATGCAATATATCTTTATGAACTTATGATGATAAGGCTAATCTAGGCCGTTAATTGGTTGAACTTATGAGTATTATTTTGTATATATTGGGTTCTATAGCTTCTTTTTTTTTCTCCTGTCAAATACTTAAATAAAACTTACTTGATTTTAGTTAAAATTAAAATCAAACCTTAATCATGTTTTGGTTCCATTTCTACATAATGCTTTGAAGAAAAGCTTTTAGTTTTGTGAAAAATGCGTATTACAAACAGGGGATTGAGAATACGAGGCTGTTAGGCACCCAAGTTGGGTGAAAAACCCCTCACATACCATTTTTTAAAATATAAAAAACATGAGCCCTAAACATTTATTCAAAATATTAAAAAATTAGTATGTGAGAGGTTTTTCACTCAAGTTGGGTGCAGTCCCATATTCACTTTTCCCTTACAATAATTACAAATGAGTAATAAAATATTTTCCTAATTTATTCTTTTAATTATATATAGCACCAAATAGAAAATTTAACAATACCAGTATTATACTACGAATAATTTATAAAGTTAGCAATCTAGTGTCTTTCATTATATTTGCTTATTTTTAGGACAACTTTTATGTTTTTTAGATAGAACTTTCGGTAAAATAAAAAGCTTAAAACAACAATGTTTTAGCACCGGTTTCAATAATGTAAATGGTTGAATTGGTTAAAAAATTCGGTTCAAACGAGACTTAACAATAAAAATGCTGGAGATTTATTAGTTTATGACATAACTATATGATTATGACATGTAATCAAAGAGAAAAATTAGAAAGAGTTTTAGTAAAGTTTACATATCTTATGGATTTGATAAGAAGACGCTAATCTAATAAAAAAAATTAAAAGGATGTACTAGTGTGAAGTGTAGTTTTTTTTTAAAGGTGAATTTCGCTTGAAACTTCGTGTCGCGATTCGACAGCGAGAGGTCTAGCATACGTTGTTTTATCCGCGCTAGAGAGCTCTCTCGAAGTAGAAATGTCTATTTCAAATACTCAAAGGAGGAAAACCCCTACTAATCCACCTAAAGGCACGACGATTAATAGGGGTAAACCCTGCCCCCTCAGACTTGAACCTGGATATACCCAAGCCAAGCCCTTACAGAAGGACTACCTATGTCTCAAAGTATGTGGAATAGAGATTCAAACGTGAGACCTATAGGTTACCAAGGAACTCCAAACCACTCCACCGACTCACCAGTGATCTGTGTGAAGTCTGTAGTAGTGTATATAATTTGTACACATCCGGAAAAAGGAGGGAAACTTGAAAAGGAACTTTGAAACACGGAATTCTAAGCGGCGTGACGTGACTACTAAACACACCGATAGTTGACTCATTTAAGGGTTTACACCATTAGAAAAACTGAAAAAAAAAACCTTTTTATTATTATATTAGTAAGTAGTAGTATAGTATATCACAGTTAAATAATAATACTAATAATAATAAAAATAAATAATGTCTAAAGTGCATTCTTCTCATGGCGATTCTATTGATCATAATCATCATTATGTCTATCGAAAACCAGCTTATGAATCCTCCGTTAGCCGTGGCCGTGGTGGGCGTGGCCGTGGCGGCCGCGGCCGTAGTGGCGGCGGCGGTCGTGGTGAGAATTGTTGTTATGGCTGTAAGCTTCCTGGTCACTTTGTTCATGAATGTCCATTTTTCGCCAACTCCTTACCAAGGTATAATGTAATTCTTACTTTTTTATTTTGTTACTATTATTATACTATTATGTTTTCATATATTTGTGTATATATATATATATTCCCATAAAATGTAAACTGATGAATCATTTGACAAATGACGGCTGACTTGTTGACAATATGATTTTTTCAAAAAATGACAACATAGTGAGGGGTCAGGGGTTCTAGTTAAGCCCTGGCCCATTTCTTTTTAACCATAGCCCTAGGCCGGAGGTCCTTCTGGAAGCAGCCTCTCTACCAGGGGTAAGGTTGTCTACATCATACCTCCCCCAAACCCGACCGTTGCCGTTGCCGATTTACATGTTGTCATGTTGGCCGCGAGACCGGATGGTAGAGGACCGACGGATGATGGCTCGGTTAAGTATTAACGTGGTAGGTCTTACAGAAGACGTGAATTCGAACCTCAAACATCTTGAAATAGTCAGAGAAAAGGGATAAGAAAATGGCCACTGGAATACCGGTTAGGCCGTGTATGGGTGGGTAGCCTGAACATGGATCCCTCTGCGTTTTACACATAATTATTTGCATCAAATTATCTAAGTTAATGGGTGTGGATCTAATTTTTTTCATGTATTTGACCAATGATAATCAACTAAGTATTTCATTTTTAATATTATGGCTTTTGGTTATGAATGTAAGAGTATTAGGCATGGTAACTACCAACTGATTGCGATAATATGGTAACGTAATGTACCTCTTAACCATAGCTTTGCAGATGTTTGAATATGTGTTATGAAAGTGACTGTTTCTTCTTGCAGAAGTAGAATCAGATAATTTTGCATATTTCTCTGAATAATCACTTTTTTACAGCAACTTTTTAAACACCTATATGAATGTCATTAAGTTGACTCTAATTTATAATGATATAATCAGAGTTATAATCATATATTTGCTTGAAACTTATCATTGTGACTTCTGCAATAATCAGTTACCCCTTATGCTTTCGAAAAGCTATAGATCAATTGCCCATTATTAAAGACTGTAGTGTTATGTGGTTCTTGTTTGATTTGTTGCTTGTAGAGATTATTCAGACCCAGAAATGGTCTCACTACAAGAAGATATAAAACTTAAAGAAAGGGAACTAGAATTGCAGGCCCAAGAAGTCGACACTCTGAAAGGTCAATTAAGTAAAGTTACTTCAGAATTGGAATCTTCTCAAGCCAAGAATGAGGAGTTGATTATAAACGTGGACCAGCTTCAAAAGGATTTAGAAAGATGCAGAAATGAACTATCATACGAGAGTAAGAAGAACAAGGAGATGACTATGAAATGGTCTTCTCTGAATAACGAGTTTGAAGAGACTAAAGATAAGCTGAATAAGGATATTAAGAAGCTTGAAAAGGCAAAGTTGACTATATATGTAGAAAAGACGAAGCTAAAGCTAGAGGCAGATCAATGGAAGAAAGTAGGAAAAGCTATAGCTAATGTTTTGGTTGAACATGCAGATATATGCTCCAAGGTACCAGAACTTGAATATGTTGTCTTATATTACAGTAATCGTGCGTCTAAAAGGATGTCACTTGGAAAGATACGGAAAGCTATTGATGACTGCAAAATGGCAACTCGTTTAGATCCTGGATTTCTTAAGGTTTACCTAACAGCCGGAAAGTAAGAGTTCAGAATTCTATATATATTACGAGTACCATTTTTAATATATAAGTGATTAGGAAATCCAAATGATTACTTGTATATTCTATGGTTATTTATCATAGACAATTGGTTGTTATGATTTGTGTTTTTAGCTGCCATATGCTTCTTGGAGAAATTGATAACGCGCTGAATTATTATAAGAAGTGCTTGGATTCCAGTACAGTTTGCTTGGATAGAAAGCTTATTATAGAGGCATCTCATGGCTTACAAAATGCCGAGGTAACTTATGTATTATAAAATTCATGTAATAATGATTTGTGTATGTGTGTCTATATTGAAGGAGAAATGGATGTTTGCTACCATAGTACCGTGTATATCTGTTGATTGATGGATGGACTTATCTTTCTTCATATCAGCTTCTGATTTTGGGTTTTTTTTTTTTGCTGACAGAATCTAGTTAATTATCTCAACCAGTCTGCTGAACTTTTGCAAAGTAAAACTATAGAGTCAGCAACTAATGCATTGGAGGTTCTTACAGAAGCCTTATCCATAAGCTCTTACTCAGAGAAACTACTTCAAATGAAAGGGGAAGCTCTTATTATGGTATTCATTGTTGCAACTTACCAGAATTTTATTAAGAAGTTGAATCACCTCATTTTACTTTGACATATAATCATTCCCAACTTTAAATATATTACATGTGGCCTGTAACAGCTGCATAAGTATGCCGAAGTGACTCAAATGTGTGAGCAAACACTTGTTTTTGCTGAAAAGAATTATATTACTACAGCTGATTGTGATCAAGTGTCGGATATGGTTCAAAAGCAACCGTTGAAGCTTTGGAGATGGAGCCTGATGTCTAGGTCCTACTTTCATATGGCTAAGTTTGACTTGGCCCTTGCCATCCTTGAAAAATATGAGCAACGAGTGCCTTCTGAAACTAAGTAATAATCATACATACATAAAAAGTAAAAAAATAAATTTTTTTGAAACATGTGACTGAATTTTATTTTGTATTTCCCTTCCATTGTAGGACCGAGAGACTGTCCTTTCCTTCAGCTACCACTATGTGTGAACTTCTTGGTTATAAGGTATGAAATAGTTTATGCATTTGGCTTCTATATTTAATGGTGTTTGTGAGTTAATAATGTTTTAACATTATTTGCAAACAAATTGTCATGCTGGCATTGCATTAAGTTATTGCAAACTGGTGTTGAAGAATTACTGTGAACTGTCATATTTTCAATAATGAGTATTTATGCGTTTCAAATAGTCTCGGACATAGTTTACAACATCAACAGTAATAAAATCAATAGTCTTTGAGGTGGTTATAGGATTAAATATCTTACCTCATAGTTGACTTGCGACTTTTCTGGTGGCATAACTATATACTATGCAAATAAAGTAGGTCATATTCTGTTCATTGCCTTCATTAACCACTCCATCAACTCCAGCGTGCAGGAAATGAAGCTTTTGAAGGTGGGAAGTACAGAGAAGCAGTGGATCATTATAGTAACGCTATTATGCTAAGTATTGAATCAAGGTCTTTCACTGCTATCTGCTTATGCAACCGTGCTGCTGCACACCAAGCTTTAGGTGAAATCATTGATGCCATTGCAGATTGCAATCTTGCTATAGCCCTCGATGTGGATTACATAAAGGTTCTTTAAGATTTAATTTTGGGATATTGCCACATCGTTGTTCTTCAAGGTCATTATTGAATACAAGTATGTTTATGTCTTTGTGATTATATAAACTTGCAGCATTATCATGTTTGCAGGCAATTTCCAGGAGGGCCAATTTACATGAGAAAATTAAAGACTATGTGCATGCATCCCTTGATTTTGAGAGACTTGTCTCTCTTCTTGAAAAGCGTAGCGAAAAGAAGTATGTGGAAGATTTAAAAGTAACTCGTCAGCATCTTTCTTCTGCGAAGAGAAAATTGAAGCAAGGAATGGCAATGGATCTCTACCTCATTTTGTAAGTTTGCATTATGTTAAGTAGTATAAGTATCCATTGTTTTCACTAACTTATAACCATTAAATGCCCATATACTATGCTTTGGTAGGGGACTTGAAGAATCGGCGACTGATTTAGAAATTAAAAAAGCATACCATAAAGCTGCTCTCAAACATCATCCAGACAAGGTTTTGTTTTTATGTTGCTGTTATATTTACATGCTTCTATTTATAGTCATGTAACTGATTTTTTTTAATTGCAGGCAGGTAACTTTCTACCAAGAACTGTGAGCAGAGCAAATGATTATGTTTGGAAACAGATTTTCACAACCATCCACAATGATGCTAACGACCTTTTTAAGATAATTGGGGAAGCATATGATGTACTATCCGACTCTGACAAGGTTTTGTTCTTACCACTCACATTCCAACTTCATTTTGTTGCTAAAATAACTTAACGTCACTTTTTTCTGCTAAATAAAATCTTAATGATTTACCATGATTTAAGTAGCCAAGGACTAATGGTGGCAATCATATGCAGAGGTTTAAATATAATCTTGAAGATGCAATGAATGATGGTTTTCGATATTGACATGAAACAAAAGTTGTATATTGCTGTGTTGAAGCTTTACTGGGATGGTGTCAATTTGCCAAGGGAAGAAGGAATACCATTGGGTGGTTGAACCAAATTGTTTTATCATCTTTTATCTATACTTCTTTTTTGTCTCAACCTAAATGAAATGATAATACAGAGAAGGATACAAAGGCAGATACTTTTGTATAGTTTTGCTGGAAGAAACATAATTAATTATTGCTTACATATCAAGGTTTTTGAGTGTAACTTTATCCTTTGTTACAACTATCATCTAGTGACATTATATGCTGCTTAAGTTTTGGTAAGTAAAGATAGCTCATAACAACTCATACTAAGCCTAATCAAATCCTTTGGTAAAGTCAAGCTTATATTTTTGATTTGATATAATAAAATAATTATTCAACATAAAGAATAACATCGTATAATTTGAACAAATTAAAGGATTTGTAGTCTAGTTGTATGTGAGTTGCTTCTTTTAAACAAGTTGTTACGAACAAATTCCAGTCTAGTTGTATGTGACTTGCTTCTTTACCCAAGTTGTTATGCATTGAAGCCTTCTAAAGAAGTTTTAACTGCTTCGGGTGTGTTTCGTAAAAAGAAGTTGAAATGGGAGAATTGTAAATAATTTCAATTTCACTTTTTGGTTAGGAGAAAATAAAGTTCTGATGACAAGTTTTGCTAAATAAAAAGGATATGAAGTTTCTTGAGCTGCATTATAATCCAACTTAAATTTTACAATTTATGCTGTATCACTGTGTGATGCACATTATTCAACAACTTTCATATTACTAAACATTTTGTATTAAAAATAGAGAAAATAACCTCAATACCCAATTTTTTTTAAAAATATATCAATATACCCAAGTTTTTTCGGATTTTCACAAAATACCCAACAAAATCGCAATAAATTTCAAAAATCGCAATGAGATTCATAAAATCGCAATAAGGTTCCCAAAATCGCAACGAGATTATATAAAATCGCAATGAGATTCCCAAAATCGCATAAAGATTTTACAAAATCGCATAAAGATTTTACATAATCACATAAAGATTTTATAAATCTCGTAAAGATTTTGTAACATCTGAAGTTCTTTATGAGATTCTAAGTTCTTTATGCGATTATCAAGTTCTTTATGCGATTCTGAAAATCTTTATGCGATTTTCAATATTCTTTATGAGATTTTTAAAGTTCTTTATGCGATTTTCAATGTTCTTTATGCGATTTTCATCATCTTTATGCGATTTTCATAATCTTATTGCGATTTTAACAATCTCATTGCGATTTTCCAAAATTATTGCGATTTTTGTGGGTATTTAGTGAAAATCTAAAAAAACTTGGGAAAATTGATAAAAAAAAATTTAAAAATTGGGTATTGAGGTTATTTTCTCTTAAAAAAAATAAGAGAAAATTACATTTTTGGTCTTTCAAGTTAACAGGATTTTCAGCTATTGCCCTTAAGTGAATTAATTACAGAAAAAACCCTGAAGTTGGTCATTTTTTTCACTTTTCACTCTGCGACTAACAGTCGTCTATTAGGTCCGTTAAGTGAGGGGCAGATTCACCATTTCACCATGATCCCTTCTTCTTCTTCTTCCTCACTCAAACACAAACCCAGATCATGGTGGCCGAAAATTTGAAAATTACGTCGGAAAAGTTAAAATCTAGATTTATCTCTTGCTTCTTCAAATCAGAACACGAAACATGTTGCAATCGACTTATAAATCAAACGCGCACGAACCCTAGCCAAAAGAAATCCGATCAAGACTTTGCTGGAAAAACTTGACTCGCCGGAAAATTGTAACCGTCGAAAAGAAAGACAAAACAAAGCAATTGCACTTCGAATCCAACCAAATCTAGCCAAAACCGATTCTGATCCAAGCAATTCCGAATCCAAAAACCCTTGTTTCTGATCTCAGATGTGTGTGTGTCGAGTGTGTTTGTGTGTGTTTCTGAGTGTGTGCGTGTGTGTCGAGTGTGTGTTTCTGAGTGTGTGTGTGTGTGTGCTCGGTGTGTGTTTCGGCCACCGTGATCAGGGTATGTGTTTGAGTGAGGAAGAAGAAGAAGAAGGGATCTTGGTGAAATGACGAATCTGCCCCTCACTTAACGGACCTAATAGACTAATGTTAGTCGCAGAGTGAAAAGTGAAAAAAAATGACCAACTTTACGGTTTTTTCTATAATTAATTCACTTAAGGGCAATAACTGAAAATCCTGTCAACTTGAGGGACCAAAAATGTAATTTCTCTAAAAATAATAAGAATAAGGTGTGAATTACTGTTAGCATGGGGGTGCCATGAATGCATTATTTTTAAGAAAAAAAGAATATATTAAGCTTCTCAAGTTCTCATTGAAACACCCCTCACCACACATACACATTTAAAAAAAATGCATAGACTTTCTTTATTATATCTATTTTACCAAAAGTTTAATGTAGACTTTAGGAGGTTCTTTAGTCAAATGAACATATTAAATGGACACTACTGTCACTCAAAGAGAAAACATCGGCTAAGTTGTCTTTAAGTATTGGCTATTATCACTAATTACCATACCATATTTAGTAAATGGAAAGTTGAACCCGAATCCCACGATATGCTACAAATGGTGTACGTTAACTTGGTGCATCCATGCATATATAAATATCCACAAATGCATACTTCTAATTAAGCTCATCATAAGTAGTAATTCCCAAACATATTTGATCAATTCAACATCTCAACCATGACAAGCCCTAAACTATCATCTCTTCTTCTCACATTTCTCATCGTTTCATCGCTTTCTTTGATCGTGATATGCAATGCCGCCCCCTCTGGTACGTATGATGTTTATTTGCTTATTCGTTTTGTATTAATTGTTGTAAGAAAACATACATTATGCCATCTATCAATGTAATCTTCTTCCTGTTGATCACGAGCTTCGTCAAGAGTGAGTCTTGCTTGTTCAAACCATCTAACACCGCAACCCATGACCTTTGTATGGAAAAGTTTGAAATAGGCACATATACAAGTGACAATTTTAGAGTTAGATCACTTGTAAAGAATTAGTGTAATTTGTTTAGAAAGGGGAAATATTTTACTCATCTTTTTGAACAAACAAGACAAACTACACTAAAAAAGGGTAAAAACTTTTGTTGTATATATATGTTTTTACACGGTTTTGCATTAGTAAAATGTGTTTTTTTACGTAACCAAAGAAGCTAACAATATTTTTGTCATTAACTTTTCTTATTGACACGAAGAGAACTCATCATTTTTAGATAACACGATATCTAATACAAAGAAACTCTGCTATTAACCATTTTAATTACTAGATACAATCGATATGATGCAGGTAACGAAAAGGAATTCAGCTATGAAGAGTCGGCACCAGATGGCCCAGAGAAATGGGGTAGTCTTAGCGCAGAGTGGAAAGTTTGCTCGGATGGAAAATCACAATCTCCGATTAACATTGATACTAAAAAGGCTAAAGAGCAATCAAGTGACTTGAAAAAGTCGTACAAAGAAGCTCCTGCCAAAATTTTCAATAGACACCACAATATCGCGGTAATTAAGCTCATGATCATGACTCCTATTTTACTGATCGAGCACATATATATAAACTATATATCTGTTACATCATTGTTGATATTGTGTTGAAATTTTTGGATAGGTGGAATGGCAAGGAGACGCCGGAAGTATAGAAGTGAACGGTTCAACATTCAAGCTAGTTCAATGTCATTGGCATACTCCTGCAGAGCACACTATTGATGGGAAGAAGTATGCCTCTTATTGTTATGATCACCTTCTTTTTTTGGACACAAGTTTTATAAAATGTTATTAACGTATATCGCACATGTTTTTCTTATTAGATACGACGCAGAGCTACATTTCGTTCATAGCAATGAAAATGATCAGAAAGCAGTTCTTGGCCTTCTTTACGCCGTTGGAGAGTCTGATCCCTTTATTAAAGATGTATTCACTATTTCTTTCTATACGTGTATACATTTAACCAAGTGTGAAATTGACATGAGATATCGGTCTCATTTGATCGTATAAATTAAAATTATACGTACGTACAGGTGATTGCGAGCAAAATCAAAGGGCTTGGTAGCACTGGAAATGATTTGGGGGAAGTAAGTGCAAGCAAAATCACGAGTGATAACAACAAGTATTTCAGATATATCGGGTCTCTCACAACTCCCCCATGCTCGGAGGGTGTCATTTGGACGGTGGCCGAAAAGGTTAGACCCATTTCAGAGGAACAAATCAAATTGCTTAAAGGAGCTCTTGACCCTGTAAGTCTTGCTTTCCATTAATTCTACATATCATGTTTTGTTTGCATTGTAAAACATATACAGTGAAACCTTTATAAATTAATATTCGATAAATTAATATCTTGATAAAATTAATAATTTGTCAATTCCTCGATAAATTAATAACTCATTAAATTAAGAAAATATCTCGGTACCAACACTATTTCTTTAGCGCTGTCATTATCAAAACCTATAACAATGTAGTATTTACGGATTATTTGATTGAATCTTGTCGTTTTATTAACTTTATAGGATTTTCAAGAAAATGCAAGGCCTGTTGTCGAGCTCAACGGAAGACCACTTACGCAATTTAAAGACGAAGAGTAAGCTTTCTCAGGCCATCTCTAATTGGATCCTCTAAATATATAGAGATAGAGAACCAAATTGATCAAGCTGAACCCGAATAAGCTAAGCCAAAGACCCGGCCCTAAATGGAAATGAATAATAGCATGCTTAGGCTATCTCCAATGCTAAGGACGCCCTTAGACGTCCTTGAGCTGCCACATCATATCCTTACAAATCCTTATAAATCCTTCAAATCCTATAATTTTATCTCCAACCATACAAACATCCTTAGATATCCTTACATAACCTTTTACCTCCAACTAAAAACAAAAATATATTAGGTAAGGACAAGTAAGGGCATGCCCTTAGGTAAGAGCATCCTTCAAAAAATCTTTAGTTTTGGACAAGACTCAACGGCAAAGGATATCCAAGGGCACCTAAGAGCGCCTAAGGGCACCCCGATTGGAGATAGCCTTAGTTATATAGAATGAAATCATCATTTGTATTTAATTTGTTTTTTGTAGGGGTGCTGCGGAAGACTCAGATCACAGTGGAGCGGATTCATCAACAATATTGAAGCTGTGGAATGGAATCATCATCACTGTTTTAGTTCAAATGTTTATCTCTTTTTTATTTTGAGATCGATCAGTAGCTAGGCCGGGTTGACATCCTTATTGCTTAATTTGTTTTATTTTCATTTGGTCTCGGTATGAATTTTGAAATAAGTTGAGTAATAATAATTTAGTTTTTCCTTTGATTAACGACGTGCATATAATATTAATGTATACTTATAGCTAAATAATCATATGGCCGGTATATTCTACCATATGGTTGAACCATCATTTAAACACGTACAAGTTTACGTGACTTTGATTTACTTCTCATGAGTCCGTAACTGTTTAACACAAATCATTTTATTGGGTATCCAAAATTTCAACCAGCATGTGAATTGAAATGCAAACAATGCTACAAAATTATAGGGTTGTTATATATTCTAAAAGTCTTTTTCAGAAAACTCAATCTTAATTTTAAGATTAATAAAAATCGTTAATTTCACACACTAATTAAACTAATTAGACAATAAATTTATATGATATATATCTTTTTTTCTTTTACTGAAAAATATAAAATAATGAAAACATAACTATTAGTACAAATAATCATTGGAACCTTTTTTGACAATTTACATTTCACGATTCAAATTTATCATCATATATAAAAAAAAAACTCAATAGAAAAGAACACATATCATAATTTAGAAATATAACTATACAACAAACAAAACATTCAAAAATGTTTTAACACAATTAAATTAACCTTTCCGTATTTTATACGGGACATCAATCTAGACATCTAGTATATATGAATTAAACAATGAGAAAGGGAAGAACGGTTAACATGAAATCCTCATATGTGAATGTCGCATTACCCGAGTACGTTGTGTCCTTTTCCTTGAACTTTTCCGTTAGCCCCTGCATCCATCAAAAATAACATTTATTGACAGCTTCTTTTTATGGTTATTTTACACCAACAAGCATTTTAAATTCCTTGACAAATTTAATTCTATTCTCGTGTTACGTACCTTAACAATGAGGCAACACCTGAAATTATAAGGAAAAAAAAATGAATACATATTATTAATAAGCCCATTCCGGGGAATCGTTTATCAAATTAAAAGCAAATGTACATTATAGCAAAAAAAAAAAGTAAATAAAACTCGTAACATTTATATACAAGTTAAGATGAGAAAAGTGAATATAAGGTTGTCCGACATTTACTAGTTTTTTAGAATTTTCTGTTTAATGAAAAATGATTGGACTCCTATGAATTTTATGGGTTAAAAATCAGTATGTGAGTGTTCCACATTTAAACTTAGATACCGGAAAACCTTATACTAGCTACCATCCCACAATTAAGATTGTTATATATGGAGAGTGGAGACATACTCGATGAAGTTGTCGTACTCGATGGCCTTGTTCCTTCCCCCGGACCTGTCATACTTGGAGACAAGGAAATCCATGACAACGGGCGAAACAGCAAACCCGAGGCTCATGAGTGCATCTCTCAATTCCCATGCATCAATACGCCCACTGCGATCCCTGTCAAATTTCTCAAAATTTGCCTACAAATTTAGACACAGTAAATTAAATGAGATAAGACTAACCAAGTTATTACTATAAGCAGAAATTTATATATTTTATTTATGGCATACCCTCCAATTCTGAAGACTATAGAAGACTTGAGTGAATTCCTTTGGCCCTGAAATCATACATATAATCACAAAACAGTAATAAGTCTACAAGCAATTGTTACTTATTGATATATATTTACAAAAGTTAAGCTGAAAATTTCAATCCTTGTTAAAAACGTTTCATTTAATGCATTTATAATTAATTGAAGGACTTGTTTACTTATACAAAACTATATATCCTTTGTAACGAAATAAGCTGTTTATAGCTAATTAAGCAACTCCAAACAGCTTATTTCACACTGTATTTGGCATGTTGTATCAACTAAGAGAACAAATTTAACTTACCAATCTTTCGTGTATTGCTATTAGTAAAAAGATACATGAGAAGACGAACAGTACGAATGCTAAAACTTTGATTATATGAAGACAAGGCTGTCTGCAACTCCTTATCATCAATAACACCACTCCCATCAAGATCCGCCACTTGAAAGCATGCGATCACATTCGGGTCCGTCCCAGGAGGAAACGCGGAGGGAACAAGTGTTGCAAATGGGCTACTTCCATAACCATATGATGAAGATGATGATATTGAAGGTTTGTAATAATGGTTGTCCTTTGGCGGTTTGTTATAAGCATAAGAAGTCGAATGAGAGGGTGCACCGTAACCGGGCTGTTGTGGTAGACCATATGGTGGTGGTGGTGTGGCACCATAAGAGGCAGAGTAGTATTGTTGATTAGATGGTGGTGGTGGTGGTGCAGCACCATAAGTGTAACCGGTTTGGTTTTGTGGGTATCCAGACATGGCTTTTGGAATTAGCTAGAATTAATGTACGTGTTGTTTTGTTTTGTTTGTTTAAATGAATTGAATGGAGTTATATATAAATGGATATATATATATGGAATGGAATTGGTTTTTGAGTAAACAACGTGTGGTTTTGTGCAGGGCATAATAAATATGAAACTATTTTTAAGTATTTGACTATGTTAATGTTCTTCTTACGTAGGCGCGTTTGACTATTTTAGTTTATTTGCCGACGTGTTTTTGCCTTATCAAAATAGTTGAATTTACATTCTAAATTTGGAAATTATGTATATATAGTTTATTGATTGATACTCATATTATTTTTTGAACGTTCGAATGGTCAGAGCATGTTCGTCCCACTTATCGGCCCCTACGTCCTTCGGGCAGGATGTCATTCGAATTTCAGGGAACCACGGAGGGAGGAAAACCTCCTATTAATCCGCCAAATGGCACGACGATAAATAGGAGTAAACCTTGCCCCCTCAGGATTCGAACCTTGGTCTCCCCAGGCCCAAGACCCTCAATGGAGGACTGGGATAACACTAGGTTTTACCTCAATGATCATATTAAATTAACAAACCGAATAATTGTGAGCTCTGAAAGAGTAATTATTTTCAAATCGAATCAATTTGGTGATTCTATTAATATTTTCAATTAGATAAAATTCAAAGATTACCCAGAAGAAAATGATAAGTGCAGTTAAGTCATAATCGATAAAAACAAGATAAAATACTTACTTAGAGCAGATTATAAATAAATTCATATAACTTGATAGCCTTTAACAAAAAAATTCAATACTCAAGTGACCTCCATATATAAACATTATCTTTTACGAGCATGGTATCCGCGCAATGCGGCGGAGGGTGGTGGGGAAGACGGTCTAGTGGTGTCGGTGATGGTACTATTGGTGGTGGTGGTGGTGTCAAGTAGTGTAGGTTGATGTAATTGTGATAGTGGAATTTTTAGAAGATAAGGGCTTAAAGTGTTAATTATTAAAATAAAGGTTTAGAGTGTAAATTAATTCATTAAGGACAAATTTGATATTTTATAAAAACTCTTTCTATATTGGGTGTTTATTAAGGGTAATTTAGTAATTTCGTATGTAACTATTGTGTAACTATTTCTAAAAATGGTGGTATGATAATTTTTATAAAAGGAGTATAGATAAGTTCTTAGAGGTTAAGTTAAGTACTGTCAATTAACAATATATTATAGGAAAATGATAATGACAGCCCTAAGGGTTGTCACTAACAACTTATTACATGCTTAAAAACTTGTACATTATATATTAAAAACTGCTCCCTGAATTTTCTAACAGCAAGGTACAAATTTTAATGCACCTAATTAGTTTTTACTGACAACCCTAAGGGCTGTCATTAACAAAACCCTATATTATAATGAGATTGGCAAAGTCTTTTCTAAATTAAGGTGTACGTGTGTCATGTGAAAAGATAATGACATTGCATGAAGGTGGAAAACAACAAAATTGCAACAATGGAGGTCGACACGTATCCGTACTCTGAAGAGAGAATTCTTGTCAAAAATCATTTACCGGCAAACCCATTATAAGACTTGTAACTTTTTCATAACCTTCAAACTTTTTTATAATCTTTATAATTTTATGATCAAAAATGTCCAAATCACCTTAACATTCAAACTTTAATTACAAAGATTCATTATTCCATCTTATTTTCATTTTTATTTTTAATGTTGGCCAAAAGTCAATTATTAATTTAAAAACATTGTATGTTATAGTCAGTCAAACATATAACATATATATTATTCCATTTTACACAAAAAGTCAATCAAATCATTTTACCAACTAAAAGTTAGACATACGAAATCAAGATATTAAAGTTTGTAAAAACTCAGTGGTATCCCAGTCCTCCCATGAGGGTCTTGGACCTGGGGAGACCCAGGTTCGAATCCTGAGGGGGCAAGGTTTACTCCTATTTATCGTCGTGTCATTTGGCGGATTAATAGGAGGTTTTCCTCCCTCCGTGGTTCCCTGAAATTCGAATGACATCCTGCCCGAAAGACGTAGGGGCCGATAAATGAGACGAACAGGCTTTGACCATTTAAACTTAAAAAAAAAAACATCTACTAGGAAATTGGTTGGCAAGTGGGCGTGCGGGGTTCCCAAGTCCAACAGTACGTAACCAAGTCAAATTCGTTTATATGAGGATTTTGGGAAATATATGTTGAAGCTTTTAACAATCGTACGTATAAGTATTACACGTATTTACACTTTCAAAAAGAAGATATTAATTTGATTCTTATAATTTTTGGTATGATGGACTGATGGAGGATTAATGTTAATTTGAAAATAATTAATAAATATAATTAGTTTGATAGCTAGGCCTGAAAACCGATGTTGATACATAACATATGATAGGTATATTAAAAAACTAGCATGTTACCCGCGCAATGCGGCGGTGGTCGTGGCGGCGACGATTGTGGCGGGGGCGAATGTTAGTGGTAGATGAAGCGCCAAGTGGTGTAAATAATTGATGTAAAAGTAATTGATTTACATATTTTAAAAGATAAAAGATTGATAGTGTAAATTAATCATTAATGTTAAGGGGTAGTGTAAGTAAAAATATTTTAAGAGGTGCTAATAAAAATATTACACATTTTTCAACACTTCTAAAAATAAAGTATAGATGGATAATTTTTAAAGTCTTTAATTTTAGACATAAAAATCTAAATTATATATGCTTTTGGGAGTACTTATTACTAGTTATTAGTAGAAGAAAGTGAAGTTAATATCCACGTTGGATTCCAAACAAACGTAATCGATTGTTACTTCCGGCTAGCGTGGTAAAAAGTCAACGGATATGATATACCGGAGTATATGTATTTGACCATCCATCTATGATTTATATCTATATATCTATATCTGATCTGATAACAGAAGAATAAATACAGAGATTAAGTTGATTGGGAATACCATTCCAATCAAGCAAGTAATAAGAAACAGTAATGAAAGAAAGATATGTTGTTATGATATCATTGTTTGTGTTGTTGTTGATACTGAGTAATGAATTCGTAATTTTAGCATCATCATCAAATAAGGAAAATAATAATGATGAGTGCAAGGCATGGCTAGTTCAGTCCATTCCAACGGATATGCCTCACCTCTCCCTCATTCCCGGAGTCCTCGCTACCGGTATTATTTCTTTTCTTTTCTTTTTTAACTTTACCATCTATATTCCACAATGAGATGAGACTAGAACCCACTAACCCTTTCGTAGCAAGTAAGATCAATGGATACGTCTAAAATTTGGATACGACGACTTACATTTAGAAAACATATATATCCCAATATTGGTCGGTTTGGCATGTAATATACTAATATGTGTATATATACATACATACATGATTAGATATAAGTAAAGAAAGAAAGAAATTGTTCATTATCGCCCACCCTTCCGCGGGTTTTGAGCCCAGTGTATGGAGGAGTCCAAGATGTAGGTAGACCTTTACATCTTAACTTCGCTCATACACGATTAGATATAAGTATTATAGTATATTATGTTTTTGAAAATTCATTCATTGATATAAAATAAGGTTAAAGACGGATTTTGACTTTCAAATAATAGTTCCTCTTCAATTTGATGGAGAATAATGTATATGAAATAAACAGGGGAGAGCTAACTTGAAACAGTTCACTGTTCCCGTCTTCCCGACCTCAATGATCCAATATGAGGAATAGGAAAAGAAACCTAATTAATGGGCTAAAATATCTCTTTATGACTATTAATTACGAGTATAATTTTATGCATAAAAATAATGGAGTATGACTTTCAGTATGAACTTGCATAACAAGCTCTTGACTTTATTAGCATAATGGCTTTCATTTCTTCCTTTACTACTTCTTTGTGTTTACCAGCTTAAATGATTACAATTTACAAGTGATGTGAGTTTAGCTAATTCAAATCATCAGCGGACGTGTTAAGATGGTTAGCTGGAAACTCTACCCGCAAACTAGACATAATGGCGCAGTACTGGCAACTGGTAGCCCATCCTGACGACCCTCGTTCTAGGGATTATGGATTTTCTGAAGAGGAAATGCAGAGCTTTGGTTCTTCTGATGGTTCAAGTGTATATAAATCCATTGAAGACGCCGCTGATCGTGATGTCAATATTAGGTATGTGCCGGACCAGTTTTTTTATCAAAACATAACGACTTAATTCTATCTTGCTTGGTTGTTCGGTAGTCAATAAGTTTTTTTATAGGCTTTTGCAGCATTCAGGAGTGTATCCTGATTACACTGAAGAACCCTCTGCCCTTGCTTCAGGGAGGGCGAATGTAAAGAATGTAACCTTGTTGATAAGTGATTGGTTTGAATCGGGTGTGCTCCATGCTAAAGTTTGGATTTCAGATTCTCGACATGTTTATATTGGCTCTGCTAACAATGACTGGAAATCCCTTACTCAGGTAATCATATGATGTACAATTATAGATAGGATGAAATACAATACTTGCATCATACTGTTTTGCATAAAAGTTAAGAAACAATGCTTTGAGGTGTACTGCCTGGATATGTACTAATGTTTGAATTTATAGGTGAAAGAACTGGGAATCTATCTTGTTGACTGTCCAACTATAGCTAATAAAGTTGAGATCTTCTATGATAACTTATGGAAACTTGGATCTCTGAATTTTTCGGCTTACACAACTAAGATATGGGATCAGCAATGGCAGATCAGTAGAACAGTCCCTTGCTGGTCACATTTTATACCATCTAAAGGAAGGTGCAGGTATGTTAGCGAATGGTCAAATACTTTAACTTCATTGAGGCTAAAAACTGTTTATTTTGTCTCAAAGTTGTTCACTTGATTGTGATTGTAGTATCTAGAATCCGGGATATATAATTATCATTGCTTTGCAGATCTCCTCTCCCTCGTTATGTGGAGGTTCCTCACACAGCCGGCTATCCAATGCTCACGGACCCTTCGACTTTTCAAATACCAATTCAGACTCCTGCATGCAATAATTCAAATTCACAGCCTCTATTGAGCTATCTATCATTTGCTCCTCCTGAGGTCAACATTTTATCCATCTCAAGGGTTCATTGATTTGAATGGCTATTTCTAGCATATACAAGCTATCTGCTTACTTTTGATGTTTTATTCCTTCATGTGGATGACATTGTTCTTGCAATGTAGCTCTCGTTTGAGAAGTACCAAGCAGACGAACAGGCATGGATTGACACTGTTAAATCAGTGAAAAATGGTGGAACTGTGCGAATTAGTACCATGGATTGGCTTGGTCAATCTGAATACGCGGCACAAACTGTTTACTGGTCATCTTTATCCACCGCGATTTCAGAGGTAATTCGTGATAGTTCTCAGAGGATCATTTTGAACCTTACAAAAATATAACCACCTGAAGCATGCTATTACACATCAGCATTTGTACAATTTTTTGATTCAAGCTACATCATTTCAAATTCTCATCTTTTAATCTAAATTGTTTACAAATGTAGGTTATATTCTCGAAGCATGCAAAAGTGAAGATACTTGTAGCTTACTGGGCACATTTTATTGACAACACTGATCAATATTTGAAATCTCTTCTGTATTCCAATAATCTATGTTCATCATCACCAGACAACAAATGTTCTGGTAAAATTGAGATCAAGTACTACATGGTTCCAGGTTATAATTCGACTGGGCCTGCAATTAGTAATGGAACAAGCACAGGAAATAAGTATCCGGGTTTCACTAGAGTCAACCATGGAAAATACGCAGTTAGTGACATGCGAGCACATATCAGTACCAGTAATTTGATGTGGGATTACTTTTATGCGACAGTAGGTGTCAGTTTTGGAACATATAATCCGGCAATTGTGTCACAGCTTCAGCAGATATTTGATGCTGACTGGGATTCACCATATGCAGTTCCGGTTCAACCACTGCAGGATGGACATGCTTTTTCAAGTTGAATTATTGCGATATAGTTGTGAGTTCTTCTGGTTTAGAAATCAAAACACGCATTTGGGACATGATATTTCTTATGTAATATCATTTGCTATCAATTTATCATAGATGTCAGAAGCTTTTCAATTACGAGTATTAAGAATCATTTCAAACTAATACCAGTCACACCCCAAAATCTTGTCACGGATTTGATACTCGTGATATTCGAATGTTTTTTTTGGGGGGGGGGGGGGGGGGGGGGGGGGGGGGAATTCAAGAAGTTAAATAAGACCATTTTAATTTTTATTTCTAGAAAATAAGACCATCCAAGAAGTTAAATACACAAGTTGTCAAAAGAAGCTATTGCAAAGATCAAATCCTTCTACACAAAAACAATGATGTAGTCATGGTCTGAAACAAACCTCAGTTAAGATTGTTTAGATACTCGAACATGAAAATACAAAAATATCAGATAAACACAAATTATCCGAATTAATTACTATTTCTATAAAGTAATAATTCTACAAGGAGAAACACAAGGAGTTATTATTGAGTAATATCAATCAATATGTACTTTTACAGTAATAGCTGCATAGTTGGATAATAATGATGATTAGTGCAAGGCATGGGTAGTCCAGTCCATTCCTACTGAATACTGATTTGCCCCGAATCTCTCTCGCTCCTGGTGTTCTCGACACCAGTAAGTATGTCGCCTATTATGTATGTATGCTCTATTTAGTTTTATATAACTTGGTATGTTGGTTAGTTATTTTTTGGCTGTGGTTACACAAGATATAACCATGGAAAATATGTAGTTAGTGGTAAGAGAGCACATATTGGGACCAGTAACTTGATCAGGGAACACTTCTATACGACAACAGGGATCGGATTGGGTCGCATAATCCTGCAACTTCCCTGCAGCTTCAGAAGATATTTGATGAGTCTGGGATTCTCCTTATGCCGTTCCAGTTGAATCGTACAGGACAGACATGCTTTTTCAAACTGATTTGATGCTACATATGTTGTCAAATTCCACAACTGGCCAACTGTAGTGTGTGCTATGACTTGATTTAATCTTTTGCTGTCTGGAAATTGCGATAATATAAATCTTTATCATGCCTTTTGATAGCAATGTATACATTGGTTTGAGTTCTGATGATGCGTTTGAAGTCATAAGCATTTCGATGTATGTTCTAAATTACCCCATTTGACATCCTTTTACCTAAACCTTTTGATTTGGCATTTTCAATAATGCAGCAACCACAGATTCTGTGTTCTTATCTGCAGTTTTACTCCAAATCTCCTCTGCATGTAAGCATGTTGTCGCTGTAGCCTAATAATTCATGCAATTTTAGTCCCGTACTTTAAGCATATGCATATATACTTGTTTCCATCCCATTTACCATATTCTTTATCAGGTACAGGTGCATTTGTACCACCCTAACTAACAAATGAGTATAAAGATTCAAGCTCAAATAAGATCCACAACTGACACGTGAAACATTCTTATGCTAAATCATGCAATAGAATGAGATTGCGATTTGCTAAGATTTTAGACAATAACAAATGCATAATCATAAGTCAGAAAATCAAGACAACAATTAAAATTAAAAGATAATCCAAGCAGCATCCATAAAGCTTCCCAGCTCAAATCCTGGAATTCCCCACCCTTGACCTACCAAGATATTAAACCACCATCTCTAAGAAAGCTTACATCTAATCACTGTATCGTATATATTACATCAGACTAGTTCAGAACTCTGCAACCATGATATAAACATGGCCCAGGTGCACCCTTTTTCTGATGCATAATACTAAAACATGTAGTTTCATCTGATTAAGAAAAAAACAAGATGAAATACTGGCACCCAACAAGTTTTTTAAGGAGTTTTTTCAGTTATAAGATCAAGGGGCGTGCGTGCTGTAAAGCAGCTTACGGATTAAGAGCTTGAGCATGGTGACGGATGTGATCATCTATGAAAGAGGCTATGAAATAGTAAGAGTGGTCATAGCCAGGCTGCATGCGCAACAGGAGAGGAGCTTTCGCGCTCCTGCATGCCTCATCGAACTTGCTTGGCAATAGCTGCTCTTGCAAAAACTTGTCATCCTCACCCTGCACACAAGTAGAAAAAATATAACTGACCATATTACCAATCCTAATCCGCTTAAAGAGTGAAAATCTATAGGCCATATAAAAGCTAAATGCATGTCTTAATGTTTATTTACTCCGTACTAATTAAGATAGCTGGGTCACTCTATCGTTTGGAAAATCAAAGATTTATTTCACAGGTTATATGGTCCATTAAGCCAATGCCAGTTTAACATGAAGGAAGTGGTGAGTGGAACCATAAACCAATCATTTAATTTTGGATTAACAAAAGATTTTCTACCTGGTCAATCAAGATTGTGGCCGCAACATCATTGAACTTTGATATCAGGCAAGTGGCATCATATTCCTGCATATTTACGAGTGATTAGTCATGAGCACCTGCTACCTTCTATATCCAACATGAACATTATAAAGGAGAAACATACCTCCCAAGCAGTCTTATCGTCGCCCAAATAATTAGTAAATGCCTTCTGTCCCCATGGACAATTGATAGGATTTACAATAGGGGAAAAAGCTGACACAGACTGCAAAAGAACAAATTAAGAAGAGCAAAAATATAGAATAAAGAAATCACCATAAATATCATAATTTGCAAGCTCCAATAAGGCAATAATCATTTTGATTGACTATTCCTGGTAAAATTCTGAAACAAGATCTTGACTAAGATTTCTTTGATATGACAATACGGAATACCTTGTACTTGTCGAGGTTTTTCAAATAGATAGTAAGTGCTCCGTGTCCACCCATAGAGTGACCACTTATAGATGCCCTTGATGTGTCAAGCTGTGGGAAGTTATCGCTAAGAAGTTTTGGAAGTTCCTTGACAACATAATCATACATCTGCCAGTTCTTCCATTTCTCAGTAGTGGCATTAAGATAAAAGCCAGCACCTGATTCAAATATATACAGATTGAGTGAAGAACGCGTGAAATACTTGTCAAACTTGATTTTTTGCCTGTGTTGTTAAAGTAATTAAAAAGAAAGTCAACATGTGCACTATATGCAGTTTCTGATTTGCTGTAACATACCGACACCTAAATCATAGCTGTCTGCTTCCCCCTCCACATTCAGACCTCCTATATAAGACGAGAAAAGAGCTAGTCAGAAAAAATAAGCCTCAAATAATTGTATAAATCCATAAATTTATAATCATTTGTTAGCTGATGCAAAAATATGAAGTTTAAATTCACGTACGACACAATAAATCTTAAACTTGTCCTTACATGTATACTCAATTAATTGTACTTAGTGCACATCTAATATGTACATACACACACACTCAATTAATCAGAAAAAGTAGTTTAGTAATAAATGGTCCCAGATCAAACAACCAACAATTCTCCTTATTAGAAGTCGAAAGCAAAAGAGAGAAACTTGAGAGTAAATATCCGTTGAACATCAAAATACCAATTTGCCAACATTTTATGTGTAATTAGTATCAGCACATCAAAAAGCATAATGACATACACATAAGATCACAAAAGTGCTTCAGCAAACATAAAGAAATAGAGAATGGAGCAGCCATATACACCTTCCATCCCCAAAAATGCAAAATTTTCTACATCTAGAAAAATGTGTTTAAGTTTCTTAATTTTATATATATATATATATATATATATTATATATATATATATATATAATATATATATATATATATATATATATATATATATATATATATATATATATAGAAGTTTTCTTAATTCTGTCTTACTAAAAGCTATTCTAGGTACTTAATCCGTAGACGGTGTGTCATAAAAAATAGGTAAGTCAATCATTACACTTTTCAGGACAAATGGAGTACTAATCAGCAAAACAACTGTAATAAACCAGATATACAAAAAGGGTTCAAAAAGTAAACCAACATACTTGGAGACGTATCAGGAACAACCAAAGCAATGCCTTCTGTTGACGCAACTCGCTGTGCACCAGACTTGATTATGAAGTTTTCATCAGTGCAAGTAAGACCAGATAGCCAATAAAGTACCTAATCCACAACCAAATATAACAGTTATATCATAATGAAATGCCAGTTTTATATACAACATCTAATAAAATGCATTTCAGCTAACTAACACTTCGACATAGAAATCAAGTAAAAGTCACTCAAGATCATAAATGAAAACTTATCAATTTCTGTTGATTCCATAATTCATAAACACCTTAACCTGTTCATTGACGTACGTCATAGCAATAACTGGGTAAACGGGGTCCCCGTTCAAGCTACCCTGGAAAAACGAGCCAAAAAGCTCTCTAGTGCTCCTGTGGCCAATTTCTAGGCTATGTCCTTGGTCATCGCAAAAGTTTTACCTAGCGAGGTTCAAACTCAAGTCTCCTCTGACTCTCTGAGACCTTAAGGACGCCTTACCAATTACATCATAGAATTAACTAAAAAAGCGAAAAAGCATGGTAAACCAATGGCTTAATGAATAAGAACAATCTTTTTTCTTTTATATTTTTTACTTATGGCGTACATCTATTATACTTACTTATGATGTCCGGCTTTTACGCACAAGCCCATATATTTATATAACAAGCATAAAAACAAATCAACTTCTTATTTACTACATTTCACTTTGAATGTGCCTAATTAGGTTCACTTTTACCATAAACTCTAGCTAGGTAATAACTAACCAGGGCCACATCAAAACAAACAGAAATACTACCCATGCATTCTATATAAATCTTGGAAAACAAATAAAGCTACAAACTTTATGCATTTTACATCTACTAATTACACTTCCAAAAAAATCAAATAACAGCTAGAATCGATACAAATCTTCAAAATACAAAAATAAAAAACAAAAACCCTAAACCCCAACTCAAATTTCTACAAAATAACAAACACCCATTAACAGAAAACATAAAAATTAATCAAAGATCAAGAAACACAATATATATATAAGTGGGGGAAAAAAAGATGGTTAATTTACTGGGAATTTCTGGGAGGGTGAAGAAGAAGGAGGGAAATAAATGTGGAAGTTCATGGAGCAATTGAGAGTAGAGGAATGATGTTTGTATCTTTTGTTGAATCCTTCAAACATTTTTGAGCTGCTGATTTCACTTGGCTTTTCCATTTCCTTTGTGTGTGTGTTTGTGTGTGAGGCGATGAAATGTGAAGGAGAAAAATGAAAAGGTGGGGGTGGGTGGGTAGTAGAATATAGATAGGTGGAGTGTCAAGTGGCAACCTCAGTTTGCACCACATACACGTTTCTCACTGTTGCCATCGATAAGGGGTGCGATGTGATATATCTATATCTATATTCTTTACAAAATTTGTCACGTGTAGATATAAATATATCAAACGGAATGCGACTGAAAATGTCATGCTAGAAACTCTTAAAAAAAGGTAAGTATTGATTAATTTTTTTTAGCACGGTATCCGCACAATACGGTTGTGGTCGTGACGACGACGGTGAGTGGTGGGGACGACGGTTGGCGGTGGACTGTTTGTAACCGAAATATTTATATAAACCCGTCCAACACTCTGGTGGACTGTTTACTCTAGCCGATATGTATAAACCCGTCCAACCCATAGCCCATACCAATGCCAAAGTGGTTACATGGAAGTCTAACCACACTAGATGTCATTGCCCTATGCTTGAAGGACTTGGTTTCGCCCAATTTAAAGAAGGATTTTTTTCCTCTCGCAGCCGATGTGGGATATACCAACCTTTTCTCCCTTTCACTGAAAACCTGGAAAACAACCAATTGATAAAAAAGAAGAAAGGGAAGAAGGTGACACGGGATTGAGACCCTACATACAATATTTATGTCAGAATAAAGGTTATGTGTTCTTCTCCGTAGCTGTACTCTCACAAGTGACCTTCGTGGCATGTAATGTATGGCAAAATTCATGGGTGACTGCAAATGTGGACAATCCCGATGTCAACACTTTGAAACTGATTGTGGTTTATTTAGTTATCGGTGTTATAGCAATTGGGTTCTTGCTCCTCAGATCACTCTTCACAGTTGCATTGGGGCTACAATCTTCAAAGTCTATATTAATCTCTCTTTTTCATGCACCAATGTCATTTTACGATTCAACCCCTTTTGGTAGGGTATTAAGCAGGGTAAATGTCTCTAAAATCATACCTAAGTTGTGTTTTTGCAACGATTCTTCGGTTGTTGAGGCGAAGCAAGATTTTGGTACTAGATGAATCGACTTGATTATTTTTTTTTATCATGCCATCACAAATGCATTATGAAATAAAACATTTCTCTTTTTTATTTATTTGTTACCTGGCGTTTGTATAATTCACATTGTTCACCATTAGCCTTGTTAGATATATCATATTCTTATCACCTTCCAATTAGGCCAATTATGATTTATGTCAGATTTTTTCGATAAAAGAATATACATAGTTTATTAATATATATATATATATGTGTTACTCTAGGTCCTAATCCTAAATCTTGTGTAGTACCATATAATTGATTCCATGATTCATGTATTGCTTTTCCTAAATCTCCTGGTAATTTTATAAAATATTTATCACATAAATCATTATTAACTGCTTGACCTGTTTGTGCTAATAATCTAATAAAATCTTGGGTATATTCATTAATATATTTCATATTTGCTATATATATATATGTAATTATACGTCTGCTATCATGAGAATAATATTGGTTTAGTCATCTTTTGATATACCTCAAGTATAATGCTAGTTTTATCTATGATGTTTTGTTGATACTTTTTTATGTTAATATTGTCAGTAATACATGGATAAGGACGAAACGAAGGAAGGAGTTATATTTGCAGTTGAAAATAACAGAATTCTTTTCTCTGATTCTTCGGTTTCTATCCTACTGAAGGTATAAAATGTCAACCATTTACTGCAAAAAGAAAGTTATTTACCTGGCTTTTTATGATTTACTGTAAGTTGGAATGCTGTTAACTGCATTGTTAATTACTATTGTCATTCATTGTTAGTTTTTGTTATTTGTTCATCTATATTGATATACATTCCGTGCGTTAAGAGAAAATTGAGGCAATTAGGAGCTCCTCTAGAAGATTCATAAGAATTGTAATGTGCATTCATTTATCTATAATCTGAAGTCTGCAGAGATATGTATTTGAGACTACCCAAACACTTTCCGTACAAAAGATTTTTTGCAATAACATTTATAGTTGCTGATATTTTCTACATGAACTGTTTTCTGATTCAAACCCTCATTAAGTACCTTTGTGCACAATTTATGAAGTCCCTTGTATCCAATCTTTTCTTTTCGTAATCATATCTTCACTTTGAGTGTCAGAGGTCACAATTTAGGTTCATTCACTTTTGAATGTCAAACGGGTAAAATGAAATGAACATTTCTTGAAATCTCTCAGGTGTATTTTAAAGGCATATCCTTAACTTTTTTCTTCAACAGTTAGATATAACTTTTTTCTTCAACGGTTAAATGCCAATGGGGTGGTGGTCCACCAGAGTTCGAATCTCACTTCCTACATTTGTATGAGTAGATTATTAGGGGGTTTCGAGAGTCCTGGGTTTCATCCCAGACATGCGTGATTCGAGCTCCGCATACTGCCCAATTGGATGTCACCGTGGTATTTCGAATGCTAACTGCTAACTACTAATTACTAATTCGCTGTTCAAAAAAAGAAAAAGCATTTTAGATAATTTTTACATGTAACTTTTAAAGAGGGGGTTGTTTGTAACCAAAAGTTAGATTACGAAATAAGAGTATTTTGGGTATAAAAAGTGCTGGATTTTCTAAAATAGAAGAGGTAAGTTTGTTTTATAAATGGTTATAGAAGATGTAGAAGCTCGCTAAATATCATAATTAATACATTCATACTCGGCTTATGTAAGAATTTAGTACGGTTGTTATTGTTGTTGCAGGAGTGTTAATTAAGGTAGTTTGGATTAGTGGTGGGGCTATGTGATGGCTGAAGATAATTGTGACAAACTCAAAATTTTTCATAAAACTTTTTATTTCAAGAACTATTTTTTATGAATTTTTTAAGTTTAAAGGTAATCAACAGCTCAACAAAATATACATTTAAAATTTTATACACTCATTTTTATCTTTGTTGGTATTTCTACACCAGAAATCATGGCTCTGCCATTGTTTAGGTTAAGGATAAAGTAATCAATGTCAATATTAAAAATGTATAACTTTTCAATAATGTGACATTTATATTTTTGATTTTTTTAACATAGAATTAGTAATTACCATTTAAGATCCAATAATAACATCAAATATGACAGTATGTGAAGTTTAAGATGTGATTCATGATCTCTTGATAAAAAAAAACTATAAGAATAAAACCAATAAATAATAAAAAAATTCGTTTACGATTCAAATTGAAGTCTTTTTTGAAAAATATAGTAAAATTAAGTATTGTATATATCATCTATTTGAATGCCTTTGAGACATGGTCATCTTTAAATTTAAAGGCATATAATTATAGAAAAAATATCTACTCGTATATCTTTTATATTTGTAAATTACAAAGTAATTTTAATTATCATGTACAATTAAAGAGTTGATAACGTTATTTTTTTGAACGGTTAGTTAGTTTTAGAGAAAGGTCTAAATTAGAAGAAACATCTGACCTGATACATTATTGGTATCGACATTTGCAAACCACATAATTATTATTATTATTATTGTTACACTATTATTAACCCTTAATAAAATTTAATTTAAAAATTCGATTTGGTGTCTTATACGAGTATCTATTAATTTGATTATGATTATTTCGAACGACTAAAAGTATTTGTCGGTCAACTAAGAATATCTTTATTCTTGCTGGGAAATGATGTGTACATTTTTCTTAATAAATGAAAAGGGATGAAAATGATGTTTTTTCAGTAAACAAGTAATGGGATGCACATGGAATCGTGTTAAGTATGTACTTGTTTGGATGCATAATAAAACACTTTTGTGGTTGGTTAAAACAGATACGAGATCTATGTGCGAGTTTGTGTATATCAGTGTGAACAAAATGCTATATGTATAAGTAAAATATTATTTTAAATTGAAGTTGAGTATATAACCAGTTAACACCATTAAACTTAGATTTATAAAATATATATACAAGGTATTACTAAAAGGATACACGTGCAATATAATGGCGGTGACGACTACAACTGGTGGTAGTCATGACGACGTCGAGTGATTTAGTTAATTGATGTAAAAATAATTGTTGCAAATGAATTAGTATAGATATTTTAAAAAATAAAATATGTATGGTGTAAATATATAAATGAAGATGATATAATTATTTATCATATCCCAATTTTATAACTTCTCGATAGGAATATGTAATTATTATAGTAGAGAGGAGCCCACGCAATGGCGGTGACAACGATGGTGGTGACGGGTGGCAGCGGTAAACGGTGTGATTGTTATTGTAAAAGTAATTGATGTAAGAGAGGGTGGTGTAGTTTTTTAAATGGTTAGTATATTGTAAATAATTTCATTAAGGGTATTATAGGTATATTAAGTAGAGATATGTATATTAGTGAATAAAAAAGAAAGAACATATTGAGATCATTGAATCATTATTTGAGAAGTAGTGTAACACCCCGAGCTGGGCCCGAAATATTACGGAAATTATATAGCACACAGTGGAATTATCGTAGGCTACTAAATAAAAATACATGAATTCAGTGAATCCGACGAGTAATGTCAAATGCAAGTAGTCACCAAAAGTTTACAAGTCAACCCAAACGATGACAAACGATCCTAAGCATAATGCAAAAGATGGTAAATGAATCCTTGATCCATATTAGTCTAAGTCCGGGTTCAAGCAATCAACAATCATATATCTCTATCTTGATTCACCTGATTACCTGAAAAGTGTACTAGCAAGTGTCAACACAAGGTTGGTGAGTTCGGAGTAATGGTTCACAAGGAACCATCATCAAAATAACAACATATGAAATAATAACATCAAACAATGTACTTACTATAAACCCATGTACGTCATCTGTCAAACAATTGAGATTCACATATCGTTCAACCTTGTCACATAAATAACCGAACAACAAACGATACAAGATAGTTCATATACAATCAAGTACAATATCTATCATTACCAAGAAATGCATCGTATGTGTATCAATGTCATGCAATGTATCAAATGCGTACAAATATCAATACGTGCATCATATGCGTGTCAATGTCATGCTATGTACCTCAACATCATCAAGTATCACAATACTTGGTCCACATCGTGGTGTAAATCATATCATATCATATCATATCATATCATCAAGTATGGCCAATACTTGGCATCAAGTACTTGAAAGTACTCGGATATACATAAACATATAGTACCCAAAGTACTCGAAATGTGGCCTTACAGTTCAACAACTTGCCTTGGTGGCCTTACAGTTAAACAACTTGTCTTGGTATAAGTTTCCAATGCACACAACATGTACGTCTCAATAAACATAATCATCAATAAACAAGTCCATATTTCTAACAAACTAAACAAGTCTATACGTACATACACTTAGGAGGATTCTACTTTCAATGGGTCCTAGATGCTTATATATAGGGTCACCCGCAGCCTTCCCACCACATCTAAAACCCTTTGAAGGCATAACCGACTTCCATGTATGTACATCTATCCTAAATAAATTACAATATCACAATCACATGAGTAAACCATCAAACACTAAATCAAAACTATCCATCAATCATCTATCAATCAGTTCCATAATTCAATTGAAACATTTCATCAAACAATCAAATATACCGTAAACCAAATCAACCAAATAATCAAACAAGCATGTATATGTACACTTTTCAGCCCGAATCTCAATTGAGTAGGGAGCTACGAAACTCACCTGAAATGAGCAATAAAATCCCAAGTCGAAATGAAGTAGAACCGATATCCACGATAGCCAAAACCTATCATACACGTATTACATTAATCCTAAAGCATCTCAAGAGGTAAGGTCCTATGAATATTGACCTAATCTTACTATAAAAGCTTTATTATGTCCATTTTATAAGGCTTTGATCCAACCAAAGTGGAATCATTACATTTTGTTTCACAATGACTAGTCGAAACTTGACCACTGTTGCTTTATCAAAACTTTTGAAATGTTAGAACTATGTTCTGGACTCAGAGGCATACACCATTGGAAAATAGACTCAATTACGCTTCCGTGGTCACTGGAATCATCGAAAACGGACTTACGGATCAAAAGTTATGGACATTTGAAAATGACTTTTATGCAGTTTATCACGGCGCTATAAATTGACTTAGCGGCGCGAGAATTTGACTTCACGGCGCGATATTTTGATCTGTATGCGAAATTCTTGTAAATCTGAAGCCTCACGACGCGAGAAAGAGCCCTCACGGCGCGAGAGACGAAAGCATCACAAAAAAACGGGTTTTTAACCTCAAATCGACTCACCAAACGTCAAAATTGAACTACCAAATTTTAACACAACTTAATACAAGTATAATCAAGCATATATATCATATCTAAACCAAAACCCACTTCCAAAATCATAAGTTACCATTAATGAACTTAGTTTAACCCATTTTTGCTCAAGAACACTAAAATTGATCAAAGTTTTGTAGTTAACTAGTTATCTAAGGTATGTAATGATATAAAACCAGTGTTTAGAGATTGAAATTACTTACCAAAAGTGTCTTGATGCACAAATTCGAATTTGGAGTAAATAGAGAGGATGAACACTTTGAACCAATTAAAACCTTGAATTCTTGATTCTTTGAAGATGATTATTGTTATAAGTTAGTTTCTTTACTTCCAATCTTGATGTTTGTATCCAAAAATCAGAAGAGAATCAAGAGAGGAAGAAGAAGAAATAAAGGGGAGGAGGTTTGGCTCCTGACTTAGAAAGAAAGAAATATAGGAAAGAAATAATAGAGGATAATAATAGAGTTACGGTACATATATCAATAAGTGAGGTAGTAGGGATATATATATCCACTACTTTACTGGGTTTATGATTACTAAACAACCAAAATGAATCACGAGTTTATAACCTTTTATAAAAGTTTTGTCGGATTTGAACTAATAAATCAAATATAGTTTGTGATAATTTCACGAGTATTCCTATTTTCCATAAAGTATGTCGGCTTTGTCTTAGTTGTACCATTATTAGTTTATCCACCGACACTGTGTCACCGACACTATTTACCGTACATTATACTTAGGGTTTTGTATATACGTTTTCCCTGTTAACACAGTTACTCAATTATCGTCTATAATATATTTTCCTTATCACATATGGGCCAATATCATGGTCTTGCAACATGGACTTAATTCTAGAAATCCAATTATGACATTATAATTGGCCCAATTTACAGATAAATTAACACAATTAGGCCCAAAGTTTTCGTTTATTAAAGTAGTTAATCAAATTACAAGTACAGTCAAACAGGTAAAAATTACGGATGTTACAGAAAATATGTTTTATAAAGAATTAAAGATAATAATATTGATGTACATATAACAAAATTTTCTTATTACTT
>CM067169.1:136261871-136263574 GCA_034093135.1 Erigeron breviscapus
TATTATTAAATTAATGGAAAAATACACAAATAATTATATAAAACATAAAATCATAAGTTAAAAAGCATAAAAGTCAGAATATAACTCAATTATAATTATTCATAATTTATAAAGATAAATATGGAACTTAAAAGTATTTTAAGGAATTATTTAATTAATAAATCAATAAAATGAATAAATAAGTAATTAAATAATATTAAATTAAATATAAACTTATAAATCAGAAAATATTCACAAAAATGAATATTATTAGGTAACTAATGACAAGTATCAAGAATGATTAAACTCATAATGGAAACCATGACAATCAAAGCCAAGGTACCGAAATTCCAACAATGCGAAATTACGTATAGAGAGAAGATGACTTTCTCCACTAAATATCTTCCAACCAAACATTATGAACAATATAACACACTTTAACTCCATAAACTAATAACAACAAAAAAAGGGCAAGTCTACTAGTATACATCTCATGATCTAGCTCACTAGTTCATGTCACACGAACTTACGTCGTGAATATATACATTATGGTTTAGGCTTGCTTGAGGCGCAACAAATCTAGGCGAAGGAATCGCGTTTGATCAGCCCATTTCACTTTCTAATCAAGTGAGTCATAGCCCCCTTTCAAACTCTTTTAAGTGTTTTACTTACGGGGTGAAAAGCATGATTAATTAAAATGGCTTTCTTTTACGAAAATGCTATATTGAACTAATGATGATTATATGGGAATGTTATTGTATGTCCAACGTGTTATATGTTATATGATGAGCTTGAGTACTGTCAAACGGTGGTCCCCTGTACACTACTATTAACTCATTGAGGCCTGTAGTTAGAGGGTTGCGCAACTAGGATTCGTCCCCTCATTCACCAAGATGGCAGCGGGTTGACTGGCCGCCCTCATCTCCGGTCTGCCTAGGGGTGCTCTAATCTACTTTATATATTATTGGTCGTCTCCATGGCACGACCCATTTATTATTATTATTGCACGTGATTGACAACATGTGCTTTTATTATCATATCTTCGGGACATATTATCATTATTATTATTTGGACGTGAAAGGGTCTTAGTAGTGGATCAAGACAAACTCATCGAATTATGCCTTTGGCCAAGTGATATTGATACTATTTACGGTTGGCTATTATTGTTTGGACATACGGTTTGGGTATGGATATTATGATGGAACTCTTGGAAATTTTATGACATACTACTTCTTGTATTGGAGCAAATATATATATGTTGTTAGCATAAACCTATGAACTCACTCAACTCTCGTAGTTGACACTTTATCTTCATGCTTTTCAGGTGTAGAGCAGTAAGCTAGTACTTGACCGCCTCTTGGATGTTGTATTTGTCTTTATGCTTGACGGATGTAATGCAAACATTTGATCTTTTGGTTATGGATTTGGTTATGTAATGATTGTTAAATGTCAACTTGAACTTGTAATCTTTTGGGAGTTGAATGTCATTTGAAACTTTATGTTGATGTTTTCTACTTAATCTTTTTGTACCATGTCGTTCTGTGGCATCTCGTGTTTCCGCCCTAGTCGGGGTGTTACAGAAAAAAATGGTATCAGAGACAAGGTTATAGATAATTTTTACTATAACCTACGTAATTTCAAAACGAGTCGAACATCTCTTAAAGAATCAATTCGATCATAAAGTGTTCGCCTTAGCGAAGCGTAGCCTGGCCAACTACGACTAG